>CM076576.1:351131791-351731791 GCA_034641835.2 Pinus albicaulis
GATGGCAAAGGAGGCAGAGACAAGAACAGTTACAAGAAGACAAAAACAGAAAATGGAGGCAGCAAAGAGGAAATGAATATAAAGAGAGAAAGGCAGAGGCAGAGGAAGAAAATACGGAGACAGAGTCGTTATCACAGCAGTAGAGGCAGAGGCACAGTGACAGAAGCGGCAGAGGCATAGCCGAGCGTTACACATAACATATTTCTAGACGGTGTTTTTAATAGTTATATGAATGGTGGAACTCTGCGTTGGAGGCGGAACCATAGTCAAATGTGCAGTATGAATGGAGGCAGAACCATAGTCGTAACAATATATATATATAATTGAAATGCGATGAATAGTTATATATATATATATATATATATATATATAAAACTAAAATTGTGGAGGACCGGAACATGGAGCAGCAGAACCGTGACGGATGAATAGTGACGGTTTGGAGTGAAACCGTGGATTTCTTCGCACCACCATCCGTCGAAAAGCGGTATTGGAGGAATGGGCAGCGATTCCATTCAGAGTTCAACACGTGGCGAAGTGGACCCATCCAAAACCGCTCTTTAAAGGGCGCCATTGCGCGTTATACCTCGACTGAAGACGTGGAGCGGAATTAACATACACCGTTGCTCCGGAGGCTCGATATCTAACGATGGTCGCTCTCTGGAATTGGCCGAAGTTTAATGAAAGAGCCCGGAGGTTAACTAAGGTACGGTGCGTGCGGTTGATTGGTCTTTTGGTTGTATTGTGGGCCGGGGCAGAGACATATGAATTCGGTTTATTAATGTCAACTGACATATTGTAATGGTTTGGATATAGTTCAAGGCATTTTATATATAAGTTTCATGTTACAGAGCCCGAATTTAAAAGAATCAAAGGTCCAAAGCATATTTATGAAGTGATATGGAGCGCATAATACAAAGTTTTATAAGGCGGGACCCACAATATCACAACGATCGCAATATCGCAACATCGCAACATTGCGCCATCGCACCATCGCAACATTGCAACATCGCGCAATCGCACCATCGCAACATTGCGAAATCGCAATATCGCAACTATCGCAATATCGCAGTTGGTTGAAACTGCACAGCAACTATCGCAAATAGAAATTTGCGATTGCGATCAATCGCATTTGAAAACGTGTCAGGTGGGCCCGAAAGGAGTTTTATATGTTTTAAAACAGGCTTTATTGTATGCGCTGAGAGTATGTTAAGGTGTATTAAAAGGGCAGATTATATGATTAAATCATCTTATAATTAAGCCAAGAGATAAAGTTGGGTTATATATATATATTAAAAGGCGCTGTCACATATATATATATATATATATATATATATATATATATATATATATATAACGATGTTGCGATAAGCCGTGTGGTCTGTAGACCCACGGGCCTCAGCTTAAGGGGAGGACGATTATCAATATAATACAATTGTGATATATGTATGTTCCAGCCTGCGGAACTCGCCACATCAACAAGACACTCGTGGCATGAAAAGGGTTGGAATTGCCCTGATTTAAAAGTCAGCAATTACATTTTATATATTTAAAAGGCTCAGTTACACGTATGCAGCAATTACACCCCCACAGAGGACAGAAAAGAAAACAGAGCTGAAAGGAGATAAAACACGGTCACAGAAAAGACAATGGCAGCCAAAGAAAAGACAAATGCGTAGTGATTCAAAAGACTAAATGAGTTGAGCTGGAGTTCACATTGTAATTCGAATGTAAATGTTTTAATTTTTTTATTGTTTGTGATGCATTGGCAAGTCTCCGGAGGAAAAACAAAATTCCCACTGTAATGTTAAATTGATACCTACAGTTATATTTTCTGAATAAGCAGATAAAAGGAGTGAGAAGGCAGAAGGCAAAGAGACATGACTGTCCATTTCGAATTCCAAGTAGAATACAAACAGTCATGTGAGGAAATCTATAAATAATATCATCTTGATATGCAAAGTGAAGTTAGAGAGAGTAAATATAGAGAAGGCAGAGTACAGAAGAGTGAGGCAGAGAAGATTAAGAAAAGAAGAGCAGAAAGAGAAGCTACAGAACAGAGCTGATATCTGAGGTAAATCAGCAAAAATTCAGTTTGATAAATTGAGGAAGTTGGAGCTTCCCTATCAAGTTGCAGCGTGATAGCTGTCAGTTGTAGCTGACTGAGGTTGGAGCCTCCTGTAGGTTGGTGCCTGGAGAAAATCAAAGGGAGTTGGTGCTTCCTTGCAAGTTGTAGCTTGCAGAATTGAGGTAGGAACCTCCTGTAGGTTGGTGCCTGCAGAAAAACAGTGGTGAGAGGGAATTGGAGCTTGCCTTTGTATCACAACAATAATTAGATTTGGTTTTCTCCCTTTATGGGTTTCCACTTATATCTGGTGTCTATGTGAATGATGTTTATGTGTTGACCTGATTTATATCATCTGCTTAATACCTGCTGCTCTCATATTACGTCTGTTGTTATATTATATTAATACTTGCTGCTCACATTCTAAGATTACTCACATATTAAGCTGAACATGAAATGAAGGTGTAACTAAGGTTTAATAAAAAGTTTAAAAGATTATAACTGTGTTAAACTGATTCACCCCCCCTCTCAGTTTAACTAAGAGTTCAACACCAACAAGAGGGAAGGCCATGCCTAGAGCATCTGAAGGCCAAATTGAGTAAATAAATAGTCATTTCTAATATATTTCAACATTTTGAACTCATTGGAGTATGTTGCAAGAGCATTTCATGCATGTAAACATAAATTTGAGCACTATTGATCTAATACAAAGGCCCAAGCCATGGAAGATGGACCAAAGAGATGTAGCCCACGAGGGGTGAACTCCTTCATAAAAACTCTATTTTAATGGATAAACTGTGATGGTTTTATATTCCTTATGTCGTTGTTGTTCAAAATTTTAAAATTCATACTTTATGCTCTTAAGTTCACTCATAAAACTCATTTTAATTTCCTGTTTTGACATGCATAAGAAACAAGGAAACCTGTGCATCAAGCATAAGACTAGTAAATAAGTTTTATATCTTAAAACGAAATTAGCACAAAAAAATAATATTCATAATCATATAAATTTGGTATCAAATCTTGGATGAAAGGAAAGGTTATTTACTTGATAGTTGCTTGAGTTTTGTGCAAGTTTAATTATTGAAAATTTGTGAAATTGTTGGTTGCAAGTCCTGAGATTAGGACCAAAAGAAGTAGAGCTACAAGAGAAACATCTTCACCCAAAATTCCACTCATATCTGCACTTGAAGAACCTCAAGTTTTGTCTCAAGAAGTTGTGATCAAGGAGGTACAAATTGCACAAGAAGTTGAGTTGATTGAAGAGGTACAAGCATCAGAAGTTGAGGTTGGATCCATATCCATTATGTCAGGTGTTAGAGAGACTCAAGGACATTCAGAAGAGGAAGATGTCAAGAGAGACTTCAAAGACATAAATAGGATGGTTAAAGTTACGTTTGATGTATTTACTGTTGGGATGGCAGGAGAAGGTTTTAAGCCTCCATATGGAGAAGTAACTTCATATGGTAAGAAGGATGAAGAGAAAAATTCAAAGGGTAGTGGAGGAAAGCCACCTCCATATCCACCATATTCATCATCCTCATCATCTCCATCAACATCGTCTTCCACTTCCACCACCAAAATCACTCACACTCATTCAAAATCCACAAAAGGAAATACTCCATTACTCAACTTGGACATTAAGTTTGAAATTCCCATGTACAATGGCAAGGTAAATGCAAAGAGGCTTGAAAATTGGATACGTAAATTGGAGGTGTATTTCTTAATTCAGAACCTTCATGAAGATGACATGAAGATCCAGTTGGATTATTAAGGCTAGAAGGAGCGACACTAGTTTGGTGGGAAGAAAAGACTCAAGAGGAAATGTGAATCCATGGGTGATGGGAAGGAAAAGAAGGACACTAAAAAGGGGTGTGAGCTCCATAAAATCCCCAATCACAACCCAAATTAATGTCACACAAAGAAGGAGTTGGTGGTTGAGCTGAGAGACTGAAAGAAAGATGTGTGTTTTGATTATTAGTTAGAACCCTATAAGGGAACCAACAAGGGTAAGCAGGGAATTGATGCAGAGTGCACTGCCATGGTAGCAACCACCAAGATCCAAAAGGCAAAACTCGAAGTTCCATAGGAGGGGGAGCACCTTTTTCACTCACAGATGTGGGTGAAGGGCTTGAAGCTACAATTAATTATTGACAGTAGGAGCCAAAAGAACCTTATTTTATAAGATTTCATTAAGAGGTCGACCACACCAGCCCCTCGGTCGTACACCATCGGGTGACTTCACCAAGGACGAGATCTTTGCGTCAACCAAAAATGTCTCCTTCCCTATAGCATCAAGTCCTTCACGGATGAGGTATTGTGTGATATGGCTCCTCTCAACATTTTTGGTTTATTTAGGAAAACCATTGTTGTGGTAGCATCATGCTGTGTATGAATCTAGGCCTCGCACTATTATTATTTCTTTGGGTAATAATTTATATAGGATACCGAAGGTAGCCCAACTTACTGACATATCTTTGATCTATGCTAAGAAATGCAATAAGATCACCTCCCAAACCAGGAAATTTGATTTGTTTATGATTTGCTCTCAAAGTAAGGGGAAGACTATAGCCACATCCATGGCCCCTAGGAATGGTTCCTCCATGCAGCCAAAGCAGGTGGATACGTTTGTGGAATAATACAGGGACATCTTCTCCTCACCTGCAGGGGTACCCTTGCACTGTTAGGTAAATAATTCAATCAATCTGACTCCCATAGCACCTCTACCCAATGGGTTGATATATCACCACTCCATTATGGAAAATGAAGGGATAAAGTGGAAATCCAGGAGTTCATACAAAAAAGGCACACTTGAACAAGTTCCTCACCTTGTGGGAGCCCGATTGTACTTGTGTAGAAGAATTATGGGACCTAGAGGCTCTGCATTAATTATCGGGCACTAAAAAAAATCACTTTCAGGAAAAGGTATCCAATCCCTTAGATTGATGACCTTCTAGACCAACTCTAGGGGGCCAATTATTTTAGCAAGATCGATATGAAGTCTAGGTATCACTAGGTTCCAATAGAGGCCAAAGATGTATGGAAGACCACCTTCAAATCCAAGGAAGGAATTTTTGAATTGTTGGTTATTATCTTCTGGCTGAAAAATTCCCATGCTACTTTTATGAGGCTAATGGATGACATCTTGCAGCCCTTCAACAACTCATTCATGATTTTTTATCTAGATGACATCTTCATCTTCAGAAAGAGTTGGGAATAACACTCGCAACATATTCGGTAGTTCCTTCAAACCCTTTGGCATCACAAGTTGTGTGAAAACTTGGAGAAATGCATATTTGGCATGAGCTAGGTCAAATATATGGGTTACATCATAGATGCACATGGTGTGCATGTAAATCTAATTAAGATCCAATTCATTCAGGATTTCCTAGCACTGAGCACTCTAACAGAGCTTTGCAAATTTTTGGGCCTTGAAAATTTTTATTAGAGGTTTGTGTTTGGATTCTCCCATATCACTTGGCCTTTGAGTCAGATTACTAAGGGCGGGATGAAAGAAAATTTTTCCTATTCTGAATCCCAACAAAATGTGTTCGTTGAGTTGAAGCGTCGCCTCTGCTATACACCGGTACTCACACTTCTAGATCTGCAACAACCATAAGAAATTGAAACAGATACCTCCAACTATGTTATTGGTGCAGTCCTCACCCAACACTAGCATCCAGTGGCCTATATAGTGAGACACTTTCCGAAACAATTTGGAAGTACCCAAACTATGATAAAGAGATGTATTCCATCGTGCAAGCTTGCTAACAATGGAAGCATTACATTATGGGGAAGGAGATGATCATCCACACTGGTCACCAACATCTTCAGTTTATATAGACACAAGGGAAGTTTCAAAACGATCACCATAAGAAGTGGTATACATATCTACAACAATTCTACTTGAACATTAAATATAAAAAGGGTAGAAAAAATCATGTTGTAGGCTACTTGAGTTGGCTTGCATTTGTAGCAATGACTATTGTTCTCAACTCGTGTTGCCACGAGACCTTTGGATAGATGAAACTATACGAAAATGATCCAGATTTCTCCTCCACATAGCATATACTAGTAGATGGAAATAAAGTTCCTTATTTCCACCTCCAGGACACATTAAGATGCTACATGGGAAAAATTTGTGTTCCTTCAAGCGATCATGCTAAGCTGATTTTGGAGGCACAATACAGTTGGGTCGCAAGAAAATTTGGTGTGGAGAAAAGTGTGGTTGTACTACAAAATTAATTTTATTGGTCAAATATCCAACAAGATGTTGAGAAATATATCAGATCTTTTATTTCCAGTGCCATCGTGAAGCCAACCATCAAGAAGCAAGGCATGTACACTCCTCTTCCTACTCCCAGTCAGCCTTGGGAATCTATATTCATGGACTATATATATGACTTCCCTTCAACCAAGCATAGTAATGACTGTGTATTTGTGGTCATAGAAAAATTTTCTATCACTATCTTGGTAGCCTGAAAGAATAGAATCATGAAATATGACACTGCCAAACTCTTCTTTCAATGAATATGGGTAAATTTGTAGAAATTATATAACATATGCATGCATATATCCAGATTCTCTTGATATAAAAATATTTATCTTCTTGCTAAATACAGAATCCTTCCACTATTAACTTTTTACAGAAATTTAAAACTCAATTGCAAACACATGAAGCAATAAAAACAATTGCATATAACACAGTTGTTTAACGGGAAAGCCTGAAGCTAAAAACCCAAACTATCATATATTATGTATCATGTAGATCATGTAACAATCTCATACAAAGCTTAGTACATCAAGCTCTTAGTACAATACAATCATCACACACTAACATGAAGAAATCTGCAAATCCATGAACTGATTTCTTGCCACCTGATAGCCTGCCTCCACTGCGCAATCCCTGCTGAAGAAGACCCTTCAATGAATTCGAATCTACCTTGCATTGACTGCACAATCCTCATTGGCAACTCCAATGTGTGTGTGATGCAATCAATGCACCACTATAGTCACAACAGATAGTCCATCTTACCCTTTCACCTACCTCTCCAATGGGTCTCCACTGGAACTGACATGCATTGTAGTTAACTGTTGTTTCTGTTCAGTTTTTAGTGAGTTATTAGTTGTGAATTAATTAAATAATTAATTCACTTAACTCTCACTAGTGTATCATTCAGTTAGACTAGATACAACTAGCTCAACTGAGTTTAATTCACTTAACTGAGTTAAATTGAATAACAACTCCTGTAACTACTCTTCCAACTCTGTCATAACTTTGCCACTTCAGTTATAACTGAGTCCTCCATGCATGAGCCACCATAATCCCTAGGAATTGCGTAAGTCCTTCATCCCACTAATTTTCCAAATCTGTATACTGAAATAAAGTGCTCCAAGATAATAAGTTGATATTTAGAATCTAATTATTATTAAGGGCTAATAATAATCGACATGTCTATTTTAGATCCATGATCTATAAATATAATTTTCCCAATCTTGTAAAAATAGAATTTCATATATTTTTCCAACTTGACCAACCATCCACAAATAGCATCCTGCAACTTCTGAAATATGATCACCATGTCTAAAAATAGACTTACACCTAAAAATAGCCTGCAGACCCACTTAGTGAAGGTGACTGATTTTCACTAAGCTTCATCATCTTGTTGAATCTCAACAACATTTTGGGACCCCATAGAACATTATATCATATCGAGATAGAAATTTCCTATGCACATTCTAGTTAAGCCTCTAGAAACTAGTGGACATTAAGCTCACTAAGTCGTGCATTCCATCCACAGACTGATGGCCAGACCGAGGTTGTCAATAGGATGATAGTGCACATACTTCGCATGTAAAAATCCATGCATCCATGAACTTGGGATGAGAGCCTCCCCTATGTGCAACACAATTATAATAGAGCTCTCCATAGCTTGGCTGGTCGCAACCCCTTTCAAGCGGGTCTAGGATTTAAACCATTGTGTCTGATTGGTGTTTCGATACCTCATGGGACTACACAGATAGAATCCACACATGAACTGTCTGAGGTTGATAAAGAAACCATATTTATTGAATGTATCGAGCACATTCGCCAGTAGGTTCACAACATCGTGGAGAAGTCCAATTCCAAGTACAAGTAACGACATGATCAACATCAGGTGCCAAACAAGTTTTAGGTGGGCGACAAAGTTTGGTTGCATTTGTAGAAAGAACACATAACTGGAGCTCATCGGAAGCTCAAACCACTCCGATATGGGCCTTACACCATTTTCAAGGTTATGGGAGACAACTCTTTTGAGCTCAACATGCCCCAATTCCTTGGCCTGAACCCCGTGTTTAATGTGGACTGCCTTTGGCCATACTTTCCACCATTACTAGACACATCATACATTGCAGAACAACTCACACCAATAGAGCTAAAACCTGAGTGCATGGAAAAGGCCAGAACTGATCCAGTCATGGAAATTCAAATCAAGAACACTCGCCAACAGAAGATCCAATTATATCAGGTTTTCATAGGTGTCCAACTCGTGCACCAAGGAAAGTGGCTCACCAGGAACCAAGTTCAGTAGAATTTTCCTCATCTCATGGAGGAAATAAACACAATGGGGACCATTGCTTCCTGAGGGGAGAGGACTGATATAGGTGGATATTGGTGGCTATCCTCCTATTCCACTTTTACCCCCACCATTATTTATTTTTGTTTTTCAGTGTCCGTAATTGTATCACAGTTTACTATTTTTGGTATTTTTTCAGGTCGTGAACTTCCAGAGTCGTTTTGAGGCCCTAAACTACGTTATTTGGAAAAAAAGAGACCAACATGGGATTATGTTCGATATTTTTTACTCGAAATTTTTAGTCCTAGGATAGATATTTCTAACAAGGTATTGTGCACATCAAACAACGATCGTATGCCAAAGTTACGTCCTTGGGAAGTTGATGCACCAATTTACCCAAACGGGGCCCATAGTTTTGGTGCTTCACCTCCTAGGATTAGGTTTTTTGATGTTTAGGGTTTTCCATTGTTTCTCAATAATAAATAGGCCTTTGAGCCTCATTTTAAGATGGTTCAGAGGCGTGTTTCCACCACATCTCTTCTCATAGATAAGCTACCATTACCCCAGCTAGTTTATGTTCATTCTGTCTGTAAGCATATTTCAGTTATTTGATATAAAAAAAATGAATTTTTATTCATGTTTCATATTTGATTTTATGTTTATTTATATATATTTTTTGCGTTCTTCAATAAGTATGGATCATAGCTTCCTATCTCTAAGACTAGTTCAATATTTCCTCGGAATTTTAATTTACACGGTCGAGTAAAACTCCAAGCAATAACACATGGAATCCTTCCAAACATACTAGATTTTTGTGTCCTTATAGTTGGATGGCCCAGAATCATTGATGTGATTCATCAATTTTTCATATCCTGAATACTTCTTATGACCTTTGCTTTCCTTGACTTTGCCACGGGGAGCTGCATGCCCCTCTTCATCCTTCAATGTACTTTAAAGCCATGATGACCTCTCTTGGATTTTGGAACAATGAACCTAAGTGGGTCCACTGGCTTAATGGGCCTTTGATGATATAAATGATGTTACAAACGTACAAAAGTACTTGAACCCACATCCTTCTGAGCCTCCTAATCCTCATCATCATGAGATACCCTTTAGATCTCCACTATGTTGCATCCTTCCACTATATCTATCTTCCTATTCCCTCTAAAGTGGAAACTCTTCTAGTCATATAGCATGGTTCTAGATGTCTTCTTATTTTCCCCTCTTGAACAAAAAATATATCTATTTGATTTTTTTCTCCACCCTAAGGGAATCCTCTTATCATGAACTTTTCTTTGTTCTTCCTAATGCTTAAATTTACTACCCGAATCATTTTATTGGAAGCCTTCACTTTGTACCTACAAACCTCATTAAGAATTCCTTTTAATATAAGGATTGTAGGGAATTATAAACTCCCTCTTGATCCTTTCTTTCTTGTCAGAAGCATTGTACTTTGATTGAGCTAGAAATGCTCATCCTTTTCCTCATCATCAACATGTTCCTTTCCTTTCCTTTCAAGCATTAGTTAGGGTTTCTTATTTTAGCGCAAACATCGATATAGCTCTAAATATAGGTTTTTATCCACAAACCCTAGGGATTTCATATCCAAGAATTCTATTATTCTAGGGTTCAAAAGTTCCCAAAGACATCCAACTTTCATCAATACCTTATGAATCCATCACTAGAAACCTTTCTCCTCAGCTCGATCCAGCTCTGGTGTATATTTCATCTTTGTTCCTGAAACTGGCCAATAAGACTTGAATATGAACCCTTATCTTGGTTATGCTACTATGATTTCTATAGCTCACTTCGACCCCATTCTATAATATCAATCAAACGAGAATACATTATCTCAACCAAGTTGCCAATTGATTCAACTTCAAGTGGCGCGAGCATGGTACAAACTTCTTAGTATATCTTAGATGATTGCTTGATCTTGGGAGAATCCTCTGAGATGGCATTTAAATCTCCTAGGATAATTTATTATCAAAAAGAGTGGATCTATGTCTATATTCACCCCACATATTTTCTTCAACCATTTACTCATTGGTGCTATGAGGCTAAATCTCTCCTTCAATTAAAAATTGTATTTTACTTCATTGGAATTAGGCTATAATCCACCTACATAGTGTTTGATTTTTATTCCTCCATAATTTATGTGATTATTTGCATAAATTTAGAATAAATAAAAAGCAAATATTTTGTACCTTATTTATATTACGGTAGTTAAAAACATTTACTAGGAATTAGTCCCCACCATAATTGATGGAATTATTTGCATAAATTTAAGTAGGAGTAAAAAGTAAATATGTTACATAAATATTGTAACAAATGTAACAACCTTGGGTTAAAAATCCATGCAATAAAGTTAATAAAGGAAAAAATAAGACCAAGGTCATGGGATACATATTCCAAGATGAATGTTGGGAAAACATCCTAGTGTGGGTGTCAATTTCGTTTTTTATGGCTAAAGGAAATTGGAAAAGGAAATGGAAAAGGATTTGAAAAGGAAAGATACATTAATTGGCATTTTATTTATGAAAATAATGGAAATTAGGATAAAATGAAGGTGAAAGGTCATAGGTTGTGTTGGCCTATGACCACACACAAAGTGGAGAAGGAAAAAGGAAGGGAAATCTTAACTGTCGAAGAGCTTCAAATGAATCTATCTGCCTTTTAATTTAGTTGAAAGAGGAAAGTGTCGCTGATTAAGTGCGATGGTGAGCGAAATCCTTACTGCCATCATTCATTCCATCTACCCCCCTTCCTACCCTTCATTTTTCCTAATTCTAAACTCTAATGCTCTAAATACCATTTATCCCTTTTCAGTTTTATTTTCCCCAAGTCATTCCCTTTTATTTCATGACTGCACACTCAAATTCCTTTTCGCATTAGCCAAATCCCAAAATCCTTTAATTTCCATGTCCTACAAACCTTTCAAAATGCAATATATGATGAAGTGGGACCCATTCAGCTACTGCACTTCCTTTCATTTCATTTCCCTTAAAAATCATTAAACCTTACCATCCGCTTTCTTGATTCCCCGATTGCGATTAAAGTGGGGCCATTTCTCCCTAACATGTCACCTTTTCCCCATCATCCATCCAACATTGATAAATATAAACTTCGTCGATCGGCAATTATAACTTTTCGTGCTTCACACAGTTTGTAACTTACCTTTTAAGCACCCACAAAGTATTTTGTTTAAATTTCGATGCGAAGCCCCACCTCGATCTGCTACGTCATCTTCCCCACTCTCGCACTTCGCACTTCGCAGGTTTTAATGTTTAACCCTTGCCTACTCCCACATAAGACTTTCACTCTGTTATTTACGGACGCAGGTCCCACCACCTTGCCACACCATCAATATCCCTCCTGTGGCTTGTCTTTCACCCAATTCAGTGATTAAAAATCCCCCTAAATTCATTTCCACTTCCGCCATTCATGCCCCCTATGAAATATAGTTCCAGTTTGCAATTTAAAGCAAAACATAGGATTTTGGGTGGAACTTGTAGTATGGTTTATTCAATTTCCATAGGATAACCTCTGCTAAGGAGTTAAACATGCACATCACAACTGGCTATTCCACAACAGGAAGTGGAAATCATGAGCATTAGAGAGTGGAGGTATTCAAACAGCAGGTGAAACCATATGATGAAGGCCAGACTGCTCACCTGTTCTCAACCATTCCTCGCCACACCTTTGAAGATTCGAGAATTTAGCCTCCCTGGCCAACTGTTTTGTTCTTTTTACTAATTAGATAATGATTTTTTGCTGGTAAAATCCTTATTTTACCCAATTATGTTTTGATTTTTCTGTTGCAGGAGTGATTGCTCGATGCACGCCCTGATATTTTGTTAGGATATTTTTGTTTTCACATGTGTGGGTCGATCATGACATAATATTCAGTAGTAAACCCTTGAGGAGAAATCTATATTTAGTGAGTTCTAATATGAAAGAAAGGTTTTGGAATTTTGAAGAAATATGTTGTAGTTTTGTATGATTATTCTCCCTGTGCTCTGAGACACATATTTAGGAGAGTTGTTTAAACTTAATGTGATATAGAGCTGTTATTTGGATTCTAGATGGAGAAATGAGTAGTATGTATCTGTTTCCTTTTGTTATTAGTAATCTCCTTTTTTATGTGCAATCATCTTTTATGCTATGTTGCTTTGAAGGTTTTGTGTAATGTAGCTGCTGGTGGTCTGCAATTTTATTCATGAATTCGTGTCTGTATAACGCTTAGGTGTTAACACTCATGTATTAAGCTTGCTGAACTCCCTTATTTCACGCTGCATGAACCTTTGTTGTTGTCCATATCCCATTCATATCTGTTACCTTTGAGTTCATAGGGGACATATTCTTAAATCTCTTAAACCTGTCTCTTGTGGATTCTTTCTCTATTCTCTCTCAATGCCTCTGCATATTTTTAAAATTTTCTGCTCATTGTTTTATACTTGGCCCATTTAAAAGCCACCAAGCCTCACAGCCTCCTGAGCCTTCTTCTGATTATAGGGAATTCACATAACTCATGGCTCAAATGCTCTTCTCCTTTCTTGAATCACCAAAACCATTACTCTCTTGACCCATATTCTGTCAGAGGCATTCATACAATTCTCCATATTTAACCTCTGATTTTAAGATGTCCTAGGCACTGGTATTTTTCAATTCAAGGCTATCTCTAGGAGCGACAACATATTTTGGTGTCATTGCTGTGGAACAAATTAGAAAACCTTTCCCTGGGATATGACATTATCTTCACCCTTCAATCAGGTGAGCACGAAGGGTTGAGAGTTGCATAGCACTCACTTTGGCGACTCCACTATTATCAAATTTTAAATCATAATTAATCCTCGCTTTCATTAGGCTTCACACCAGATTCAGATCCACCATCTACCTACACCTATAAATAAGATGGCTATGTTGTGTTTCCTTTTGAGCAAGTATGCCCCCTTGGCCCTCCCTCAACCTCTAAATGATATGTCGCAAGACTATCTAGAGCAGTTGCCTCGGTTCACCATGGAAGATACTAATTCTGCGTAGAAACATATTGAAAAATTATGCGCTTTTTCTCATAATGTAAATGTAGAGAATGTAAATGTGGTATTAAGGCTTTTCTTCCAATGCTTGGAGGGAGAAGCTTGGAAATGGTTCAATTCTCTAGCCATCAACACAGTCCACACTTGGGAAGAAATGGAAAATTTCTTCACATTGAAATGGGGAGAAAAGAGGGACCATGGATATGTCCTCACAGAGTTCAATTCTCTCAAGAAGAGACACAATGAGGATGTAACAGAATTTATAAAGAGGTTCAATAATATCTATAATAACCTCCCTACTGAAATAAAGCCTCCCCAAGTAGCTGCTAAGGTGTTTTTTGCAAGAGCTTTCGAACGTGATTTTGGGTTCACCTTAAGAGAAATAAGATCCACATCTCTGGATCAGATCCAGACTAATGCATTGGAGGTAGAAGCAAACTTTGCTCCTACTGGTAAATTCAAAGGGAAGACATAACATGAAGCTAGAAGAAAGAAGGGGGAGGAGGCTTCTACCTCAAATTAGGAGAGGGAATCATAGGAGTATAGACTTGAATAAATGAATAAGTTGATCAAGAAACTCTAAAATAAGTTGGTTAAGCTTGAATCGGAGGCCTATAATCCCCCTCCTCATTCCAACCAAATGATTCCTAACCGGGGGTTTAATCCTCAATATCGACGGCTCCCTCTGCAGCTGTTACAACAAGCCGAGGAAGTCACAGACAACCAAGAATATCAATTCCTCACCTACTCTGATGATGAGGAGGGTGAACCCATCCTGAAAGGGGAATAAGAATAAGAAGAAGTCCCTCCAGAGGATCAAGATATTGATAGTTACTGTGGATAGTTCGTGGATTTCATGCAGGATAAACTCCATAAGAAGTATGAACTCAGGTCCTCTAGAAAGAGAACGTGAGGGAAAGAACAAAATGAAGAGTCGATATCAAGAGAACAAACCCCTCCTATTCCTGCTAGTAAAGGGGAGAAGCTGCTAGAAGGTTCAGCCTCCCATGAGGCCACTACATCCACTTCCACAAAGCAAGGAGCTAACCCTCCCAAGGATAAGAAGCCCACATCTATACCCTTGAAACTGCTCGACCCTCCTAAAGAGTAGTTCGAAGAAGCCATTACAGAAAAAGGGCCTACGCCCAATCTCCAAGAAGAACAACCCATGGTGGTTTTTAGACCAAATGTAGAAAACCAGTTTCTAGCCTGTGCTGAAGAAGAGGGAGGTGAGCTTACCCTCCCTGAGGAAGGGGAAGAGCTGAAGTATTTCCCAAAGGAAAACACTAAAAATCAACAACAATCTAGTGATCCAGAAATAGAGGCAGCAGAGCTTAATTTTCTAGATCCACAAGAGCACCTTCAGCTAGTAGTGTTGTATTCAGAGATTGAACACCAATCAAGTGTGCCCAGTGCAAGCCAAGAAAGGTTGCCAAAAGAAGACTAATCAGGTTTGTTGATTGAAGATCACTCAAATATTCTTTCTGAGTGTGCAGACCTTCATAACATTTCTTCATCATTAAGTTCTTCATGGGATGTTGAGGGAACATAATATTTTGTTATTAATTGAGATCCTTTACCCAAGATGATCGAGAGTTTGCAACTCCCTTGCAAGCCTCCATATGACAAAGGAAATGATGAAGAGCAAAAAAATTAGTTGATTATAATGGAAAAGGAGAGGAAACAAGTTTCATCCTTGGTGCCTGAAGAAAATCAGTCGAAATGCACAAGCAAAGCAGCAGTTTGGAATGAGGTTTGTTTTCTTGTTATAAATTCTTCAGAAAAACTCATGTTGCATGTTTAACATGATCCTTTGGGTAGTATATTGTAGCCATCATGGAAGGAATAATTTTCCAGGTTCATCAATGGAGCTATGAACTTCAGTGGAAGAGATAAGTTTCCACATTTTAAACCCATTTATCTACCTATAGGAATGGGATGCCAATTTTAGTTAAGCACTCATTTGCTTGACTAGTTACATTGGAAGTCTGATTATTATTTGATGGGATAATTTTTTATCATACTAGGTGTAGGTAGGAGTGCTAATAAGCTCAATACTATGAGCATCTTTCCAGTTTTAGCATGGTTCAGATTTCAACATTCAATATTTTTAGGGTGTGGCAGTGATTTCCGTTTTGATAGGTGGTAGTGCATAGCTCAGTTGTAGTTTCAATTCAGGCTTATAGTATGCATTTGCGACTCCATGAGCCGAATAAAGCACAAGCATTCAGGTCTGCAAGTTCTCAATGCACTGAGAACATCACATTGTCCCCAGCCAATGTTGGCCTGTGACCACACACAAAGTGGAGAAGGAAAAAGGAAGGGAAATCCTAACTGTCAAAGAGCTTCAAATGAATCTATCTACCTTTTAATTCAGTTGAAAGAGGAAAGTTTCGCTGATTAAGTGCGATGGTGAGAGAAATCCTTACTGTCCTCATTCATTCCATCTACCCCGCTTCCTACCCTTCATTTTTCCTAATTCTTAACTCCAGCACTCTAAATACCATTTATCCCTTTTCATTTTTATCCTCCCAAAGTCATTCCATTTTATTTCATGACCACACACTCAAATTGCTTTTCGTATCGGCCAAATCCCAAAATCCTTTAATTTTCGTCTCCTACAAACATTTCGAAATGGGATATGTGATGAAGTGGGACCCATTCACTCGCCGCACTTCCTTTCATTTCATTTCCCTTAAAAATAATTAAACCTTACCATCCACTTTCCCGATTCCCTAATTACGATTAAAGTGTGGCCATTTCTCCCTGACACATCACCTTTTCCCCATCATCCATCGCACATCGCTAAATATAAACTTTGCATATTAATGATTATAAATTTTATCACTTCGCATAGTTTGCAACTTACCTTTTAAGCACCCACAAAGTATCTTTCTTAAATTGTGATGCGGGGAGCCACCTCCATCTACCACATCATCTTCCCCAGTCCCGCACTTCACACTTTGCAGGTTTTAACATTTAACCCCTGCTTGCTCCCACATAAAACTTGCGCTCTGTGATTTGCGGGCGTGGGTCCCACCACCTTGCCACGTCATCAATATCCTTCTTGTGGCATGTCTTTCACCCATTTCAGTGATAGAAAGTCTCGCTAAATTCATTTCTGGTTCCACCATTCATGCCCCCTCCGAAATCCGGTTCCGATTTGCAATTTAAAACACAACATGGGATTTTGGGTGGAACTTGCAGTATGGTTTATTAAATTTCCACAGGATAACCTCCGCTAAAGAGTTCAGCACGCACAACACAACTGGCTATTCCACAACAGGAACTAGTCTTCAAACAACAAGTGAAATCATATGATGAAGGTCGAACCGCTTACCTGTTCTCAGCTGTTCCTCACCACTCCTTTGAATATTATGGAATTTTTCCTCCTTGGCCAACTGTTTTGTTCTTTTTACTGATTAGAAAGTGATGTTTTCCTGGTAAAATCCTGATTTTACCCAATTCTATTTTGATTTTTCTGTTGTAGGAGTGATTTCTCGATGCACACTCTGATAGTTTGTTAGGATATTTTGGTTTTCACACATGTGGGTCGATCATGATAGAATATTCGATCGTAAACCCTCAACAAGAACTCTATATGTAGTGATTTCTAAGATGAAAGAAAGGTTTTGGAATTTTGAAGAAATTTGTTGTAGTTTTGTATGATTGTGCTCCAAGTGCTCTAAGACACATATTCCGGAGAGTTGTTTAAACTTAATGTGATATAGAGTTGTTATTTGGATTCCAGATGGAGCAATGAGTAGTATGTATCTATTTCCTTTTGTTATTAGTAATCTCCTTTTTTATGTGTAATCATCTTTCATGCTATGCTACTTTGAAGGTTTTGTGTAATGTAGTTGTCGGTGGTCTGCAATTTTATTCATGAATTCGTGTTTGTATAATGCTTAGGTATTAACGCTCATGTATTAAGCTTTCTTCACTCCCTTAATTCGCACTCCACGAACCTATGTTGTTGTCCATATCCCATTCATATCCATTTCCTTTGAGTTCACAGGGGGCAGATTCTTAAATCTCTTAAGCCTGTCTCTTGTGGATTCTTTCTCTGTTCTCTCTCAATGCCTATGCATATTTTTAAATTTTCTTCTCATTGTTTTATACTTGGCTCATTTAAAAGCTATCAAGCCTTATAGCCTCCTAAGCCCTCTTTCGAGTATAGGTAATTCACATAACTCGTGGCTGAAATGGTCTTCTCCATTCTTGAATCACCAAAACTGTTATTCTCTTGACTAATATTCTGCCATAGGCATTCATATAGTTGTCCATATTTAACCTATTATTTTAAGATGTCCTAAACACTAGTCTTTTGCAACTCCAGGTTGTCTCTAGGAGCGACAACAAGTTGCATGTGTGGAGGAAAATCAAGGAAAGGAGAGGAAAATGAAGAAATTAGAGGACTCATTGATAAAAGGGATTATGACGATTAGTACATGGATTTTGTCAGTTCAGTCTTGGGAACTCTCATTCCATTCTCTATCTCTCATACCCTTGGACACTTAGAGAATTCTAGAATTAGATCAAGGAAAGAAAAGGAAGGAAATAGAAGGGAAAGGAAAGAAAAGATCAAGCAAGGACGAGTTGGATCAAGCTACTACAACGATATTAATTGTAGGTATCAAGTTACATGTGTGATTTCCTTTCTTGTTTTGGCATGCATGGTACATGCATGTGTATATTTGGTTCTCTTGTTGTCATTGGCATGGTTCTTGCCAGGTGTGATAATGTATTTCAACCTTGCCTTGCCATTTAAGGATAGCCATGGTGTGACGGGGTTCTATTTTACTTGGCTGAGTTTGATTTCTAGATGGTTTCGAAACTGAGTGGGGTGGTCTCTAGAGAAGAACACAAGGACTAGGAATCCACAGATCGGTGAGGGTGGGATCACAGGTAAATTTTTGAATACCTTGATTATGCCTAGGAATACTCAACCAGTGAACGACGGGATATATGGGAAAGCCTAGAAGTGTATGCCCTTGTTAGTCCTAGGAATCCTCGACCAGTGAATGACAGAATATATGGTAAATCCTAGAGGATCGAGTCTCATTGGGCCTAGGAATCCTCAACCGATGAATGGTGGGATATACAATAAAGTCTAGAGACTAGAGAAGGAAAAATTCATCACGGTTTAGGTGGGGAGATCTGGAGGCATCCATGCTTGTATAGGCCTAGTGATCCCTAGATTGGTATATGCTAAGATTGCAGTAAATCCTGGTACTGTATGTTTCTTGTTTGGGCCTAGTAATCCCTTGGTGGGATTGTGGTAAGCCTCGTTATATAGATGAGGGCTTGGGCCTAGGAATCCCTTGGTGGGATTGTGGTAAAGTCTTAAGAAGCCTTGATTGGTTTTGTTGTTAGTTCCACATTCATGCTTTGAATATGGCATAGGGGTGATTAGATGAAATAAATATTTGGTTTATCCCAATCTATGGTCGGGTGGTACGTGGAAGTCCCTAACTTGGTTGGATTTTTCATATGTTAATAAGAGATATTTTCCTATTTTATTCTATCAGTAAATGTACTTGTATTATGTCACTTTAATGGTTGATTTATCATTGTTAATATTATGGTTATATGTTGGTTATAAGAATGGTTCTATGACTATTCTAGTTATGGATCTTAACATGTTTTGATTGGTAAATGAATGGTTATTGAATGCATGACCTAATAAATGTTATTGCAACTATTATGACAAGGAATTAGACCTTCTTGGTGATTTTTAGATAAGTATCAAACCTTTATGATCATGTATGCATTTATAGCTTGGAGATTACATGTTAAAAATGTGTTCGATGAAATATTTCTCATGGCTAGACTTGGTTGGGTCAATTCCTTGATCAATTTTTGTGTTGGAGGCTTTGTATTTATGTCATTTATCATTTTAGAAAGTCTCATCAAGTTCTAGGTAGTGGTCACGATCCTAGCCCTGAAAAGGTGGCACATATTTCGCAGTCTCAGACATAGAATTAACTGAAAAAAACTATAGTTGCAACCTTGTAGTGGTCATGCATGTGACTAGAGGCCTATAGTCACATGGATGTGGGATTGTGCATGGAACTGAGAGTCTAGATCAGTGAAAAGGAAATTCAACGTAGGCTTTCGAAACCTAGAAGGGTGGTTTAGCCCTTAGGGATCCTGTAGCACCTGAGGAAGTTCAGTAAGGTTTTGTTTTGTCGATTGCACTTTCTTAAGGTGATATATGAGGTTGAATCATATCATAGTAGCTCTTCATCACATATTTACCCTGGTGGACCGGTAAAATTGGGTAAGTGTAGATGGAGAGTGTTACAGGATGGTATCAGAGTAGGTTTCATTCTCTTTGGATGTTTGGTTTTTGTTCTCTTTGGGTGATATCTAATACCACTGAGTGGTATCAGAGCATGGTTCAATACTTGGAATGGATGGGAGGAATATGGTTTTCATGCATGCATGTAGGTTGTATATGTGCTTGATGTGTATGCATGGTGATGGTCATTGTTACAATTGTGTTTTCATGTAGAATTTGATGATGTTGATGTTGGGATGTGTTTTCCATGAATGCATGTCAGATGTATATGAATTTGTTATGCATGTCAGTTTTTATGTGTTGTTATGCATGAATTTTCATGGTTATGGTTATGCATGCATGGTATTCCAAGCATGCATCATAGTGGTCATTATGTAGTTTGTGTCATCATGATGTTGTTGCTATGTTATGATGTTGATATGTTCGTTGAGATAGAGCAGGAGAAGTGCATCATCAAAGCGAGGTTGCAGCACTAGACCTTGGGGGTAAGAGAAGATCGACATATAGGTTTGTATGTTGGCATGCAAGTATGTTAGTTAATGGATTATTATATGCATCAGGGTTATAGACATTTTTTTCATTCTATTGATGTTGTGGTTACATGCATGATAGATTCTTATGAATCAATGTGGTCATATGCATGCTCATCGGATAGTGATGCATGGTATTTAATTTTTTTTTATGTGCATGATGGAATGATATTATTGTAAGATGATTGTACTAACACATTATGTGTTGAGACAACTAATATGTATTTGAATGAAAGTGGGTGCTAGTTGTAGTATTATGACTATGATTATGTGTTGATTGCAGATTATGACATGGTTGTTAGTCTTGGTAAAGGTTGATTTCAAATTGATATATATGATGTATTTATTTTTGGAACATATGGTTGACATGTGTGAATAGTTGCAGAGAAGCATGTTTGGTATTAACATACAAGGTAATAGTTTATTTGTTTATATAACTAATAGTTGGGTGAAATGATAGCCCCTGATGAGACTCAATTGCATCAAGATAAAAGGTAAAAGAAGGGAATTGGTGAGAATTCCCTTGGCTATGTTTGGAAACCGCAATTTTGAAAGAATGAGTGATTTGAAAACATGAAATATTCTTAACCTTGATTTAGTTTGACAGTATGTGGATATGTGTTATATTCATGAACATGGACTTGACATATATATTAGCTAGTTTCCAGTTATGGCACTATTAATCGAGCAATTGGAGCCCCTTGAGAGATGATACATGTACATGTTCAATTATAGGAAGCATGCTTGGCACAGTAAGGTAAGGTAACTGATATATTGTTATGTTTAATTATGATCTGAAAGTTATGTTTTTATGGCAGCATGATGTAGAGGTTGCATAGCAAAAGAGACTTCCATGAAATATTGAAGAAGGCTTGGGTTGAGATTTACCTTAGAAGTATTGTGAACACATGGGGTTGATTCATGGTGTCTATTTCTAGTCTTGTTATTTCGGTCCCTTATTAGTTGTTTTTTCTTGATTTTAAGTTTTATTTTTATTTGGTGCATGGCCATGAAACTGCATTTGTATTGTTGTCATGTGGATATGAATTAATATTATATGCTTTTATTATTCCTATGTTTATGTTATGGATAGGTAATGTTGAGAGATACTGTTAGGTGCCTATATTACTAGTGTAGTCCCATATTGTTGTTAATGTAGCCCCCTTATTGTTATTGTTTCACCCCTGTAACCCTCATATTGTTATTATTGTGCCCTTACATTATTATATATAGTTCGGCTAGGATTATATTGTGACCCCATGGACTCCTATATATAGAAAGGAGGTTTTTTCATTTCTATCATCCAAGAATTGTTCAATTATGTAATGTAAAGGAGGTTTCCCCCTCAAATTGGCTTATTTATAAGGTATTGATCTCTATTTCCTTCTTTTTTTGGATCTGGTTTCATAACATTTGGTATCAAAGCTTTGGATTCTAGGGTTTCGCTGCTCCAAACAGGTCATCGTGGTATTTTAGCTATAAAATTTTCTCTACGAAGTTTTAGAAGCTGAAATTCTTACCACACGAAGCTGAAATCCTGAGGAACTTCATGTAAAATTTTCAAATCTTCGTTCACAACATTTTTGGAGATATGATCTATGGAAGTTAGGGTTTTTGCAAGCTCCCGAATTTCATCTAAAAGAGGTGACCTTGGGAAAATTTCCATAACTCTCTCTCTGAGCATCGGATTAGAATTCTGTAAAATGTGGCTGAAATTACATGGAATTTAATTTCCTTTTTATCAAATTTAGATCTGAAGGAGGAAACAGTGACACATGGAATGTCATACATGTGCACTCTACTGAACTAGTCCATAATTAGGTCATTGTGGGAGACTAGGCATAACTTTGTCTTGAAGTATCCAAATCAGGTCAGACATGTGGCATTCCAAATAAGATTTAGAGGGATATTATAGGACTGAATTTCAGATATTTAATATTTTAAATCACAAATATAATTCAGTTTTAATATCGGTCTCCTCAAAAGCAAGAAAAAGGTGTGTATTTTTTTGAAATTGCATAAGTCTTGTTTGAAAAATCAGTTTGAAGTGATTTTAAGGGAATATTGAAGCATAGATATCAATATTGGGTTCTAAAATCCCCCCTAAATAGAATTCAACACCCATTAAGCCCTCAAAATACTCTACTATGACTCCTAAAGATGAAGAAGTGCAAGATGATATATAAAAATTACAAGAGCAAGTGCACAAATTTTCTCTCTCGCAAAGAGCAACAAACAATGAAATGGAATTTTTGAAGAAAGGCATGGAAGCTAAGATGGATGGTTTGAAGAAGGGAGTGGAAGCTAATATGGATGGTTTGAATAAAGGTGTGGAAGCTAATATGCAAGGTTTGAAGAAAGTTGTGGAAGCTAAGATGGATGGTTTGAAGAATGGCATGGAAGAGATGGAAGAAAAAATGAAAGAGAACATGGAAGACATGAAGAATGATCTAAAATCAGACATGGAATTTTTGAAGGAATGTTTGAGAAAGTTTATAAAAGACATGATTCCTGATGGCGAAAAGATAATAGAGGAATGCCATGATGAGAACAAAATAAATGTTAATTGTGATTTCATGAACTCTAATGTTGGATCGATGACCCACCATATTACAAATATTAATATCATGAAGTTTGATGGCAAGGATCCCGTAACATGGATAATACATATGGAGCAATATTTTGATCTCAGTAATGTGCAAAACACAAAAAAGGTACGCCTTGCAACTTTATATTTAGAATAAAATACATTTGTATGGTATCGATGGCTTAGCTCCCATAAAAAAACTATCACTTGGTCAATTTTCACCGAAGAAATGATAGCACATTATGAGGATACAAATAGCAACACCTTATTTATCCAATTGATAAATCTCAAACAAAAGGGTTCAATGGTGGATCACATTGAGGACTTCCAAAAATTGAATATAAGGGTGGCTGATATTTCAGAGGAACAAAGGATTGATGTCTTCATAGGGACTTTAAAGGATAACATCCAACATGAGGTTTGCCTTTGGGAACCAGATTCATTGGAGAAGGCATTCAGGTTGCAAAGAGAATTTGAATGTAAAATTATGGTGATAAGGAAGCCTACAACTCACATCTATAAAGATTGAAGTGTTTCTACTCCTAGAATTCCACAACATACAAGGTTGACACCATAAAAATTGTAATAAAAATTAGAAAAAGGGCTTTTCTATAGTTGTGATAGAAAATACACTAAAGATCATAAGTGTGCTGAGAAGAAATTATTTTACATATATTGTGAAGAGGAGGAAGAAAATGAACAAAAAAATTCAAAATAAGAGGAAATACACCAGGAAAAAACCCTAGAGAAATAAGAAATGAGTCTGACCATGTCCTGTAATGAATTGGTAGGAATTACCACTCCTCAAGCTCTCAAGATAGAAGGATATATCAAGAAAAAAAATGTAATAGTGTTGATTGATTCAGGTAGTACCCATAATTTTATTCATTGTAAGGTAGCCAAGGAATTGAATTGCTTCCTATACCCAACACCAGACTGTAAAGTGATGGTTGAAAATGGAGGAAATATAAGTTGCTCTAGAAAATTCCATAATATAAAGCTAACCATGGAGGAATATGTATTTAATAGTCCAATGCTTTCCCTTCCAATGGGAGGTGCTGATGTTGTATTAGGAGTACAATGGTTATAATATTTGGGGATGGTAGCTTTTAATTTTCAGGAAATTTTCTTGAAATTTATTTCGGAAGGAAAGGAAGTTGAATTATGGGGTATCGCAGGGATTCTTGGAAATATAATAAGCTCTAATGTCATGAAAAAACTTTTGAAGAAAGAAAAACGAGGCGTAATTTCACAATTATGCTCGCTAGAAGTTCCAACAACAAAATCATCTATTTTTCCAGCACTCCAAACATTCTTGGACAATCATTCCAAGGTGTTTGAAACTCCCAAAGGAATCCCACTTATTTGTGAGCATGATCATGCAATTCATTTGACTCCAGGAAGTGTTCCTCCAAACATCAGGCCTTACATATATCCTTATTTCCAAACGAGCGAAATTGAACATATCATTGAAGAATGTTAGAGGCTTGTATAATTCAACCTAATCAAAGTTCTTTCTCTGCTCCAGTAGTATTGGTGCTCAAGAAGGATGGACCATGGTTCATGTGTCCAGATTATAGGGAGCTCAATAAGCTCACTATTAAAGATAAATTTCCCATTCCTGTTATTAATGAATTATTGGATGAATTGCATGGAGCAATTTATTTTACCAAGTTGGATATTCATTCAGGATATCATCAAATTAGAATGAAGACTGCAGGTATTCCGAAAACAACATTTCGAACTCATGAGGGTCATTATGAATTTTTTGGTCATGTCTTTTGGCCTTACCAATGCACCTTCTACATTTCAAGGGTTGATAAATTCCATTTTCAAACCCTTCCTTAGAAAATTTTTGTTAGTATCTTTTGATGATATACTAATCTACAACAGGTCTTGGAAGGATCATATTCAACATGTTGATAGGGTGCTCAAACTATTCGAGGAGAAACAATTATATGCAAAAACCTCCAAATTGTTTCTTTGTAGTACAAGAGGTGGAATATCTGGGTCATATTGTATCTCACGAGGGTGTTAAGGTAGACCCTAAAAAAAATTAAATCCATTAAGGAATGGAAAGTCCCCACAACCATAAAGTAGTTGCGAGGATTTCTTGGGTTAACAGGGTATTATCGCAAGTTTGTTAAGAATTATGGGAGAATAGCAGCACCTCTAATAAAATTATTGAATAAAGATGCATTTTCATGGACTTTACCCATTTTTCAATTTACCATTTTTTTTCACTTAAAAAAAGATAAAGTTGTGCTTTTATTATTTCTAGATATTCAGTGTGTTTGTAAACTAACCACATTGGTGCATCGGTTAATATAACTGCACCGGTGCACAGTAACTAAAATGCACCAATGCAGTTATCTGTACATTAGCACCGATAACAATAAGTCCATTTTTAAGGCACCGAAATTACTTTTAGGTATGTACACAAAAATCTATTGTTGATTTTGCTCAAATGCAGGGAGAAAATATCATAATTATATCAAATGGAAAATTCTTCAAAATCCATATCGTTCCATAATATTTCTCAAATTCCATCACGGATTTCTCCCTATCCATCTCCAAACGTAATTACTTCAGATTTTATTTATATTTTCATTATATAATTGATTTTTTTTTTTTTATCCATGTCAATCAGTTGAATAAAATTAATGTATACAAATTTGCAGGTTCATGCAAATTCATCATCGAGTTCAGATGCACAAAATATTCAAACAGATCCAAAACGTTGGAAGCTCTTACTAGGAGCAGCATACCGCAAGGCGCATTTGGTAGATGAAAATGGACAACCGCTTCACCCTGCCAATTGTAAAGTTGCATCTTCTAGCCACAATATTAGGAAAATTATGGTAATAATAATTATTTGGTATATTAATGTAATTATTTCAACGTCAAACCAATTAATCATGAATTGTCAACGTGCTTACTAATTGATATCATATATTTTGTACTAATCATGTTCAAATATCTTTTTTGAAATTATTAGTATTCTAGTGATGATGAGCAACCTACATACCATCTTTTGTTGCACCCCACGACAATTTCAAAATGAGATAAGGTTGAATTAAGAGAAAAATTCGAAGAGGAATTATACGAAGAATGGTTGAATCAACAACCTATTCAATTCCCACTACGTCCAGATTCACCTATTAGGAATGAATACAAAAATAGTAGTTCCTCATAAGCTGGAAATGGAGGCAAGGAAATAGAGGTTGGTATGCATGATTACTTAAGGGATACGATTGCCATGGAGACAATGTTGTTAGATGCATTCTATAATGATGATCCGCTAGAGGATGATGCTCATATCACTGATACCTTTTTCAAAAGCCTTAAATTTTCTTCCACCACCCCTCTTTAGACCTGACGGTCAGTCAAAGTCTACCCATTTGGGGACAATGATGTTACTGTACAATTTAAAAGAAAATTTTGGCTTGTCAAATGCATGTTTATTAGAAATTTTGAGGTAATTGACCATCAATTCCTTCATTATATTTTGAGAAATATAATTACACAATGAACATTACAATTGGTCAATTTTATGAATGTTAATATTTATATCAGCATTAATGTACATCTAATATTTTCCATGGCCAAATACAGGTTATTGAAAGATAAGGTTCTTCCGAGTGATAATGTCTTTCCCTGTAGCTACGAAGAGGCAAATAAATTGTTGAAACTATTAGGTGTTGAGTACATATTATATCATGCATTTCCAAATGATTGTATTCTATATAGAGGAGAATATCCAAATAGAGACATATGTATGAAATGTGGGCATGACAGGTATGATAAATAAAAAAAATACGAGTAAATCACGTGCTCCTCTTTTTAAGATATTGAGGCACATGCCTATAATCCCATCAATTAAAATGATCTTTCATTGCAAAGAATTAGCTATGTTGTAGGGATGGAACGCCTCACACAGAAGTGATTTGGGATTTATGCGAATCCAAATAGATTTAATAGCCATGAAGCATATAGAGGATTCATGGCCCGAAAAATTCAAGGATGAAGTATGAAGTCTATGGCTTAGCATAGCCATGGATGGCATCAACCCATATTCCCTTCAAAACACCAAATATTTTGTTTGTCCTGTAGTAGTGATTAATAACAATATCCCCCCATGGTTGTCCGTGAAGAATGAACATCTTATGTTGGCTCTCATAGTCCCTGGTAGAATACAAGTGAAGAATATGGATGTCTACTTACAATCACTGGTAGATGAATTGAAGGAATTATGGGATGGGATAAATTTATCTGATGTATCAAGACCCATCACAACAGAGAGGAGTTTTACATTATATGGCATATGTGTTTACACGACACATGATTATCCAGGCTTAGGAGTTTGCTCTGGTAAATTACATGATTATTGATTTGTTTATATACGTAACAATATTATTCCTCATATTACTTATTTCATTCGTTTTAATTTTTCTGATCTTCATGATATTCTTTAACATGCCAAGCATATTGTATGCAATAATTTCACATTTCTTTTAACAAAAGAGTCTTTTGGATGTAAATGTTGTAGAACTTCTCTAAAATCTAGATGTTCCAACAACCTACGAAAGCCAGTGTATGAATGCTTCAGGGTATTCCCCCCAGAAGAACACCCTTACAGAAGAGAAACATCTTCTTTCAATGGTAAATGATACAGAACCTAAAGGCCTCTAATAATGACACCATTTGAATGGCTTAGAGTATATGAGAGAGAGAAGGAAAAGGAGTATAGAAATGTTCGATTCAAATGGGGAGCCTATGTTCGATGATCCATAATTCTTCGACGCCTATGTTGAGAAATTTCCCATTCGAATGAAAAGGAAATATATGCTTTATAACCTTTCGTATTGGGAGCATCTTAAGATTACCCACTTATTAGATCCCATTCATATATTTAAAAATGTTTCATCTTCTTTATGGAGGCACATATCATCGAAATAAAGTGACACATTGAATATTAGGAAAGATATTATTACTTCAAAAACTAAAAAGAAACATTGGCCAAGATGATTAGAAATTACAGGATCAGAGGCAACTGGTCCCTCTAATTAGTATTTCAAAGAAGTCGATGTCCCATTGATTTTTAAAAAAGATGATTTTTCTTTGGAAAAGGAATTTATAATGGGTATGAGGGTGCCATCTTGATATGGGTCTTCACTACGGCGTTGCTTCACCATGGATGACCATTTGTCGAGGTTGAAATCACATGACCATTTGAATCTTCTAAGAGTACATATAATGTCAAAAGCATGATTTTATTATTTTTTATATTAATAAATTTTTATCCCATGCAGGTATCATAAAACATAGCTAATTTTGTATATTATTGCATGTGTTTATAACTTTGCATTGTCATTATCTTTTTTTCATGCATGGGTGTGTGAAACATGACTTCCCCCAAGACCTAGGACATGCTATATCTAAATTATCTGCATTTTTATGTTGGATCACATCATAGGAGATTCATGTGGCTAACATTCCACGATGGCGTCAATATATAGTTGAGATTTTTTGTATGTTTTAGAAGGAACTACAAACGATTTTCATGGACTTGCAGGTTCATATTCTAATCCACCTAGTAGATGAGGTTGAATTAGTTGGGGTGGTTTCTTTTTGTTGGATGTTATTCGTAGAGAGGTACATGAATAAATTGAAAGGTTTTGTTCGACAAAGGGAAAAACCCGAGGGGTCTATGGCAGAGGGGTACATATCGTATGAGTCTTTCTATTATGACAGTGAGTACATCAAGTCGATCGACAACAAACTAGGTGCGGTGATTTGGGATGATGAAAGGGATGAAGATTAAAGAGAAGGGGAGTTGCTCCAAATGAATGGAAAAAGGCGATTGTTAAAGAGTAAGTGACTTATATTTTTCAAATTTACACAAAGTAAATATTCATGTTCAATTTTGATATAATGTATATTTTGATCTCATATGTACTGTATGTCAGTTTGATTTCATCAGCGAATGCATAAATTGAAGCAATCAATAAATACGTTCTTTACAATTCTGAAGTGACACAATTACGAACAAAAGAGGATGAAATGGGACAGTGACAAGAAATAATTCAGACGATTGAATGGTATAATTCTACCTTATCCTGATCATTTAATAGAATATATGCCAATTATATGCCCCAACAGTTGGGTTGTTGACCAAGTCAAAGAGAAATACCATGCAACCAGTCGTTACCCACGTGTTGAATAGGATGCACTAAACGTAGGGATTAGGTGCACCCACTCGGTAATGATCTATTTATGTACATTTTAAACTTAATAATGCATATATATTTCATATTTTAAGAGTTGGGTTATTATAAGACACATGACACTATGATTTTTTTAACTTTTTACAGGTGAATTTTTTCCCATCTATGTGGGCATATGGACACCATTTTCGCAAAGAAAATGACGATGATGGAAACATGACTCAAGACTATGGAGTGGAAGTCGAGTTTGATCAATCTATTCGAGCTAGCCACCATGATCAAAACCTAGTACGAGGGACATTAAGTTATGTCGGAAAGATACAAGAGATCATTGAAGTTGATTTCTCTTTTTTCAAATGTGTTATTTTTAGGTGCAAGTGGTGGGACACCTTTGATCAGAATAGTGTAAAGGAAGATCGTGATAGTAGGCTTATATATATCAACTCTACAAATATGTGGGATGAAGCTAAGGAGCCCTCTGTTTTCCCCAAACACTACAACCAGGTGTTTTTTAACCCAGATGTGTTGGATAGGGATTGGTGGTTCGTATTGAGACATGACCCTAGATCGAAACTTATTTTTGAGAACAATAGTGTTATCATGCCAAGTGATCTGGAAGATAATGAGGGTGATCATGAGAGCCGAGAGTGATATGGTACATGAGTTATTTCATCATTAATACTTTTTAAGATGGATTTTTTCAAAGAAGAGGATTTAACCTTATAACTAAGAATCTTTTTTCGAAACATTATAATATGTATTTTGAATTAACTGGTTTTCATTGTGGTAATGTTAAAATCATTTCACTTGATAATTTTCAATTATTTTGATCTCGAAAACAATGGTGTACTATATCAAGTTCTTTTTTTTTTATAATGTCAATTCCTAAAATAATACAACTACTTGATTTCCTTAAATGTGTATGAATGATATCTTCAAAATGTATATTGTTATTTTTGGTATGTAAGATCATAATTGAATAATGGTAATTATAAACATGAATTTATTTGCATTATTTTCTAAACTTTATTATGTTACAAAAATTCTTATTATTCTAGATTTATCATTTTGCAATTATTTATATTCATAGAAATTTACAAATTTACAATTATTGTAATTTAACAATATTTGCAGTATACATTTTACTTATGGTAGTTATCTCTCAAAATTGACAATTAATTTATAATTTTACAAATTTACAAATTTACAAATTTTAATAAAATTGAATAATGACAATACATACAATTACAATTTTACAATTTCACAATACAATTACATTTTTACAAATATTTTACATACAATTAAAATTACAATTACAATTACAATTTTACAATTTTATATACAATTACAATTAAAATTACAATTACAGTTACAATTTTACAAATATTTTACATACAATTACAATTACAATCACGATGCATACAATTACAATTACATTTTTAGAATTTTACAAATTCAAAAATTTACAAATTTTACAATTTTAATAAAATTGAATCTTGACATGAATACATACAATTACAATTACAATTTTACAATTTCACAATACAATTACGTACAATTACAATTTTACATACAATTAAAATTAAAATTTGAATTATAATCACGACATAATATTTAATAAATATCATGATTTAATATTAAAGATAAACATCATGATGAAGATAACCATTGTACAAACATTAGATTCGACTAAAATACACATTCAAATTTGCTAACATCATCTAATCATCATGATCATGATCATCTAACAAAACGCAAGCATTGTATAACATCATCACAACACAAACATCAAATATACATCTCATGTCAAAAAATTGCTATGACATACACATCTATTTGCAAGAACATTAAATGAACATATCTAACATGACCTAACAATATACACATCATGATGAACACTGACATGTAAATTAAGTACATCAACATGAACATAGAATACTATATATATATATATATATATATATATATATATATAATGTCAAAAATATACAATTGTAATATAATTGCATATAAATGTCAAATATTTGGTGGTACTTCAATACTAGTACTAGTTGAGGCCTACTCAGTCGATGGTGTAGCCTCATGCTCAAATATATGACATGCCTGCTCTGGAGGTGCCTATTTATCATTTGGTGGTGCAGTCTTCTCATGAACTGTTTACTAATGACTCGTTGATGGTGCAGCCTGCTCAAATAGACCTGCTTGCTCAGGATTAGGTGCCTACTCAGGACTAGGTGTCTGCTAAGATGGTGTAGGCTTCTTAGATGATGCTTGCTGATCAGGAATAGATGTTGGCTGCTCATCATGATCTCCGGCGTGAGGTGAAGGAGGATGAGGTGGAGTACTAGAATGATGATCACTCCCCTCATGATCATGATCATCAGATGAGGTGTTGCTCTGTCGTACATCTCCATAATGCCTACCCCTCCTAGACCGTGCCAGTACTTTGGAAGCTCCAACGATATGATGCATGAGGGTCATTATACCACGAGGCATGCCTATCCAGAGATGTGTGAGCCTACGATCATCTTAGATATCTTTGATTGTAGCCAGGTGGACTCCCTCATCAAATAGGAGTCGACAGAGTTGTTTTCCCAACTCCATCATGAATCGGGTGTCCGACCTACACCTCACCCCTGCGAGTATCTACACCCGATTAGGATTCGGTTTGTCACCCTGATCCTCTACCTCTGCCATATCCTCATCAACATCTACTCCTCGATCATTCGGTGGGGGTGGAATAATGTCCCCAACGAATGTCCCAATATCTACAAAATATATAGTACACAACAATAATTAGACATTTTCAATAAAAAAAAATTAATAAAACAATTTAAATAACATGTTAGAATACATTTGATAATTCTAATTAATTAATTAAGATGATAAAATGAAACTATTTTAATTTAAATAAAACACTAAGATTACCTCTCGCATCCGACGGCACATCTTGTGTGAAGAGGATGTTAGTACACCATCGCCAATCCAAAACAAATGAGTGATCATCAGCACTAGATAGCAACTCTAGTTCATCAAGAGATATCCTAGCGAGAAAGTTAGACTAGCCCCTCTTCGGCATCACCTAGCCCAAAATCTACATCTGTACATGCAGTATATACGTATGAGGCCACCAAAAAAAATTAGGCCTCATCTCTAGAAACTTCTTAAAAAACAAAAACAAAAAACTCTGAAGCAAAAGAGAAGGTAAACCTCCCACATTCCTGAGAACAACATCTATCTAATGTTGTACAAAACTGACGCAAAAAAATCACAGACCATCTCACAAGTTGTGGCTCCTGGAATAAAGAATCAACATAAAATAAAAGCAAGAAACTAATGAGTTGTCAGTCACTGGTATAGTGTGCAATGTTCGTCAGCAGTAGTGAGAGGCACCTCACCTCCTCTGCACCAAACGAAGAAATACATAACTGACCACCAAACACCTGAAAATCTGTAAGAGAAACTATATCATCCCTAATGTATCTCAATTCTATAGGAGTACGCCAATTGACTCCCTGGTGCATAACCGATGGGGACCTCTGGGAGTTGGGGAAAATCCTGTCGTCTCCTAGATAGGCCAGTAATAAAATATATGTCCTCATTAGTGAGAGAAAACCACTGGCCAGGACCGGCCCAGAAAGCATTTCGGTGGGCATCGCACCTGAAGATTAGTTGTCCCAATAACCCACTATGGCCCTTCAGGGATGTAGCCTCCTTGTATAACTTGAGGATGACTACCTCCCTTAGGAAAAACTGGATGGTTTTCATAATAGGGAAAGGGTACAAAAGTATCTCCCTCTCTCGTGCCTCTGACAGATGAATCACGTTATACCGGTCCTCCATATGTTCTTGTTTTTCCCTTTGTTCTCTTTGTTGACGTCACTGAATGATTCACATATTAAATAAAATAATTTTTTTGAATGAGAAATGTATTTAAAATATATATATAATTTTTTTTGAAAAAAAAACAGTCGGTGCACCCCAAAAAACAGTCATGCATCGGTACTGGTGCGTAACTTTTTCTCACGCATCGTGTTCACTGTGCATGGAAAATTTTAGCTCACTACCAAATATGGAAATATTTTTCTGTGGTGGTTTGATGAAACTATCTACCTCGGGGTGGATATTTTGGTAAACTCACCACCAAACAACAATAGATGGTCAATGTCAATGGTTTCGTTGTGTAAACGACTGCACCGTTGACCATCTACTGCTATTGGGCGGGCAGTGTGCGACCTAACTATCCACCCCGAGGTGGATATTTTGGTCAATGCACCACCCAAAAATAGTAAATGGTCAATGGTGAGGTCCTGTAAACGACCATACCATTGACTATGTAATGTTTTCAAACGGGCGGGGCATTGACATAACTATCCGCCCCGGGGCAGTTAGTATGGTCAACCCACCGCCCTCCTGACACTAGTACAGAGTCAACCGTGAGGTTGTTTAAACTACTGCACCACCATGTTATTTTTTAAATTATTCATGTTGTGCATTTTTTCGGTACCGCACCGGCACCTGGTGTAGTTTCTGTTAACACCGTTCCTAGTGATGCCTGTAAATTTACAGGCAGCACCGCGAACGACTCGAGCGCACAACACAATTTTTTTTTTTTTTTTTTAAATGGTTAATTTTAAGTTTTTTTCAAAATCAAATCTGCCAAAAGTTTAGTTATTGATAAACAAGTATAATACCTATACATTTGCGCTCCAAGGAGGCATATTTGGTAAGGAATTGAAGAAACCAAATTTTCCCATTGTTTTCGAAAATTCGAACTCCACAAGGTGGGTAATGGAAGACAACAATGTGTGCAATGGGAGCACCGATGGAAGGGTGCCTCACACAAGACAAACTCACACTAGTGCTTGAGAGGTCTGGAGAACTGAAGAAGTAAAAATGATGTTTTTATGATCGATAATTTTTTTATTTAACCTTGTTTTGGTGCATCGGTTTTTTAGATGCACTGGGTGGTATTATTGATGGTGCACCTCACGTCATTATAGTGCGCTGGATTATTGAGACATACGAAGCATGTTTATACGTAGATCACCAGTGAGCTATAGTATTTAGATGCACCAGGCAGGTTTGAACGAAGAGCATGGTATTTTGGTGTGCTAATTTTTAGTACGCATTGGTGCGGTTTATGATGAGAAACGCACCGCAAAAAAAACATCCGCAAAAACCTCCACCTGCCAACCTCCTCTAGAGACCTCTGCTACAAACAGATATCTGGGCTATTTTTATAATGGGTTCCTCAAAAAAATCTACTAGAGGGTCTTTTCCTTGTAGTGCCTTCTCCTCTTTTGAGTTTTAACCTTGTAAGCACGACACAAACTTGAAAACAATTAGATCCCTTCTTGTACAACAAAAAACTAAAGAACCAAAAGCTCTGATACCAAAAATGATCTGAATGGAGTATGTTAGTGTTGTTGTGCCAATTACTCTTTCAGATTCTAAATTTGATGTTTTATGTGTGCTTAAGGGTTCAAGTTCTCTTGCAAATTATCAAGTCTCATGAGTGTTTTTAGTGTAAATTTAATGAACAATTTAACATAAAAACAAAGGTATAACAACAACAAATAAATTATATTACATCACCATGCAACACATCAACACATGTATTTGATGAAGGAGTTAACCCCTCTTGGGCTACATCTCCTTGGTCTAGCTTCCATTTCTTGAGCCTCTATATTATGCTCAAATTGACAAATTGACATGTTTACAATGCCCTTTTTCTCCTAAAACTTGTACCAATGAGTTCAGAATACACAAAAATGGTCATCTAGCCTCTTTCTACGCATGAATTGTCGAAAACTCCAAAGATATGACCATTTACATTTTCTCCACTATTTTAGGCCCTAAATTAGCTAAGTGGAGCTAAACTAACAGTTTTCACCGATTTTGGAGGTCTTCCAACTTAATCATCATTAAGGTAAGTAACAATGTTTAGTGCTAATTTAGTGTTGCTTAGCGTTAATCCCAATCTTAACATAACCCCACATTAATATGTGGATTAGGCGCAATAAGTACAGGGTTAAGGTTAAGTAAACATGGTTTAATTGTATTAACCCCACACTATCCATTAACGCCCGCCGATTGTTATGCGCCGAGCCCCACAGGACTAGCTCCCACTTCCCCTACCATATAATATGGTAATATTTAAATATATAAGGAAAGAGTTGTATGTTAAGAACTATCATGTGGCGGAGTGGTAAGGTGTGGCATTAGCTTGTGGGAGGTCGCGATATCAAACCCTGACGCCTTCATTTGAATCCGACCAAAAATTTTAGTCCACTATACAACCTGGGGGGGGGCATGTGGCGCCCCCAGGATGCACCATGTGTCCTCATCCTATTGGATCATCTTGAAAATAACAAAAATTCGCCACATAACTAAGAAAGTCGACCAATACCATGCTCCCACTTGGCAGTTCACCATTTGCCGGAGGAAAATGCCAAAATTGACCCTGCACAGTTAGCATGTTGTGTCAGAAGTACGAACTATTGATTGTGCATTCGTGTGTCCTTTTTATTTTTATTTTTCATGTTTAGTAAAGAGAACAAAACTTGTTTGCAGGAGCATACAGAGTCCATTTTTCACGAAACAAAGTGCGCCGGACTTAGAACAATGACCACTACGTGGTCTTTTAGGTTCCAAGCCATTTTGAGAACTCTAATTTTTTAGCATAAAATTGAGCTCCTAATCAATCCACATCCCAGTGATCCTCCTTCAAGGAAAATACCACTTTGGCTTCGTGACACTACACAAAGCATTGAAAGGAGTATTCATGTTCATCGATCATTCAAAGAAAGGAAGTAACCTTGCATATATCAGGGTTATGTTGTAGCTATGAGTACCATGATACAAGTTGAACCATCCTCATTTGAAGAAGCAGTAAAAGAACAAGCCTAGAAGGTTGTTGTAGTTGAAGAATATGAATCAATCATGAAAAATGATATATGGGATGTTGTGTTGAGGCCGCATGGGAAGTATGTTGTGACTTCAAAATGATTATTCAAAATAAAGCATGGAATCAATGGCAACATCAAAAAGTATAAAGCAAGCTTCATAGCTCATGGTTTCTCTCAGAAAGAAGGAGAATATTACGGTGATATATTCGCTCTTGTGGTTCAATATAAAACTATATGGTTGATAGTTGCCCTTGTTTCTATTCAAGGATGGAAACTTCATCCGATGGATGTAAATATTGCCTTCCTCCATGGTAATTTATAGGAAGAATTCTATGTGGAAAAACCATAGGGATTTGAAGTGGAAGATCACAAAACACATTTTTGTAAGTTGAATAAAGCATTGCATGGATTGAAGAAAGCTCCCCGAGCTTGGTATGTTCGCATTGGAAGCTATCTAATGAAATTAGGTTTCACTAGAAGTAGTGTAGATCCCAACCTCTATTTTAAGGTTTCTCATGGTATGCTTATGATTTTGGTTCTATATTTTAATGATTTATGCTTAACAGGAAGTGAACCATTGATAATCGAATGAAAGTGGAATCTATCCTATGAATTCGAGATGAAAGATCTCGGTCTCATGCATTAATTTTTTTTGCCTTGAGGTATGGAAAAGGCTTGGAAAAATATTTCTCTCGCAGGGAAAGTATGTGGTAAAGCTGCTAGAAAGGTTTGTTATGATCGAGTGCAAAACCATGGTCACCCTGATGGGAATGAACTTCAAGAAGCTTTGCGGTAAACAAACTGGACATGATCTAGCAAATCCATCCGAGTATAGACAATTGATTGGGGCTCTGATGTTCCTTGTGAACACCCATACAAATATATGTTATGCATTGAACACATTGAGTCAGTTCATGACCAAGCCCCAAGCATATATTGAGATACTTACATGGATCTATCACACTTGGTTTGAGATATCCAAATTCATGGATACATTGATGTTGACTAGGTAGGAAATTTCACCAATAGAAAGAGTACATCTAGATGTTGTGTCAGTCTTGGTTCTACCATGATATCCTAGATTACCAGGAAGTAGAAGTTAGTAGCATTAATCACCACTGAAGTAGAATACATTGCTTCTAGCACATCGTGTTGTGAAGCTGTGTGGTTAAGGGAGCCATTTGGTGAGCTCCTTGGTCAAGTGTTGGATACTATAGTGATATACTGTGACAACAAGAGCGGGATTCATTTGGCAGAGAATCCTGTATTTCATGACAAGTCCAAGCATATCGATATTCGATATCACTTCATCCGTGACATGGTGCAGAGAGGGGTTGTTAGACTCCAACACATTGCAACTAATGATAATAATGCATATATTATCACTAGGGAATTACCAAAAGGGAAGTTCTTAGTTTTCAGAGAACAAATTGGACTGATGGATGTAGCCCCTCTGGATAAGGGGCATCGTTGATCAAGGACACTCAGTAAGCTCTTCCTACCCTGCTTGAGCTCTCAGGGTGAGGAATTGAGATGAGGGGCTCCTGGGGTTGAGGGATCTCTAGACGATATGGTGTTGAGATTCAACAAGATGGTGATCCTAGTGAGAATTAAGTACCTACACTAGGTGGGGCCCGTAGGCTATTTTTAGTTGTATGTCTATTTTTATAATGTTGAGAAAAGTCTATTTATAGCGGGAGTCTATTTATATATGGTTGAGAAAATTCTATTTATAAATGAGTTTCTGTTTTTATATGCATGGGGAAAGTCTAGTTATAGATCACATGTCTAAAAATAGAATGCATGTCGATTATTATTATCTCTTAATAATAATTAGACAATAAATAATAATCTATTCTCTTGAAGCACTTGATTTTAGTTAACTAATGTGGCAAACTAGTTGACTGAAGGAATTATGAGTTCTAAGGTTGGTTGGTGGGACATGCAAGTGGACTTCATTGTAACTGAGTGATACAAAGTTGTAACAGAGTTGGATGTGTAGTTATGTGAGTTGTAAAGTAGTTTAAGTTAGTTAAGTGAGTTAAACTCAATTTTTCTAGTTGTAACTAAAAATACACTAGTGAGAGATCAGTGAATTAAATTTTAAATTAATTCAAAACCAGTGGTCTCACATGAAACTGAAGAAATACTACTGTTAACTACATGTATGTGAGATCCAGTGGAGACCCAGTTGAGAGATAGGTGAAAGGGTCTATTTGACTATTAGTTGTGACTATAATGGCTACACAAGTGAAACCAAACACACATTGGAGATGCCAATGAGGATTGCGCAGTCAAGGCAAGGCAAGATCGAATTCATTCAAGGATTGTGATCAGCATGGATTGCGTAGTGGAGGAAGGTTGTCAGGAGGCAGTAAATTGGTGCATGTTTATGCCAATTTTTGTATGACATTTGAGACTATTGTATATTTTACTGAGAGCTCTTGGAGTAGAGTTTTGTATTAGATTGTTTCATGATCCATGATATATACATAATATATGATAATGGGGTTTTTAGCTTTATGCTTTCCCAGTAAAAACATTTGTGTTATGTGTGATTTATTTTTCTTCATGTGTTTTCAATTGGTGATTAAATTTCCGCAAGAATTTAAGCAGAAGGATTCTGTATTTAACAGTGGCATATAATTGTTAGATCAGGAGAATACGAAAATACATAATTTTATTAAAATTTCTACATGGTATCAGAGAAAAGAAGATTGCAATATTGAAGCAGTAGCTGAGTTTGTTGGTGGAAACAATTCGAATTTGTTGCAAGAATTTCTTGGTGCAACAGTTGAGTAAACATCGAAATGGCTTTCAATGGTTTGCGGTTAGAGTATGCACTCGAGGGTAGCTTGAACTACATTGCATGGAAGGATAGGATGGAGGCAATTCTTGAAGATAATGGCTTGAAGGAATTCATCAACAGTGATGTTCCTAAGCCCACTTCGATGGATGTTGCATTACTTGACTCCTAGCAAAAGAAAGTAGCAAAGACAAGAAGGATTCTGTTGGAAGGTGTGAGAGACCATATTGTCTCAAGCCTTCATGGGAAAGGCACTCCATTTGCAATGTGGAAGGCTTTGACGGATCTTTTCCAAAGCAACAACGACCATAGGAAATTGGCGTTGAAGGATAAACTTAGAAAGATCAAAATGGAGAAGGGTGACAATATTCCTAAGTATCTCACAAAGTTTGTCCAATGTCAGGATGAACTAGGGAGTGTGGGAATCATGGTTGATGATGATGACTTGGTTGATGATGATGACTTGGTGATTTTGGCTCTCTTGGGACTTCCTAAGAGTTGGCACAGTTATCAAGACTCTGTCAACAGATGAGAAAAACTGCCTGATTGGGAACGACTATGGTCAGATCTAGTGTAGGAGGAGTTCAAGTGAAACACTAGAGATGGCTCTTCATCAAAGCATGATGACGAAGAGGATTGTGCTTTAGCTGCCAAAGCAAGGAAATGGAATGGGAAGAAATCCCATTCAAAATTCGAGGCTAAAGGAAATAAGTTGGATTTTTCCAAGGTGAAGTATTTTCAATGACACAAATGTTGGCATCTCGCCACTACTTGCCCACAGAAAAAGAAGAACAAGAAGGTTTCTAGAGCTGCAGCTGGTGAGGCCCTCGCCTCGCAATTTGAACTTGATTTCTCTTTGATCACATGCTTGGTTTCAAGTGCAATGGGATTGGTTTGGTATCTTGATAGTGGTGCTTCCTTCCACATGATGAGAGATAAGGAGCTTTTCAATGAATTGGAGGAGAAATATCTCCAAATGCATATAGATATGTGCAATGATGGATGATACAGTGCGACCGACATTGGTACCATTACAGTTGAGAGGGATTTAGGTAAACCATTTCTGTTGAAAGATGTTATGCATGTTCTAGGTCTAAAGAAGAACTCGGTCTCAGTCACGGTGTTGGAGGACAAAGGTTATGACGTTTTTTTTAGCGATGGAAAAGCTTTCCTGCGACATAAAACAATGGGTCAAGCCAAGAGGATACGGATTTGATTCAAGAATCTCTACAAGCTAGAGGTATATGGTTGCACTGCAATGGTGGGCAAAGCAAAAGAAGTGGTGAGTTGGTATGAGGGTGAATTATGGCATAGGGGCCATCTTCACCATGGCACCCTAAAAAATTTTCAGCAGATTTCTACTAGAATTCCCAAGGGTACACTTGTGGAGATGGATCAGTGCAAGGGATGCACTATGGGTAAGTTTGTGAAGACCACCTTTCATGAAAAGGATAACCGTGCTTCGGTGATCCTGGAGAGTGTTCACACAGACGTGTGTGGACCATTCTCGGTTGCTTCAACAACAAAACATAGGTATTATGTTATTTTTGTTGATGACTATTCTCGTAGATGCTAGATCTTCTTCATGCAGAAGAAGGATCAAACATTATCAAAGTTCTGTGAGTTTAAAGAAATGGTGGAGAAAGATTCGAGGAAGCAAGTGAAGGCTCTACAGAGCGATAATGGTGGTGAATATATCTCAAATGAATTCAAAGACTTCTGTAGAAAAGAAGGAATTCGAAGAGAACTCATAGCGCCTCATAACCCACAACAAAATGGGGTCGCGGAGAGGAAGAACAAAACGATCTTGGGTGTTGCATGAGCTATGTTGCATGATCAAGGCCTACCAATGCACTTTTGGGCGGAAGCATGAAACACTGCGGTTTATGTTCAAAACTATTGTCCTCATAGAGTACTTGGCATGAGTACACCTGAAGAAGCTTTTACTAGTAAGAAACTGGATGTTTCTCACTTTAAGATTTTTGGCTCATCTGTTTATGTGCACGTGACCAAGAATGTGAGGAAGAAGCTGGAGCCAACTGCTGAAGTTGGGATATTTTTTGGGTACATAGAAACACCCCATAATTATCATGTTTATTTTCCAAACAGTTGAATGACTCTGGTGCGACGAGATATAAAATTCAATGAGGAGAAAGCCATGAAGTTGTCGCTTGAGAGGGAGCTAGACTTGCATGCAGAGGAGGAACTACTTGTTCCCAAAGATGAGTCTATAGATGTGGATTAGCCACAACAAGAGGTTCATGGAGTGGAGGAGTCCACTCACATAGAGCCAAATATCATAACTGGTAGAAGGCATACCACAGAAGCTGAGAGACTGAAGCTTGATGCGGCACAGAATGTAGGAGTTCCTACTTCATAGCACAGATAGAGATAGTCTCTTCACTGATTCACTGGATACATGACTCTCATGAGCAAATGTATTATGACTAAGCCATCTTCCTTTCAAGAATCAGTGCAGGAGCCCACATGGGTAGATGCAATGGTGGAGGAGCATGACTCCATTGTTAGAAATAGTGCTTGGGAAATTGTTCCAAGGCCAGTTGATAAATCAGTGGTAGGTTCAAGATGGTTCTACAAGGTAAAGCAAGCTGCTGATGGGAGTGTTGAGAATTATAAGGAAAGATTTGTGGCTCGGGGCTTCTCACAGATTGAGGGGTTAATTATGAAGAAACCTTTCACAATAAGGAAAATACCATCTAGCAGATGTTTTTAGGAAGCCCTTATAAAAAAAACCCAGGCATCCATTTCTAGCGAAGGTTACTAGAGGAGGTTGGTGGGTGGAGGGTTTTGCGGATGTTTTCTGCTCAGTGTACTTATCATCCAAAACTGCACAGGTTCACTCAACAAGAGAAAGCATCGGTGCACACAAAACATTGGCACACCAGACATCATGTGCTCCATAGACACCCACCTGGTGCGTTGTATTACTGTAGAGCATCGGTGCTTTACAACTCTTCCACACCCGTGCATCATAAAACACCGTGCCAAAATTGAAATCGCCTAGTGTGGTATTAAGAAACCACACCAGAGAGCCTATAAATCTCTGCGCACCGGAACAAGGTTAAATAAAAAAAAATTATGACCAAAAAAACACATTTTTCACTTTTCTCAGTGCTCCAGAGCTCTCAAGCACCAGTGCAATTTATCCTTGTTTAAGCCACCCTGACATTAGTGCTCCAATTGCACCCACTACATGCACTGCTACTGTACATTGCCCACCAATCTCCAGCTTGCATTTTGCAAAACGGTGGTCAAATTTTCTTTTGCAAATTCTACAGCCAATATGCCTCCTCAACAACCAAATGTACAGGTATTTTTCTTTTTTTTTCCATAATTAACCTTTTTAGCAGATTAGAATTTCAAATAACCTTAAAACTAACCATTTAAAAGGAAAAAAAAAATTGTCGCACAGTGCGCTCGAGCCGTTCGGCTCGCATCGGTAAGCGGTGCTACTTTTAAAATTTATAGGCTGCACCGCAACCGGTGTTAATAGTATCCGCACTATTTTCGGGGTGGTACCGAAAGGCACACCACATTATTTTAAAATTTAAAAAAAAGTACGGTGCGGTCATTTAGCCAGCCGCACCGTTGACGATGTGGAATAGCAGCAACATGGTGCGTTGACGGAAATATCCGCCTTGGTGTTTGTCAGCGCACCACATTCGGCATTCCCACAGGGTCAATGGTGCGCCCTGGTAAAAGAACGCACCATTGACTATGTAATTAGTCAAGACGTCGGTGCACTGACACAACTATAGGCATCAGGGCATAGATTTTAGTCATCGTACTACACTCTTGACACCATACATAGTCAATGGTGCCCTGAAAATTTTCAGGTGCATAGCCTATGGTGCACTGAATGTCATCTGGGGCACCGCCCCCAGTGTGCGACAAAAAAAATATGCACCAGAACCTGTGCATGACTGTTTTTTGTGGCACACCGACTTTTTTGTTTTTTTTTTCAAAAAAATATATATATGCATATTCCTAAATACATGTCTCATTTAATATTTTTTTTTATTTAATATTTCAATCATTCAGAGAGACGAGGGGGAACAACAGCAACAACAGGCGGAGAAGTATTACATGGTTTTCCTATGGGAGGCACGAGAGAGGGAGAGAGATGCGTACCCTCACCCTATTACAGCTACTACCTAAAGGCTCCTAAGGCAGGTAGGCCTTCTCATGTTCTATGAGGAGGCTACGTCCTTAAAGGGCTATGGTGTTTTTTTGAGACATCTTATCCATAGGTGGAATGCCCACCGACAAGATTTCTAGGTTGGTCCTAACCGATGATATATGCCCACTGAGGAGGACATATATTTCATTACAGGGCTATCAAGGAGAGGGGTGAATTCTCCCTTGTTCCTAGAGGCTCCAGCTAGCTATGTAGTAGGGATTCAATTATTGTACCCCCAGAGAGACATTGGAGCAAATGTACTGTCTCCTTCAGATTTTTAGGTCATCAGAGGTTAGTTACGTATTGGTGCATTTGGTAGTGAGGAGGTGTAGTGCCTCTCAAATCTCATTTCGACCATTTCACACAACACCAGTGACGGGAAACGCATTAGTTTCTTGCTTCTATATTATGTCAATTCTTTAGTACAGGAGCCACGACTTGTCAAGTGGTCTACCATTTTTTTGTGGCAGTTCTATACAACCTTAGATAGATGTCGCGCTCATGCACAAGGGAGGGTAAACTTCCCTTTTGCTTCAGATTTTTTTTGTTTATTTTTTGAGAGGTTTCCAGAGACGAGGCCTAATTTTTTTCGGTAGCCTCATAGGCTGATGCTCGAGGCATAGATGCACATGTGGGGCCAAATGATTCCCAAGAGGGGTGAGACTGTGTTTCCAATGAGAATATTGCATGATGCACTGGAGTTTCTAGCCAGTGTTGACGAGCTACATCCCTTCATTATGGTCCCATATCCTTATGCTGGATTGGAATGGCGAGGGTGTCCCAACATCCTCTTTAGATTTGATGAGCCACCAGATGATAAATATAATATTACTATTTTATTTAAATTTATTCTAACATGTTATTTAACTTGTTTTTATTAAATTGTGTAATGAAATTGTCTAATTATTGTTGTGTACTTGTATATATTTTGTAGAGATTGGATATTTTGATGGCAAGGACACGGCGACACCACCATATGATCCAGGTTTGGATCATCATGATGATCAGGGCATGCCAGATGCCGAGGATCATCAAGAGCCCAGTGCAGAGAGACCTGCTCTTGCTGGTGCATCGGTACCACATTTTTCTAGGCACGGTCGACTTGATACTAGATAAAGGATGGATTTGGGTGACCAACTCACTGCATTGATTATTGAGGTGAGCATCAGGCCCACTAATATGAGAGACATACAGGCCGATGGTGGGTTGTTCTAGATGTGGAGAGGCATGTCGTGTGACATGTACAGGATGATGCAACATGTCGTAAGAGCGACGACCTTGGTTACACAGCTGAGGAGGACCATTGCACGTTATAGGAGTGGTCGAGACGCAACACGTGATCGAAAGTCATCGAGCAGCGACTCATCATCTCAAGATCGTTCACCTCGCATCGCGCCAGATGAGCAGCCTCCACTAGCATCTAGCAGAAGTCATCATGGATATGAGGCTGGACCATCGACCACGTCCAGTCAGTAGCCTGCATCATCTAGCAGTACTCATGATCATGAGAAGGTGTTAGTCATCAATAATTTTTACCTGTTTAGATGAATAAATGATCATCCCAAGATTTCTAGAAACAAATTTCATAGACATTGTGAGTTCTAGAAATCTCACTGCCTTCATTATCCTTAAGATAAATTTTCACTATTTTTATCATTTCATCCTATCTAGCTTTGCCTACCAGTCTCAGAATACCCATGTCACCCATTTTATCTATATCTTGTCACCTTTGACCCAAATCCACTGCTTTTGTTTCACCTAAAAATCTCATTCCTACCTAAGCTCACCAATCAATCAGCTTGTTGTGTCCACCAAACTACTCCTAAACACTGATAGTCTAAAAGTATCTTTGTAGACTCTTTAATAAATCAATTACATTGGGTTTCAGGTCTTCAATACATTAGTTTATAATGAAATCTGTCTCACACTTGATAAATCACAGGTTCTAGGTTTCATTCCAAAAGGCCAAGTCCCATAAACCCTCCACTAGGTCACCTAGAGTTTCACAAAGTCATAGGATGGATTTGGTGCTCTACAAAATTTGTTTTTCCTATATGAAGAAACTGCATTCAAAGAAAAAAATGACTGGTGATATTGTCTTAAACTCATCAAAGAGATCATTCAAAAGGTATTTGGCCTAAAGCACAAGTTTTGTAAGGGGACAACTGCCCCTTGCTTACATTTCTGCAAAAAGAATCAAAAGGCTACCAACCTAGCAAGAGGTAAAGTAATGAGAGGCACCATCACCATAAAACCACTCACAACCAAGAAGAAACTAGCAAGGTATGGGTTTGATGGAAATCAGGGTTTATGACTATTTTGATCAAGAAATAAAGCAATACTAGGGTTACAAAGGCAAAGGACACCTCAACCCTTTCAAATGAGCATTGGAGACATTTTAGACATAAGTAATGAGTTTGATAAGTTTTCCTTTAAGAACTTAGAAGACAACACTATTTGATTTTTCTAAGCCTCCCTAAGAACTCAGAAGTTTGGGAAGATGGACAAAGATGGTCAAAAAGTGACAAAGAAGCCTCCTTCACCACAGCAGATGGTTTCAAAGGGTTTTAAAACTACCTTATAGGGTTTGGTAGACAAGCACTAACTCCACTACACCAAAGGTAGAAAAAAATGATGAAGAGTATCAACCAAAAGAGGCAAGAAATGTTAGTTCAAGGGTCTTTTTTCTAAAGAATAGTTAGAGGCATATTCGAGTGACCTGAGAAACAGATATACCCCTAGTTTGCAGGAAAGTAGTGGAACTCCCAACAAAGGCCATCCTTATCAAATGACTATTCTGCAAAAGATAGATGAACATGAATGACACTTTACAAGACTGGCAAAAGTGTTTTCTTACAGGAAAATTGATAAGGATAAGGCAAGCAATGTTTCACATAAAGGTGGCACATCCCAAAAGACCAAACTACTATTTATAATTACTGCTAGGGTATTTCTCCCACCAAGAGGTTTTTTCTTCATTACTTAAAGATAAAAACATGGCAGAATATCGGTCACAGGAAGAAATTGCAAAAATGATAAGTTTGCTGTGTATAGGTGTTAAAAGTCATAAAATAGGTTCATTTTCCAAATATAGGAGAAATCCATAGTCTTGGCTTCTTCAGCAAGGTTACCAATTTAGAAAGAAACTCAAGAGGCCTCCAGCAGTGAAAAGAACAAAGTTCCTATCGAAATACCACACCTACATGACCAAAAACAGTCAAAAGGCACGGTGAGAAAAAGTGAGAAGAAACAAACCTTATAAAGTGGCTTTTTACTTTTGATTTTTATCAAAGGGTATAAAACAACTCCAAAAAAGCATCTCCCATTCACCACTTGGATTTTTGCAAAAGGAGTGAGGGTTTTTCAAAATTTCTGACAGAGTCCTCAGGCAATTTTTTCGAGCGCTACACTCCTGTAGCGTCTCCCTGTGCAATTTTTCACTACGTGCCTGTAGAACGGCACTGTGCTCCTGTTGTTTTCCTAGCGTTCAGGAAGGGGGGAATGAAAGCTCATGCACGAACTGCCCAATGTTCAGAGGGGTGGCATTACACCACGTTTAGGGCTACCCGACAGGAGTTGTGCTACGCTCCTGTCAAAGTTTTTGAACTTTGTAAGAAGGCACATTCAAGGCTGCTCGACAGGAGTTGTGTTGCTCTCCTACCACAGTGTTTGAACTCTACACGAAGGCACATTTAGGGCCACCCGACAAGAGTTGTGCTGCGCTCCTGCCACAATTTTTAAACTCTGCATGAAGACACGTTCAGGGCCGCCAGACAGGAGTTATGTTGTGCTCCTGCAATACTTTTTAACCTCTGCATGAAAACACGTTCATAAGGTGACCCGAGCCGCCTGAAAAGGTTTTCTGAGCTATTTTTTCTGCTGTGGAGGCATTTTGAAGAGGCATTTTGAACTTTTCCTTCATGTGCATATTTTTCTAAAGATAAGGTCACAAAGAAAATTTGAAAGCTATTTTGGAGTAGGTAGTAAAATCCTAAAGAAAACAGTTGGCCTGCAAACTGCTAGGCCTTGACCTAATTAGAAAACTTCACCATCCCATTCCCCATTATCACATCATTCTACAAGCAGTGCCAATTCTCTTTAAAGATTTTGAGGCAAGGGTAAAAAATAAAATGTCTAAAGAAGAGAATGTTGACATTGATGAGGAAAATCAAAGGCCTAAAAAGTAGCAAAGGAAGGGAGGGATGCCAAATAGGTTTGAACCTATAAGCACTAAAGATCTTATAACCTCCCCTACTATTTTGTCCTGTTTTCAAGAATTGGGATGCTATGAATTCTGTAAAAAAGTACAAAAGATCCAGAATCACCCTCAATTGACCAAGCTCTTTGCCATAAACCTTCATAATCATCAAGTACACCTAGCTGGGTTAAAATTTGAGTTGACCGCCTATGCCATCTCTAGGGCCACTGGAATACCTTGCATAGGAGAAAATTGGTTCAAACAAAAGCATCTGGACCTAAGCCACTATCGCCCATTCTTGAAACCAAATTTTCAAGATGATTTCAAAATCATGTTCCCCTTCTCTCATCTATTGGATAAATATGTTCTCCTAATTAATATCATTATGAAATACTTCACCTGCAAGGGTAGGTTCTCCAGAGTCTATTCCTACCACATGAGACTCCTCATGCACTTCACCAAAACCAAGCTGCTACATATGCCCTACTACCTTTGAAAAAGTATTGATAAAATGTCTTCCATCATGCAAAAGAGGCCTCCATCCCAACAAATGTCAAGCCTTTTTCATCAGTCCCTCATCAAAGTGATTTTCTCACACCAACTAGAACAACAAGGCATCCCCTGGGAGGTTTTCATCGCCCATGATGATTTCACAACTCCACAACCCATCCCTCTGCAAATTCTGCCATCATCATCTCAAAATACTCCTCATACACCTCCATCACCCTCCACTGACCTTGGTTCATCTTCTTCACATGAATCATTTCCTCAAATAGACCTTCCTCATTCACCTTCCCCTAAGAAATCAGAAAATGAAGAAAGCAATGAGGGAGAGGATGATAAAAATGAAGAAAGTAGTAAAGGAGAGGAAGATAGCCAAGAAGAAAGCATATATGGCCAAGAAGAAAGCAGTGATGCAAAAGAAAGTGATAAAATCAGTGATGCAAATGAAGAAAGTAGTGAGGGAGAGGATTATGAAAATGTAGATATCAGTTAGCCAGATGATGAGTGTTAGCCACCTATAAAAAAATTTCAAGTAAATAAGTGGCTAAATATGTTTATGAGCCTTCAAGAGAGACATTTCCTATGTAAATCTATCATTCTTGAAGCCTCAACTGTGTCCTCTATCCTTTAAATATCTTCACTGCTATTTCCAGTAAAAAAAACCTGCTATTGTGTGAAAGAAACTGCTTTTAAAAGGCCTATTTTTCCCCCTTATTCATTCCCACAAAATTCCCATTTTCACCTTTGTTTCCTTCAAAGGATCCCTCAGAAAAATCCTCATTTAACCTCTAAATCATCCTAAATCCCCTTTTAAGCCACATATTTCCCTTTATCTGGTTTAAAAATTCTTCCTTTTGCTTACCGGAACCCCTCATTTGGCTTAAAAAACACTAATTTTAGGCCTAAAACACTCATTTTTACATTGAGGCCTTAAGCCCCTTTTAGTGTAGCCCTTAACCCCTTTTCTGCATGTGAGCCGTGCCTACAACCAAGTGTTAAGGCCTAATCGCTAATCACAATTGGAGCTTTTTGTTACAGTGTTCCCTTTTTTTCTTCCTATTTTCCGATGCGATGGGTATTTTCTCCGCTCGACCTCAAATTTAATCTCCACCATCGATATTATCAGATCTGACAGCCTGCGATAAATTGCATCATGTGCATCCATTTGGCTGCCCTCTGCCTATGCGACTCCCGACTAAATCCAGACTGTTGATCATTCGCAGATCCAATGGCTTGTACTCCATCGCACAATCTGCATTCACAAGTTACCTTTTCTTTGTTCCATTGCCTCCTCCGATGCCGATCCGCTGATTAGTTCTAGACCGTTGAATCCACAATAACCAACGGATGGGATCTAATCATGCTCAGCTCATAATTCTCCAATGTTACCCCGCCGATTTAATTTCCACCGTCGATCTTGTTCCAGATCGGACGGCTGGCGCTTAATCGCGCATCACAAAATATTAAGTGCCATCCCTTCGCCTCCTCTGATTTGCGATCCTCGATAAAATCTAAACTGTTCATTCTTATAGATCCAATAGCTGAGATACCATCGCACTTCGCTCAGAGCCCATCACATGATCCCACTGATTTGATCTAGACCGTTGAATCCACAAGAACCAACGGCTGGGATCTCATCACACACCACTCATAGTTTCTCATCACCCCGACCTCCGATTAGATCTCAGCCGTTGATTGAGCTTGATCAGATGGTCCACATTTCTTCGCTCTTCAAACCCCACCCTGCTCGTTTCTCACCCCATCGATAGATCTTGACGATCTGTTTCCAAGATCTAATGGTCATGATTTAACCCGCCATTGACCCTACCCATATGTTCCGCCCATGCATCTTACCTCCTATCACGTTTCTTCCGCACCATCAGATCTGAGGTCATAAATCCAACGACCACCATGGAATATCGCGTAATTTTTGTGTCCGAGAGTTAATGTTTCAAATTTACACAATATAAGCGGTTTTATAATTCCACAGGGAATTTAATGTATGATATCGCGTGTTTTTGGAAAAAATCTAAAACTACTTGAAATTTGCACGAAAATCATTCCTAGTTCCTCTTTACCGCCTACCCTCCGCAACTTTATCTTTTAACCCTGGCCGTCGATCTCTGAGATCGAACGACCCACATTTCATCGTCACCTCCTTCATTTGTTCCTCATTGGACCTTCCAAATAACCCCATTGGAAGATCTCCACCATTGATCCCTTTCATGATCAAACGGCCCACATTTAACCTTCCTCCGCACTCCCAGTCCCACCACCAAAGGCCCCCGTTTCCTCTCATTTTGTCTTTTTCCTTTGTATTTTCCTAGGCGTTAAATTTTATGTTTTAACACTAAAAGTTATTTTTTCCACCTAATTCAGCCTAAACCTTTGGTTTCTTGGTGTTGCGCCATGTAATCTTTCCGCTCGCTCCTCTGCCTCTGCTAAAGCCTTTTGAAGTATTTTAAAGCCACACGCAGGATTTCATAACAGGTTTTCATGTTTTACGGGTTTAAGAGCATGATTTATTGAGGAGCAGGGTCACTAACCCTGAGGTTAGCCCTCCGGTACCTTTGCAACCTGTGTATTCGTGAAACTGGTTGGCAGAAGTTCAAAAGTGTATCAGAGAAAGATTAAAGGATTAAAAAGCCTAACATTGAAGATTGAGAGGCTTAATCCACAGTCAGTACAGTTGAATACCAATCATTGGTCGCAGCAGTGTAGGAGATACATCAGCAGGACATTCAATTCACTGAAGAAAGAGCCAAAGTACTACTACCCATTCTCTATTTCCTCCATCAAGCTCTTGAGAAGACTATCACCCTGACAGAAAGTCCTGAAACTGTCAGTGCATTAGTTACTAAGCATGGAAGACCTGAAGGGCTATACTTCACCCTTTCTTGTCTCAAATTACAAACAGAGTACCTCCAGCCGAAAAGTATTGCATGGAAAATACTCCTGGAGTTATTCTCAAACTGACGAATACCCCAATTCATCTAAAAAGTACCTAAAGTTGATGTAAACATTAAGACAGAATGGGCTTCGAAAGAATTTTCTCCCTTTGTTTTAAATGAATCATTTATGTTTTGTTCACCTCTACTATCACTCTTCACCTATAAGAAGTCAGGAAAAATACATTGTAAACGTTGGTTGGTCGATTATTGAAAAAACACTGATTGTAAGAAGTTTCACGGAGTTAGAGTTCTGTGAGTAGTATTTGTGAATAGGCTGGGAGATGATTTTTGACTGATATCAAGTTATTGGACAAGGATGTATGTGACTAGTTTTTCTCTTCTAATATGACAAGCATGTTCATCGGATCCTAATCTAAATCAGTGGTGATGTGTTCCTTCTTTGTTATTGTTTCTCTCTTTTTTACATCATGTTTCATTTTCTCTGATAAGAAAATAGTGAATTTAGCTTAGGACATACTGCTGCAAGTACCCTAATGCTCGTTGTATTTTCTTATCTTTATGTTTTCTACTAATTTTGTATCTAAGAACGAATTCAATATAATTTAACCAGTTAAAGACGTTGGCTTGCCCATGCTTACTGATGTGTGAATTTAGAGATTGTTTCTTGATGTTCTTGTTTGGTTCAGCTGAAAGAATTGAGAAACTGGGAGATTAGTGTTAGCCCTGTCTCGCTAGGTTCTTTTTCCAATAGTTTAACCTTGCTAAGATCCCTGTGAGCTAGTGTCAAAATCATTGAAGGTTAAAGGTCCTTCTCTGATCTTAGGCCTACTCTGTGTTAAACCTTAAGTGTTTTCTATTGTTTGAAAGTAGTCAAGAGGACTGCTGGATTGTTGTCTTCAGAGTTTAGCCTCATTAGGAGTTTATATCATAGAGGTTAAGGCATGCCCTATCCCTAGATCCACTCTGAAGTGGTCACCTTGGAAGGTTTTCCTTTGTATTCCCATTCACTTCCTTATTGTTCCTGTCGACACTATCATCTTAAGAGGTCCTTTGTTTTAGATGACTAGCCCTTTGAATTCCTTGGATATTTGAATTGCAAGTAAATCCTTTCATGACCCCATTACCCAATGGACTTGTGTTCTCTTTGAATTATCTACCCATTACCCAAATTTCCTTCTCTCCTCATTCCTTTATCTTATGTTGAACCCTTATTTCATGTTTTCCCAACCAAACAAACAAACAAACAAAACCCTTGTGCCCTATAACTAGCCTAATACCTTAAATCGAACTTCAAAGATATATATTTCTTTACCTTTATAGAGAGATCCCTCTCTGGATCCAGGAGGGCTAGATCTTGAGATCCCAAAGTGGTTTGATGTTGTCTTATCATTTGGTATTGCCAAATCTGCCAAATCATAGGAACCACAACTTAATGGCGACTCCACTGGGGAAATTTGAGTAAAACACTCCTTAAAACATCCCGAAGAACTCAAAGAAGACCAATAGCCTTGATTTGGTAGTTAATCACTGTGGTGGAAAGCAAATATTCTTGAAACACTTTAAACCCTCCACCTGGCGACTCCACAGTTCCTAAATGACCAAAAGACTCCACTGGTGATCAGTAGGCTTGCTGATTATCTTTGTTTTCAGAAGACTCCACTGGGAGACCAATTGCATTACAATATCATCCATATTAAAGGAAACACATAGGATTAAGCTTCTTTGTTTGAAGATAGTTTTCCTCTTAAATACTGTCATACCTGGCTAAATTTCTTCGTTGAGTCTAAGGACTTAACATACTAGCTTCAAGGAAAATCCATACCAGAGCTTATCCTAATCCAAATCCCCCTGAAATAGTTGACAATCCAGAGAGAATTCTTAGGATTTCTCACACCTCTAGGGATCCAACTATTGTCGGACCCATTCATAGAGTTAACTCAGCACCTAAAATCCTTGCAGCTCTATCAGATACTCAACTTGACTTAGATTTACCAAGTAATTTACCAAGAACCAAGTCATTAAGTGGTATAGATCAGACAGACTTTGAGCCTCCTAGTTCACCACCACATAGTGGTCAACATATCAGTGACAGAGAAACCCCTCCATCAACACCTCCTGATCTCCATTTCATTCAAAACTTGGGTCTTTCTCATCCCAAATCTACTCAACAGTTTGTTGTTGTTCCAAGCAGTTCTTCCATCCATATACTTGCTACACGAGCTAATACTTTACCGCCACAAACCAATACCATGGCAGTATGGTATGCCCCCCTAGTTTTGCCTCAGCCTATGGTTCCTTTACCAAATGAATATCAACCTAAAATTCCCCATTTCACTGGAGAAGAATCTACCACAACTCAACAACATGTCACCAGGATAGGAGATGCATTTGATTACATGGAGATAGATGATGAGACCATTAAAATGAGAATATTTTCTCAAAGTTTAGGAGGAGAAGTAAAAAAGTGGTTTAAGGGCTTAACTCCTAATAGCATCCATGACCTTCCCACTTTAAAACAGGCATTCATAAACAAATGGGAAGTCAAAAGAAACCCTCTCCAAATATTGGTAGAGTATTAGAGTCTCAAGAGAAACTAGTGAGAGAGTGTTCATGATTACTCTTCCAGGTTTAACAAGGTCTACAATGCTCTCCCACCACATATGAAACCTCCCCAAGGCATGGCCTTAGTAAGATATCTTGAGGGTTTTGATGTTGATATGGCCTATCAACTAAGGGAGAGAGACTATGCAACTCTAGAAGACATGCAGCAGGGAGCCGTAATCGTAGAAGCAAACTTAATTGAGAAAAGAGCTAGGCTAAGATCGGAGAAGAAGGTAGATTATAAAGAAGACTCCGCACCCTCCACATCTAGCTCAAAATTGGAAAGGATGTTGGAAGAGATGATGAAAAAGATGAGCTTACTTGAGAAAGCGCAACCAAGAGATAATCAGAACCACCCCCAAAACAGAAACATGAACCAGAATTATAGAAGGGAGAACAATCAAGATAGGCAAAAGGATTCTGACCAACATATCATACCTCCATTCCAAGAAAAATTCCTTGATGAGGATGAGGGAATAATAGAAGAATCAGAGGGAGCTACCATAAACATGGTGGAAGTGGATAACCAAGATCACACCTTTCCCACAAAAGAAAACCAGACCTCATACACACATTGGGAAGAGGAAGGGATAAAGTCTGAAGACTATAGGTTAGGATTCAACAATGCCATCATGCAGGTTCAAGAACAATATGATCTCAAAAGTAAAAATAAATCAGAAGTTCCCAAAGCGAAAACCTCTGAAATCACTGTTAAGAAAATACCTGAAAAGACTCCTAAAGGGACTGCTGAAAGCAACAAAATGGCAGCTGAAATTTTTGACAAGAACAAGAACAAAGACATACAAACCACTTATAAACCAAGTCAAGAAACTAGCAGCACTAGCACTACAGCTAATGCTCCTGAAAAAACAGCTTCAACCAATGTACATAGTTAAGATCAGCAAGTTGATCTTGCCAACAAAACAGTGGCCAACAAAACAGAAATGATCCTTTAAAAAAGTCAGTCTTCTTTCAATCTGGAAAGTGAGACTACCAAAATCAAAATTTCTGTCCCTCTCACTAAGTTGGCCAACTAGGATGTATATAAATGTCAAATTTTGAAAGCTTTAAACTTAGGAGAAAATAGTGACTCGGTCAACTTAAATGATGATCAACCAGCTCTCTTGTTTGGCCCAAAAATTGAAGGGAAATTTCAGGAAGGAGTAGTGCCTCCTTTCTATGTCAGTCTAAACATCCATGAAAAAATCTTAGACAATGCTATGCATGACTCAAGAGCCTCACACAACCTCATGCCAAAGGTGATCATGGAAAAATTAGGCCTAGAGATAACCAGACCTTATAAGGATTTATATTCTTTTGACTCTAGCAGAGTGAAGTGTTTGGGCCTGATCAAGGATCTCTATGTAAATCTGACCCAAATCCCTGCCAAGTGCATGGTAATGGATGTGGTAGTAGCAGATGTGCCTCCTAAGTATGGCATGTTGCTGTCAAGATCATGGGGTGCCAAACTACAGGGTACAATGCAAATGGACATGACATATGCCACTATCCCTGTTTTCAGCCAGCTTAGAAGACTATACAGGGAAACACACATGAAATTCATGGTAAGTAGTCCAGAGAAACCAGATAATTCCCCTCTTTACTCTATACATACATACCTAGACTCTTTTATCCTTTTCAATGATGAGGTTACAGATGAACAAGAGCTAGAGGATAAACATTCAAACAATAGAGTAGTGGATACAAATATAAACATAATGGAAACTCTGGATACAGAGGAAAACAAGGGAGAAGCATATGAACAATCTACATAGTTAGAAAATCAGAACCAAGACTGTAGAGAGCATATTACCCATCATCCTGCTGACCTCAAGAAACAAGATGACAGTAAAAGTGAAACTGATAGCAAACCTGCAAACAATCCCTTATGGTGCATGAGCTTTGATGGGTCTTGCACTAGAAGGAGTTGAGGAGATGGGGTATGGTTCCACAATACTGAAAACGATTATACTGAGAGTCATGCCTTCAAGCTAAATTTAAAATGTACAAACAATATAGCAGAATATGAAGCTCTCCTCTTAGGATTACATCTATTGAAAAAAATAGGGGTTGAGAAGATAGTTGTTCATGGGGATTCAGAATTGGTCATCAAACAAATAAATGGAGAGTACACTGCAAAACATCCTAGATTAAGGGCATACAGAAATGATGCCATGGACCTTTTTCAAAAATTTGTAGAGTGTGAGCTTGTGTTTTTCCCTAGAAGCCAAAATATAATTTCCAATGAATTGGCTTGTGCTACCAGTTCATATCAGAGATCACTTAGTGACAAACAGCTCATTATTCAAATAAAACAGAGACTAGGAGTACCAGATAATGAAAAATATTGGCAGGTCTTTGAGGGTGACAAATAGATAGAGGATTTCTTGCTTTCTAGGAATGAGTTTGAATTTCCAGGTTCAAACTCTAAGTCTGAAGAAAACTGTCTAGATAAAGAACCCCCTGATGAAGATAAACCATACCCTATTGCAGAAATAAACATGCTGGCCAAAGAATTTCAAAATCAAATTGATGAATACATGAACACAGATAAAGAAGACAAAGAGGTAGTGCAGTCCAAAGATTAAATAATACCTATAGGACTAGCACCCCTTGAAGACCTCTTTGATTTTAATGATGTAGCAAAGAAACCTACCATAGAGCCCACTGAATCCGATATTGAAGAGTGAAATATAGGCAGTGAAGACAAGCCCTAAATGATCAAATTATCTAAGTCTTTTCCTGCACATATCAAACAGAAATACATAGATTTATTTAAAGAGTTTGTAGATTTTTTTTCTTGGGGTTATGAATATTTGAAAGCCTATGACACAAAGATCATCCAACATAAGATTCCATTGAAATAAAACCAGAAACCTTTTAGGCAAAAGCTATGTAGAATAAACCCAGCATAGCTACCTCTGGTAGAAAAATATATTAAGAAAATGTACAAGGCCGGAATCATAGTGCTTGTGAGGTTTTCAGATTGGGTATCCAACCTTGTAGTTGTAAGGAAAAAGACAGAAGAAATTAGGTTGTGCATTGAATTTAGAAACTTAAACAGAGCTTGCTTAAAGGACAATTACCTCTTGCCCAAAATGCAACACATCATGCAAAGGGTAGTTGGTTCTAAGAGGATTTCCCTATTAGATGGCTTTTCAAGGTATAACCAGGTCTTAGTCCTCCCAGCAGACCAACTTAAAACAACCTTCACCACTCCTTGGGGCACTTTCATGTATGTGAAAATGCCTTTTGGATTAATGAATGTTGGGGCCACCTTTCAAAGGGCCATGGACATTGCATTCTCTAAAGAAATAGGCCACTTCATCGTAATCTACCTTGATGACATAACAATCTATTCCAAAACTGATGAAGAGCACCTTAAACATCTGAGAAGAGTTTTTGAGAAATGCAGAAGGTTTGGGCTATCTTTAAATCCCAAAAAGACAGTGTTTGGTCTCCAAGAAGGTAAACTTCTTGGTCACATTATATCTAAAAAGGGCATTAAAATAGACCCAAAAAGGGTTGAGGGAATATTGCAGATTAGCCACCCAAGAAGCATCAAGGAATTGCAGTCCTTTATTGGGAAGATTAACTTCTTGAGGAGATTTATACCCAACCTAGCAGCACTCCTTAGGAACATGAATAATATGCTTAAGAAAGATGTAGGAGTTAAATGGACTCTAGAGGCCAAACAATCTTTCGAATTGGTAAAACATGCACTCACTCAGGCACCAGTTCTCATTAGCCCAGACTTTACCAAAGATTTCCTCATCTTCTCATTTGCATTGGAACACACTGTAGTTGTTGTCCTATTGCAGAAAAATCCAGAGGGACGGGAACAGCCAATAGCATTCTTTAGCAAAGCATTAAGAGATGCACCCTTGAAATACAATATCATGGAAAAACAGGCCTATGCCTTGGTAAAGGCCTTAAAGGATTTCAGGGTGTATATTCTACATTCCCATATTATTGCCTTTATTCCTAACATAGTGGTAAAGGACATTTTTTCACAAGATCCAGATGGGAAAAGAGGCAAGTGAATTGCAGTGATATTAGAAAATGATTTGGAAATAAAACCCACCAAACTCATCAAGGGTCAAGGCTTAGCACAACTAATGGCTGAATCTAACTTACAAGCCCTTGACATTAATATGGTAGATACTTTGGATGAACAGGAAGAATTACCAGCTCCCACTGTAGAAGAACAGTTCCAAAACTCACCGTGGTATGCTGATATCATGTATGTGCTTGTAAATATTAATGCTCCTCCTGATTTATCAAAGACAAAGGCAAGGTTTTTAAAGTTAAAATCTAGATATTATTGCATTTTAAATGACTGTTTATATTGGAAAAATTAAAATGGTTTTTTGCTTGAATGTTTGCCTGAATTTGATGTAGAGAGGATCAAACATGAGTTCCATGAAGGAGAGTGTGGAGGTCATCTCTACTGGAAAAACACCACTAAAAAAATCCTTAGAGATGGCTTTACTGGCCCACCCTCTTCCAAGATGTACATAAAATGATAGTTTCCTGCCACAAGTGCCAAATTTTTGAAGGTAAAAGAAAACTCCTTCCTTTACCATTGCAACCAATCACTGTTGAAGCTCCTTTTCAATAGTGGGGCCTAGATTTCATAGGGGAAATCCATCCTGCTTCATCTGCCCAACACAAATGGATTCTTATAGCCACAGACTATTTCAAGAAAAGGATAGAGGCCATCCCTTCTAGGAATGCCACATATTCTGTCATCATAAAATTCCTTGAGGACCATATCATATCTAGATTTGGCTGCCTTAGGAAGATTATCACTAATAATGCTGCTGCTTTTGGTTCCAAAAAGATGATTGATTTTTGTCACAGGTATCAAATTTCACTTGGTCATTCTACTGCTTATTACCCACAAGGTAATGGGCTAGCAAAATCATCAAACAAAATTTTGGTGACCATCATCAAGAAGCTGCTTGAAGAGAATAAAAAATCATGGAATAACAAGTTAGTGCATGCTTTGTGGGCAGAAAGATTGACTACAAAGAAATCCATTGGAATGTCACCATACCAGCTTGTCTATGGAATAGATGCATTGTTCCCTACCAGCCTAGGGGTACCAGTGATAAAATTGGTCCAAGAAATACAGTCAGAAGAGGACAGCATGGTAAGGAGGATAAATCAAATAATACATCTCTAGCAGACAAGGGAAGAGGTCTACAACAGAGCTCAAAAAGTGCAAGAGAACATAAAAAATTGTTCGACAAGAGGACCGGGGACCAAGGCTTGTGACTTCAAAATTGGAGACACGGTACTCAAGTGGGACTCTAGAAGAGAAGATAAGGGTAAGCATGGAAAATTTGACAGTTTATGGCAAGGCCCTTACATTATTCAGTCCACCATTGGTCCAAATGCATTCTTTTTGCAAGAGTTAGATGGTACAGATCTGTTTGGGGGTCCTACCAATGGCAGGATGCTCAAAAATTATTACTGCTAAAGTTCAGAGTTTAAATATTTCACCTTCCATTGTAGATACCATTGCTTTGTTTAGTTTTAAAGAAAAAGGAAAATACAAAAAAAAAGAGAAAGGTTGGTTCTAACATGCTCAAAACCTGAACCAGGAAAAGAAGAAGAAGAATCAGGTCTAACAAACTCAAAACCAGAGCTGAAATGAAGAAGAAAAGTGACTCTAACAAGCTCAAAATTTGAGTCACAAGAGAAAGAAGGATGCTTTAAAATTTCAAAATTGTAAGCCTTCACAATTTTGGTTTCAATTTCCTGCAAAGTTCAGTTCATGTGCATCTATCTTTATGTCGTGGACCTACAGCAAACCAGACAGTATAATCCTAGTTTGACTATTTTTAAATTTCTGTTTTAGAATGTAGTGAAAGAAATCTGCTAGACAGTTTAATCCTAGCAGATATTAATGTAGGTAGAGAAGCTATGAGTCCAACAGTTTAATTTGGTCTCATGGAGAAATAAGGGTAGAAATAGATTAGTTTTTTCTTTCAATAAAAAAGAATGATGAAGAAGGTCTACAAATCTAAATGCACCTTGAAGAAAAAATGTTAGGATAGTAGGATGGGTAGGTAGTTATTTGGGGAAAAATTGTTGTTGATATAATACTTTCATGTTTGTAGAAGCTGATAAAATAAGAGAAAGATGTGTCAAGTACCAGGCATCTGGCCTACTTCCAAAGATTAATTTCTAAGATTCTTGACACCTTCAAGAAGATGCCATCCCCATGTGGAGCCACCGTTAGCCACCTATAAAAAATTTTCAAGTAAATAGGTGGCTAAATATGTTTCTGAGCCTTCAAGAGAAACATTTCCTGTGTAAATATATCATTCTTGAAGCCTCCATTATGTCCTATATCATTTAAATATCTTCACTGTTGTTTCCAGTGACAAACCTCATTGTTGTGTGAAAGAAACTGCTTTTAAAAGGCCTTTTTTCCCCCTTCTTCATTCCCACAAAATTACCATTTTCACCTTTGTTTCCTTTAAAGGATCCCTCAGAAAAATCCTCATTTAACCTCTAAATCATCCTAAATCCCTTTTTAAGCCACATATTTTCCTTTATCTGGTTTAAAAATTCCTCCTTTTGCTTACCGAAACCCCTCATTTGGCTTAAAAAACACTAATTTTAGGCCTAAAACACTCATTTTTACATTGAGGCCTTAAGCCCCTTTCGGCGTAGCCCTTAACCCCTTTTCCGCATGTGACCCGTGCCTACAACCAAGCGCTAAGGCCTAATCGCTAATCGCAATCAGAGCTTTTTGTTACTGTGTTCCCTTTGTTTCTTCCTATTTTCCGATGCGATGGGTCTTTTCTCTGCTCGACCTCAGATTCAATCTCCACCATCGATCTTATCAGATCCGACGGCCTGCGATAAATTGCATCGTGCCCATCCATTTGGCTGCCATCTTCCTGTGCGACTCTTGACTAAATTCAGACCGTTGATCATCCGTAGATCCAATGACTTGCACTCCATCACACAATCAGCAATCGCAAGTTCCCTTTTCTTTTTTCCATTGCCTCCTCCGATGTCGATCCATCGATTAGCTCTGGACCGTTGAATCCACAAGAACCAATGGTTGGGATCTAATTGCACTCCACTCATAATTCTCCATCGTTACCCTGCCGATTTAATTTCCACTGTAGATCTTGTTCCAGATCGGACAGCTGGCGCTTAATCTCGCTTCGCAAAATCTTAAGTGCCATCCCTTCACCTCCTCCAATTTGCGATCCCCGATCAAATCTCGATCGTTCATTCTTACATATCCAATGGATGAGATACCATCGAACTCCACTCAGAGCCCATCACATGATCCCATTGATTTGATCTAGACTTTTGAATCCACAAGAACCAACAGTCGGGATCTCATCGCACACCACTCATAGTTTCTCATCACCTCGAACTCCGATTAGATCTCAGTTGTTGATTGAGCTTGATCGGACGGTCCACATTGCTTTTCTCTTCCAACCATGCCCTGCTCATTTCTCACCCCATCGATAGATCTTGACCGTCCATTTCCAAGATCTAACGGTCGGGATTTAACCCGCCATTGACCCTACCCATATGTTTCACCCGTGCATCTTACCTCCTATCGCGTTTCTTCCGCACCGTCAGATCTGAGGTCCTGGATCCAACGGTCACCATGGCATATCGCGTAATTTTTACGTCCGAGAGTTAATGTTTCAAATTTACACGATATAAGTGGTTTTAGAATTCCACGTGGAGTTCAATGTATGATATCGTGTTTTTTTGGAAAAAATCTAAAACTACTTGAAAGTTGTGCGAAAACCATTCCTGGTTCCGCTTTACTGCCTACCCTTCGCAACTTTATCTTTTAACCCTGGCCGTCGATCTCTGAGATCAAACGACCCACATTTCATCGTGACCTCCTTCATTTGTTCCTCATCAGACCTTCCAAATAACCACATTGGAAGATCTCCACCATTGATCCCTTTCATGATCCAACAGCCTGCATTTAACCTTCCTCCGCACTCCTGGTCCCACCAGCAAAGGCCCCCGTTTCCTCTCATTTCATCTTTTTCCTTTGTATTTTCCCAGGCATTAAATTTTATGTTTTAACACTAAAATTTATTTTTTCTGCCTAATTCAGCCTAAACCTTTAGTTTCTTGGTGTTGCGCCATGTAACCTTTCCGCTCCCTCCTCTGCCTCCGCTAAAGCCTTCTGAAGCAGTTTAAATCCCCGCGCAGGATTTCATAACAGTTTTTTGTGTTTTACGAGTTTAAGAGAATTATTTATTGAAGATAAGGGTCACTAACCCTGAGATTAGCCCTCCGGCACCTTTGCAGCCTGTGTATTCGTGAAACTGGTCGGCAGAAGTTCAAAAGTGTATCAGAGAAATATTAAAGGATTAAAAAGCCTAACATTGAAGATTGAGAGGCTTAATCCATAGTCAGCACATCTGAATACCAATCATTGGTCGTAGCAGTGCAGGAGATACATCAGCAGGACATTACATTCACTGAAGAAAGAGCCAAATTACTACTACACATTCTCTATTTCCTCCATCAAGCTCCTGAGAAGACTATCACCCTGACAGGAAGTCCTAAAACTGTCAGTGCATTAGTTACTAAGCATGGAAGACTTGAAGGGATATAATTCACCCTTTCTTGTCTCAAAGTACAAATAGAGTACCTCCAGCCGAAAAGTACTGCATGGAACATACTCCTGGAGTTATTCTCAAACTAACGAAGACCCCAATTCATCTAAAAAGTACCTAAAGTCGATGTAAACATTAAGACAGAATGGGCTTCGAAAGAATTTTCTACCTCTATTTTAAATGAATCATTTATGTTATGTCTGCCTCTACTATCACTCTTCACCTATAATAACTCAGGAAAAATACATTGTAAACGTTGGTTGGTCAATTATTGAAAAAACAATGATTGTAAGTAGTTTCACGGAGTTCGAGTTCTGTGAGTAGTAGTTGTGAATAGGCTGGGAGATTATTTTTGACTGATATCGAGCTATTGGACAAGGATGTATGTGACTAGTTTTTCTCTTCTAATATGACAAGTATGTTCATCGAATCCTGATCTAAATCAGTGATGATGTGTTCCTTCTTTGTTATTGTTTCTCTCTGTTTTACATCATGTTTCACTGTTTCTCTGATAAGAAACTAGTAAATTTAGCTTATGACATACTGCTGCAAGTACACTAATGCTCATTGTATTTTCTTATCTTTATTTCTGCTAATTGTGTATCTAAGAATGAATTCAATATAATTTAACCATTTAAAGACGTTGGCTTGCCCATGCTCACTGATGTGTGAATTTAGAGTTTGTTTCTTGATGTTCTTGTTTGGTTTAGTTGAAAGAATTAAGAAACTAGGAGACGCTAGGTTCTTTTTCCAATAGTTTAACCTTGCTAAGATCCCTGTGAGCTAGTGTCAAAATCATTGAAGGTTAAAGGTCCTTCTTTGATCTGAGGCCTACTCTGTGTTAAACCTTAAGTGTTTTCTATTGTCTGAAAGTAGTCAGGAGGACTGCTGGATTGTTTTCTTCGGAGTTTAGCCTCATTAGGATTTTATATCATAGAGGTTAAGGCATGCCCTGTCCTTATATCCACTCTGAAGTGGTCACCTTGGAAGGTTTTCCTTCTTATTCCCATTCACTTCCTTATTGTTCCATTCCACACTAGCATCCTAAGAGATCCTTTGTTTTAGATGACTAGCCCTTTGAACGCCTTGGATATTTTAATTGCAAGTAAATCCTTTCATGACCCCATTACCCAATGGACTTGTGTTCTCTTTGAATTATCTACCCATTTCCCAAACATCCTTCTCTCCTCATTCCTTTATCTTATGTTGAACCCTTCTTTCATGTTTTCCCAACCAAAAAAACAAACAAATAAAACCCTTGTGCCCTATAACTAGCCTAATACCTTCAATCGAACTTCAAAGATATATATTTCTTTACCTTTATAGAGAGATCCCTCTCTGGATCCAGGAGGGCTAGATCCTGAGATCCCAAAGTGGTTTGATGTTGTCTTATCATTTGGTATTGCCAAATCTGCCAAATCATAGGAACCACAACAATGAGCAAAAAGTCCAAAACAGTGGGTCTAAAGGTGAAGAGGATGACTCCAAGGACACAGGGTCAAAGGTATCTTATCAAGAGGAAAAAATTGAGCCAAAACAGTGAGCCTAGTGACAGTCAACAAACTAGTGATAGTCAACAGCCTAGTGATAGTCAACAAACCAATGACAGTCAAGGAAAAGTAGTAAATAGTGAACCAAACAGTGAAAAAAAAATCAACCAAGAGGACAGTATACATGATGGTGAAGGGATAAATTTTGAAAATAAGGACAGTAAACATAGAAAAGGTGCAAATGATACAAGTTATGAAACAAAGGTTGAAATTGAAGGTGAAGAACATAGGCAAGACAGAGAAGACAGTGGGTAGAGAAGTGAGGAAAGTTCACCTAGTAAGGAAGAAAGTGACCATCAAAGTATAAGAGGGACTAATGAGGTTGCCTATGACAGGGATCCCACACAGAGTGCAAATAGTGATACAAAGGCTGAGTTTGGCAGTGAAAATAGTGGGTCAAAGGATGAAGAAGAGGGCATTCATGAAGATAAATATGTACCAAGCAGTAATGAAGACACTTCTACCATCACAAAAACAGAGGATGACAGTCCTAAGGGTTTTGACAGTGATGATGGCATAAGAGATAGTGAGGATTATTATCAAAAGGGCAGCCAAGAACAAGGTAAGGAAGATGCACACACAAAAATCATCCATTAGGAGAAAAACAGTCCTAAGGTCACTAGTGATCAAGATTTGCAAGTGAAACTTGTTGTACCTTTCCCCATTACCTATCAAAGAGGAGCGAGGCATGTGTTTTCTACGTCCAAAGGGCAAGGGGCCATGTCATCCTTCTCATCTCAAATGATTGACAAAGGTAAAGTATAAGTAAAAGAGGAAGAAGACAATCATGAAGAGGAGAGAGAATTTGAGCTCACTCATATAGACAGTGATGAGGAAAAAAAAACAAGAATTGAAAACTCTCTCCTACAAGACAGTAATGCACAGATCAGGGATTTGGAAGCTAAATTAGAGAGAGCTAAGGATGTCATTCATTTCTTACAAATGCAGAACAAACAAATGGGTGGCCAGCAGGCCATCTATGAAGCAAGGGCGCTCAAATACCAAAAAGAGGCTCAAAGAGCACAGGTGAAGTTAGAGGAGTAAATGGGCACCTATAAAGAAAGTGAGGATGAGGAGGGTCAGTCTAGAAAGAGGCCTAGAACTATAGGCCAAAGAAAGGCTTTGGCACGAGAAAGGCAGCAAGAATCAGCCCAAGCACAACAAATTCCCCTCACTGAACTCCTTGCCATGGAAATTGAGCATAACATGGAATCATGGCTTGAAAGGGCCAACATACATCTTGAGACCAAACTGGAGAAGGCCAACAGATATTTGAACTTGCAAAGAAGAATGACTGAGCACTATAGTCAAAGAAACCAATTTCCAAGGAAAAAACTCAAAACTGCCCAAAATGATGGCCCAACACCAAAAGATGAAAAAGACCAAGCTAGGCTTGGTATTTTGGCCCAATATTTTCTACAGGTTTCCAGGGACCCATGAGGCACCTACCTACCAATTTTGAGAGAAATTGAACAATTTTTTATTTTTTGCAAATTTTGAGGCTAGGAGCGCAGCACACCCTGTGCTACGCTTTTCCCAGGGCATATTCAAGAGGAGAGGTTTACGTTTTTGGATTCCCCATCATTATAGGAGTATGCTCACCAAATTTCAGCTCAATTGGAGTTGTTTTGACCCCCCAAAAGGGTCAAAAACACTCAATTTTTCACCTTTCTGCCCACTTTTCTGAGCATGTGATGCGCTCCTGGCAGTCTAGGAATTTTAAATTTTTGAGAAACTTTTAGAGGTCAGATTGAATAAATAAAGGCATATCTCAATATTTGACTTCAATTAATTTCCAACAAGCCATCATGGAGCCTTTTCTGACATCAGGAAGGCCTCCAAAACACTACTGCAAAATGGCCTATTTTTGTGCTGCGATCCTGACATAATTTCAGAGTTTGACAAAGTGTGTTGCGCTCCTGTGGGTGACTAGACAGAATGTGTGTTTAGCAAGTTTTCAAAGACATTTCAGGCCTAAATTTCAATTTAATTTCCATTTATAGTCGGAAAAGATATTTGTTAGATATTTTTGTGCCTTGGGCTTTGCAAAGCCTCAAGGACAACTTAGGATATTCTTTTGGGCCAATAGGCTTCTAGATACTCTATTTGGTTTTCCTCTTCCTTTCTTGTTATCTAAGGCATGAGGATTCATTTTAAATATTTGGGAACTTGATGTGTTAATAGAAATACATGGTTTTTTAAAGTTGAAGAACAATTTAGTGTTGTGGAGCTTGTGGATGGATTGCCTTGATTGATGGTGATGAAGGCTTGCTTGCAGGATCACTAAGTTTAGTTAATGGTGATATATCTCTCATATTTTTATGTTTTTTTTTGTTTTTGATATGTCCATATTTCTATTTTGTAGTAGCTCAGAAGAGTATAGGATGAGAAATGTTGTTTGAGGCACCTGAATCCTCCTGTTAGCTGTTGTTTTCATGTTTTCTTCTGCTGGGTTAGCTTAAAGAATTCTTCATTGCTCCTTAGGCCACCTAAGCTTGTCTATTTAATTGTTGGATTAATATGCTAGTTTATAAACATGGTTGATGGTAAGCTTGTTTAATGCTATCTAAACTCTGTCTTGAAAGCTCTCTTTGATGTATTGATTGTTAGGTTAAGTCAAAGAGGTCTTGTTTCGATCTTGCCCTTTGAATATGCTTATCAGTTTGCCTTGAAGTTATTTATAGTTTAATGAATGATGTTTAGGCGTTCCCTCTTCATTTATTGATGCTATTTGTCTCTTATGTGTTTCAAATCTTGAAATTTGAATCATTGAAGTTAGATAATTTGTCTTTCTTCTGTGTTCTACTGGATTTTTTATCTTTAATGTTTATTTGTTTAAAAGTATCATCATTGAGTAAATGGTGCGCCCTATCTCATGATTAGTATCTTTTTCTTATCAATATTAAAGACCTCCCTATTCATAGGTATTTGACAAAGGATTCTTAATTTCCCTTTGCCCTACCTTGGTTCCCAAACTTATTGTCCATTTCACCCCACACATAAACTTAAAGATCCATTGACTACACTAGATTTGCCCTGTGGTGCACCCAGATTCACTATCGAGTTATCAATAACTTCATAGACTCAATTGCCTAATTGATTTGATAACCTCTCACTCCACCTATCCTACTTGATCATCTTACCCCAACCCAAAACAAACAAACAAACAAACCTACACTTAACAACTAGCCTAAATTCAATCATCCAAAGCGAACAAGTTCACATCCTTCGCATAATAGAGAGAGCCCTCTCTGAGTCCAGGAAGGCTAGGTCCTAGGACTCCAAAGACTGGTCTGATGTTACCCTGTCATTTGGTTTACCAATCTGCCAAATCACGGGACACTAACAAAAGGCTAGACCATCAACAATCGAGGTTGCACCATTGACTGAGCAGACCTCAACTAGTACTGCTATTGATGTTGTACCACCATCTTATCCATGAAATTTATATTAAAGTTGTATATTTTTAACATTACATATATCTATCTATATATATATATATATAGTCCATGTATTTTTTGTTCATGTTTCAGTTGTACTTAATTTACATGTTGGTGATCATCATCATGTGTATATTGTTAGGTCATGTTAGATATGTTCATTTAATCTGCAGCTTGCAGATAGTTGTGTATATGATAGCATGAGTTATTTGACATGAGATGTATATTTGATGTTTGTGTTGTGATGATGTTATACAATGCTAATTGTGTTTTGTTAGATGATCATGATCACGATGATGTTAGCAAATTTGAATGTGTTTTTTAGTTGAATATGATGTTTTTACGATGGTTATCATGATCGTGATGTTTATTTATTAATTTAATATTAAATTACCATGATATTTATTAAATATTACGTCATGATTGTAATTGAAATTGAAATTTTAATTGTATGTAAAATTGTAAAATTGTATTTGTATTTGTAATTTTAATTTTAACTATAATTGTATGTAAAATATTTAATGTAAAATTTTAATTGTAATTGTATATATGACAAATTGTAAAATTGTAATTCTAATTCTAATTGTATGTAAACTTCTAAAATTGTAATTGTATTTGTAATTCTAATTGTATCTAAAATATTTGTAAAATTGTAATTGTAATTTTAAATGTAATTCTAATTCTAATTGTATGTAAAATATTTGTAAAATTTGTATTGTATTACTGTGAAATGATTGTAATTGTAATTGTACGTAAAATTCTAAAATTGTAATTGTAATTGTAATTCTAATCGTAATTGTATATGAAATTGTAAAATTGTTATTGTAATTGTAATTGTATGTAAAATATTTGTAAACTTTTAATTGTATTAATGTGAAAATTTTAATTGTATTAATATGAAATGATTTTATTAAAATTTTAAATTTGTAAATTTGTAAATAATTGTAAAATAATAAATCTTGAATTATAAGAATTTTTGTAACATAATAAAGTTTAGAAAATAATGCAAATAAATTCATGTACTTTAGAATTATCATTATTTTATTATGGTCTTACATACCAAAAAAAAAAACTTTATACAGTACGCCATTTCTAGCCGAGATTCCTGGTTTTTCGTTTGGTGCGCTTATAATCATAACCCGCACCGGAGCGTCTTAGTAATAAGACGCACCGGTGCTTCACAACTCTTCCACACTAGTGCGTAATAAAACACTACACCAAAACATAAATCGCAATCTTACGAACCATACCGGTGCGCCTATAAAACCCCGAGCACCGGAGCACCGGAGAGTTTGAATCATGGGCAATAATTTTTCTGAGGAGATGAGGGTTTGAAAAGATGAGAATTCGAATTTAGGCTGAGAATTTTATAGCAAAGAAGATGAGTGATTCAAACAAAAAGAGGGAAAATACGCTTACAGGGATGCAAATGACTACAAAGCTCGACAAAGTACAAAAGGAGAAAAGGTTTATGAAATAACTGAGACGCACATGAGAGAGATCAATTTAATCTCTTGAACAGGCTAAGAGATCACATGAAGGTAACGATTCTCATTCTTACAAGGATGGTAGGGAAATATTGGATAGTAGAGAATATCAATCGAGACAGTTAATAAAGCCAAGAGGCACCATGAAGGGAAGGATTCTCATTCCCTTAAGGACAATAGAGAAAGATCAATTGGCATTGTTAATCGGGCTGGTAGGTCCCATGAAGGAAAATGTTCTCCAGAATGCATTTAAAATCAACTAGGAGTATTGTCCAAGCTTTGGTTGGCTTACATAAACTTTTACCAGCAAAGTTGATATCGCATAAAATCACATCTTCGGCTTTCAATTGAAACTATGGATCTCTAACTTGTCTGAGTTGTGGTCCTGTGGATAACAAGGGATATCACATGGAAGGTACCCAAAAATCCAAAATTTTGAAATTATAGGTGAATTATAACTTATCAAATAACAAAATGTTGAACAAAATGCGAATGGGATACACTTAAGGATTCGTTGGTTCCATTTTTTATTGAAAATGATGCTCTCTCTGGATGAAACCAGTAAAAAGTCTGTTTGTATTATAAATGGAAATCCAGTGACCATTTATGTGGGAAGAAAAGCATAGATACCTGCAGCTACCATATTTCCACCTGCAAATCAGTTTCCCATTGGAAAATATAATGTAATAGCCCATTTTGCAATTTCTTTCCTCTGCTCAACCCTATACTCATTTTATATGGGAACCATTTCCTCCACATGTAATAACTGCATCGTCTAGTCAAAAATCGGTCTTTTTTTGCTAACAAATGTAGAATGAAGGACTCATTTTCATTGCTCCCAGAACATTCAAGGCCAGTTTCTTGTAAACCAGATATTGTATAAATTTTTTTAAGATCAAGATAGAAATCACAAAGGGGAAAAGAGGAAATTGGATGCCAAGATGGAGGAGGAACTTACAAATGAGCAAGCAGATCATGGGGCACCTTTTCTTGTTGCAGGTTATGGAATAGGTTCAAGTTTCTTTTTCTGAAATAAGAAGAAGTGCAGTTTTGAAAAGAAATGGCCCAAATATTTTCACAGCAAAATGTATATTTCCAACATGTCTAATTTTGGTGTATAAACGTAAAAGTGATTTCGGTGCCTCAACCGCAAATCAGTGCTAATGTACAGATAACCGCACTGGTGCGTTCTAGTTACTACGCACCAGTGTTTTTTAGTTACTACGCATTGGTGTCGTGTTACCAATGGATGTACCTGTGAGGTGCTATTAAGTGACGCACCGGTGACAAATAAATGCAAATAAAAAAAATGCAACCCTATTTTCTTTAAGTGAAAAAAAAAAGTGGCAAATTGAAAAATGAGCAGCAAAATATTTTTGAAAATCTAATTTCATAAAACAATTCTTTGAATACTAAACACTTTTCATTATTTCACTATTTTTGCTAAAATTCTCAGCCAAAGATTTGCAGGAGATACCTCGAGCAAGAGAGCATGAGAGCAATGTGGAGCAGCAAAATATGTTCGAACATAAGTATTCAAACAATCATAATCCAAACCTCTGGTGATTCAAACCGTGTAGCATAGAATTTCAAATGATCTCATGATTAAATTTGATTATTTTTTCTACTTTTTTCTGCAGTTTTTTTACTTTTTCTGCAGTTTTATCCATTTTTACCCTAAACCCTTCATTTTTTTTGTTTATGTCCTTTCATCTCCCTATTTCTGTGATTTCAGAAGTAGGGCTTTTCATTTTAGATTGACATCCAAACCACGGGACAACTTGCATAGTTGGATCCCAATCCATGTCGGCCCTTGCGGGAATTTTTGAAAAAAATGGATTTTTTTTATCGGTGTGCCTTTCTTAACCGAGCGCACTGATGCACTGTATTATACAGCGCACCGCGCAAGTACTGTGTAATAAAAATTTTAAATTTTTTTTTTTAAATTAGTGCGCCATATCTAAAATAGGGCACCAGTGCTCTATGTTACGAGGATAGCACCGTACGATCTATTACACTGTTTTTGATGTGTGTTTATAATACCCCCACGCACCGTACAGTCTATTATACTATTTTTGTGGTGCATTTATAATACTCCCATGAACCAACATCGATTTCTACATCACAAAAGTCGCACCAGTTTCTTGAGATTTATTTTATACTTGAAAAGTTGATAATTTATTTATAAATATATTAATGAATGATATGGTACAGGTTTCATATTGATAAATAAATGACTAACAAGAGATCAAGTAACAAAAATAATGATAACACATCAAGAAAAGAAAAAAAGGAAAGTTCTTTGTAAATTATTTACCTAAAAATGTTATTTTGAACTATATGTAAGTTTAAATAATATGTATTTTTTATTGTGTATCATGCAGAGCCACAAAATAATGAAGCTTGATAAGATTATTTATGATCTAGAACCAGAAGATCTTAAAAGCTTGATGGAAAAATTGCAAAAGGATGAATCAGGTGAATGAAAAAATACTATCGATCCAATATGAGTTTGTTTTTTTAATTTTCATTAATAATATACTTAAAATTATTAGATAACATGTGTCAAACAGTCTATTAATTCGCATTTGTTTAATATTCTATAGGGACCAACAAATTAGAAAAGGAATGTTTTTCTAATAAAAGAAAAAAAAATAGAACATGCAAATGAAAATTAATTGCTCCTTAGCTCATCTGGAGTGGTGCTCAAGGTAAACAAATGGGGCAATAACTTTTACAAAAGTTTGAGGGATCTAGTGGAATGAATGTATAGACGTTATTTCCACTTACAATATAAAAACCAATCCAATGATTCCAAGAACCAAATTTTATCTAAACTACATGAACAGTTTCCAGAGAATTGGTCAATGAGACATGGCAGACTTTCAATAGAAAAAACATACAACAAGAAAAAAGAAGGAATGAAAAAGTAATATTCCTTTAAATGTTTGTCTAGAATTATTTATAAATATCACTTTTGTTATATTTACTTTTCATATATCAATATAAAAATTAAATAGTTTATTTCATGTTACATTTTCAAAAAGATTATGAAAATCTCAAAAGATGAACGAGTTGATATCAGAAATATGCCAGTAGGAATGTCCAAAAAGGTGTACAAGGAGATGGTTAAAGAAATGGACAAAATTGCATCGCAGGAGGAGCCATCTCAACAACAACGTGCTTCAAATGTAATATGTAATCATTGAATTTTTTTATCATTCGGTACAATAAATAAACAATTTAGCATTAAATATTAATTTTCAAGAATTTTCTTGCAGAAAAGAAAAGAAAATGGAACCCATTAAGCAAATAAAACAGGATGACAAGGAAGAAAAGGGTTGATATCTAAGTTTGTGAGTAATTGTTACTTCCTTATAACAAATTAACTACATTTCTTTTTTGTATTTTTTAAGTTGTTTTAAAAAATCATCATTGAATGTCTTCAAGCAGGTGCTAACATACAAAGAAGAACCATCAGATGAATTGATTGAAATTGGGTTAAATATGGGTTGTGAGTATATGTTGGCATATTAGAAATTAATTGTGGAAGTTATAAGCATCTATCGATCTTGTTTTACTTAGCTCCATCTATAATTAATAGAACAAAAAACTCTTTTGTATTAAATATATGATTTGTTATGGGGTATAAAACTTGTAGGAAACAAAGTATGGAACTGCGCCAACAGATGAAATTTTGAAAGATGGCATGGTACATGGTTTTGAAAGAATGTGTATAGTTTATGAGTCAATTGTTGCTATGGTACGTCATTTTTATTTTCGATTTACATTGATGTATATTATTTAATATTGAAATTTTCATTATTCTCACGAATGTATATACACTCATTCCAGTTTATTTTTATGTTTGTAGATGGAAGGTGAAGAAGAAGAAAACAATAAACATCGTGAACAAAAAATTCCTAAAAATAACCCAAGTCATGGAAGTAGCTCTAACAGTGAAAGAAGTTCAAGCAAAGAATGATGATCTCTATGTTTGGATATCAAAGCAAGGCATTGTATTTTTTGAAATATTTATTTGTGAAATCAAACATTTTGTTTAATGTAATGGACTTAGTGTCCCAATTGAAAGACAAAGGGATACCAATAACTGTCCCATTTCGTATGACAAAGATTGTCTTATTCATATATATATATAGTAAAATATGTTTTAATTTATTCTGTTGCATTCTCCATTGTCATTCTCAAATGCACTAATAAAAATTTAATTCATATGAATATTTTTATAAGATATATATGCATCGACTTTTGATGAATAATGAATTTATAAAAATCACAATAATTTCACTGTCACAGGTCGATGTTTCTAAAAAATAAAAAATGAACACCAGTGAATTTGTATGCTACATCACACTAGTGCGTTTCTATGACCTATGAGAATTGCACAAATACCAAAACCAATTAAAAATCTCGGTGCATTTGTAAGATACTGTGCACCGGTGCTTTTATGTGAGACTACACACTGGTACATTTGTACGATGTATTGGCACCACACAAATACCAATACCAATTATAAATATTGATGTGTTTGTCTAATACGACGCACCAGTGAATTTATATAAGTTTACGTATCAGTGCATTGAGATGACCTATGGGCACCGCAAAAATTCCAAGACCAATTGGTACGACCCCATGCATTGTATCACCAACACTGCGCTCAGTATGGTTTTATACCTTGACGGCTCAGTGCAGGAACCTTTGAACACCCTAGGGCCATTGTCTAGATGACAAGCACCGATACGTTGAAACCTTAGTTGCGACCAATGAAAAAAACATCCGTAATAACCTCCAGCCGCCAAATTTTTTTAGTTGTGTTGAATTTTCGTAAAAAGCTCCACCAAAAAATCCATAAGCATAAATGAATGTTGTAGAAAAAAAAATTTGGACAATTTTGGCCAATTTTATAACATGAAAAACCTCCTTTATAACCTTCGCTAGAGGGTCTTTTCCTTGTAGTGTTTGCACCTGTCACACGGTATTCTTCCATAAGGACCATCCTTTCTCTCTCAATGCAAATGGGTTGGCACATTCATCAGACAGATGTGAAGACTTTGTTTCTTAATGGGATCATTGAGGAAGAAGTGTGCATTGAGCAGCCTAAAGTATTTGAGATCTTCAGCAACGATCCGCATGTATGCAGACTCAAAAGAGCATTGTATGGGCTAAAGCAAGCACCCCGTGCTTGGTACACTTGGATCGACAGTTATTTCACTGGACTTGTCTTCACCGAGAGTGAGGCGGATGCAAACCTATACCAGATTGTGGTGGAGGGTAAGCTTTTAATCATTTTTCTTTATGTTGATGATTTAATATTGACTGGTGATGAGGAGCTGATACACTCATGCAAGGAGGACCTTGCAAAGGAGTTCAAGATGAAGGATATGGGCCTCCTTCACTATTTCCCTAGATTGGAAATATGGCAGCGAGAAGGTGAACTTTTGTGTCTCAAGGAAAGTATGCAAGGGAAATACTCGATAAGTTTCACATGGAGGGTTGCAAACCCATGGATACTCCTCTTCTAGGAAGCTGGAGGAAAGAGGACGCTACATCTGGAGAGGTAGTGGATGCTATTGTCTATCGACAGTTGGTGGGTTCGCTCATGTATTTAGTTAATACAAGACTAGAGATATGCTATGTGGTGAACCAGCTTAGTCAAGTGATGGTTAATCCTACTAAGCTCTTTTAGAAGGCGAGCAGCATGTCTTGAGATATCTCAGGAGCACATTTGAGTATGGCTTATGGTACAGATAAACAGATGAGGTGAAGTTGCTTGGCTTCACGAATGCAGATTGGGCAGGCAGCCCAACAGACAGAAAGAGCACATCAAGAGGGGTTTTCAATATCAGATCTACAACTGTTTCTTGGTACAGAAAGAAACATAGATCCGTGGCACTCAGTTCAGCGGAAGCAGAACATGGTAGCAATTCAAGCTACATATGAACCTATCTAGATGAGGAAGATCTTGGTCGATTTGTTTGGTTCTCATTTAGATCCTATAGTGATTCATTGTGATAATCAAAGTTGCATTAAACTCTCTATTAATCCTGTGTTTCATGATAGATCTAAGAATATAGATATTTGGTATCATCATATCAAAGATTGTGTGCAGCGGAAGATCATGTTGCTTTAGTACATTCCTACAAAAGATCAAGATGTAGATATTCTAACAAAGGTGCTCACCATGAGAAAATTAGAATACCATAGGGATAGGATCGAGGTGAAGGATAATCCCTTTCTTGTTGAGAGGGATTGTTGAGATTCAAAAAGATGATGATCCTAGTGAAAATTAAGCACCTACACTAGGTGGGGCCCACAAGCTATTTTTAGGTGTATGTCTATTTTTAGAATGTTGAGCAAAGTATATTTATAGCGGGAGTCTATTTATAGATGGTTGAAAAAAATATATTTATAGATGAGTTTCTATTTTTATATGCATGGGAGAAGTCTATTTATATATCATATGTCTAAAAATAGAATGCATGTCGATTATTATTATCTCTTAATAATAATTAGACAATAAATAATAATCTATTCTCTTGAATAACTTGATTTCAGTTAAATGATGTGGAAAAATAGTTGACTGGAGGAATTATGAGTTCTAAGGTTGGTTGGTGGGACATGCAAGTGGACTTCATTGTAACTGAGTGATACAAAGTTGTAACAGAGTTGGATGTGTAATTATGTGAGTTGTAAAGTAGTTTAACTTAGTTAAGTGAGTTAAACTCAGTTGTGCTAGTTGTAACTAAAGATACACTAGTGAGAGATCAGTGAATTAAATATTAAATTAATTCACAAGCAGTGGTCTCACATGCAAATAAATAAATACTACTGTTAACTACATGCATGTCAAATCAAGTGGAGACCCAGTTGAGAGATAGGTGAAAGGGTCTGTTTGACTATCAGTTGTGACAATAGTGGGTGCACAAGTGCAACCAAACACACATTGGAGATGTTTTTATGCAGGTAAATCCTCTCTGTAGATAGAGACAATCCCTCTAGCCCTAGTGTGGGTCTAAAAACAAAGGGACACACTAAAGTGTTGCTTCCTAATTATTGAATGAACAAGGGAATCCGTAGATGGACCTACCTAGAATCCAACGTTTTCGTTGTTGCTGTAGTAGTGGTGGCCTCTCAATCCTACCTCAGCAAGTCACAATCCTTTTGCCATTACGCTTGGATACCTACACATAGAACAAGAAACAAGAACAACATACAAGCTAACAACATTTCTTTCATAACTATTAACCAGTCAAAGAGTGATAAAAAAATTGCGTTAAACAAGCATCATAACAGAACAGTGGAACCAAACAGTAGTCATGTATATAAATGAATAGAAGGAAGCCTTACAACCAATGCTTTAACGTCGTAGTCTCCTCCAACGGGGTTCAGGAGAAGCGCGTCTCAGATGCTCGTCAGGGAATTTAGATGGGACGAAGGCATGGACTCAAGCTCTCTCAGAAGTCATGGACTCAAGCTTCCTCAACGTAATTCCTTCTTATTCTATCTTCTCTATTTAGTCAACTATAGTAAGTCTAATTCTCCAAGTTCAGCTAGCTTGTTATAAGAGAGATAACTTCTTTTATAGAGGAAAAGGAGGAGGTTAGGATCCCTAAAAAGGTGGGAGGGAGGCCTATCCTTTAGGGAGTTCCCATAAGAAGTGGAAACCATAAACCTAAAGGAGGTAGTCCATGGTTTATCAGTTCAAACACTCCCAATGACTCATCCTTGAGGTGGTTAGAGTGGAATATCTACCTCTATTTTTAAAAAACATTCCATAAACAGCTTGGCGTAGGTGGAAAACTAGGACAGATTGCTAGCTGGCGTGGGGCCCAGTGTTAATCTTCCTCTTCGGTGCAAGGGCATAACTGGTTACACGCGCCAAGGCAAAAACATGGGTTTTTGAGTCTCTGCTCAGGGAATTGTCAACAGAAGGAATGTTACTCTCATGTAAAGGGACACAATGACGGTATTTGCAAGGAATGACATTGCTTATTGATCATGGAAATGACCCTCCAATGGGCGAGATGGGGATTGCAAGGATAGTGACAAAATTTTTTGTAACAGATGCCCCCTAAAGCATGAGGTTCGAGGGAGAAGGAGGGGAGAAATTCTTTATGAGAATGTGTTCAAACCAAACAACGATGTTGGAAAACCTGCAATTACGAATACAACTGATATCTTTGACACGTGAACATGTGGTATGGGTGCAGCCATCCATAATAGAGTATATATAAAAAATGAGATCTGGGGTATGGATGCAGCCATCCAACAGTAAGGATCAACAAATAGACTCAGGTATGGTTGCAGATATCCAGTCAAAAGAGTCATGCAATAAGTCATGATAATCCACCAAAATTTGCAACTTGGATTTTATTAGAAAAAATCCAGGGTCTTACGCTCCATCTCGACCCGAACAAGTACAAATTCAAGCATGCGAATATATGAGCTAAAGTTGAACATGCAAGAAAATCACCTGATTACCAGCCAATGATGAAAGTTGTTAACAGGCATGTGAGAAACCACTAATAATGACAATGGATCTCAAGGTACAACTGGTACAATCCATGGAATGTGAATAGTGATCTGGCGTCGAACATCGGCAGAATCACTCGATTGAAGGCCAATGAGGTGGACCTTGCATAGAATGTGAAAAACTTGCCATTAAGGCATGCAGGCTCCAAGGTACCAGAATAGAGTCTCTAGATCAAATTCTTGGATAATGAGTTGAAGTAGACAGGAAGTGACCTGATCGAAGGTGGGCCATAAAATTTCCCACATCATCAATACGAGACATAGGAACATGATAGTAGTGAAACAAGACCAACAGAGAATCAGAGGGAGGTTGAAAACTACAGAGGCAAACTTCTCTTGAACATATCAGCAACACGACACTTAATTTGGCAGTATTTGACATCAAAGGATCTGATTTCATGATGACATGGCAAAGAGCAGATGAGAGGTCAAAAGAGATTACCCAAATCCATGGAGGAAAAAATAACGAAATGATATGTCCCCAACCCGAAACGAATGCAGACAAGTGCCATGTTCAAGAGCGACATACTGCCAACATAACTAAACTTGGTTCCATTTTCCCCCACAATTTTTGGCGAGTACCCCAATCATTTTTTAAAACAAACTTAAAGGGGATAGAATATGCTTGTGTTGTAAGTTTTTCCTTCAGAAAAATCCAACCTAGTACATTTTACAAGCCCTAGGAAGGAGGAAGTCAAGTAACTTCATGGCGATGAAATCTGATGTCATCAGGGTTTAACAAGTCTAAAAAAGGGAGAACTCGACATCTTTTCATGTTTAGAGAGTTTGAAAAGAAGGCAGAAAATAAAACTCCATCATAACTCTTTTCGTAAGTAGTCTCTTAGATCTGAAAAGGTAGAAAACAATATCTAAAAGAACCTCTTAGTCGCGATAGGCTAAGGTATTCCTTTTTCGTAAATAATCTATCCCAGCCCGAAAAAGGGGTAAACGTATACTGAGTAGATATCGCTTCACATCCATTTAACGTGTTTGAAATGACAAGAGTCTCGGAAATATTTTCAATTTTAGAGAGTCAGAAAAGAGCTGAAATATGACTCCAACAGTGACTTTTTCGTGTTTTTACCGAGTCTGAAAAATTATAAAATTTAACTTCTTACTCCATCACTATGTCCTAAAAACCTGTTGCTACACAAGAGACATGTGTAAAACCCATTTTTTGAAAATAATATAATAAAATAATCGAAAACCATATCTTAAAACCTAATTTGGGTTGAAAAAAGTTATAAAATGCTAAAAATGCTAAAAATAATTACTTTTCACTTTTTACCTCTTGTGGAGAAAATAGTTACCCATTTTACTGTGTGATTTTACGATTACGATAGTGGACAATCCAGCAGACCAATCTCAAATCCATTAGTTCCAAGTAAGAGTCGAGATCTCTCTCTTAATTTTGAGTCATTTATTATTACCTGCAACTTCCAATTTCGAATTTTGGGGGAGAAAATATGAAAATTAGGGCACGGTGGTTGGCGCAGGTTTCGGGCATGGAGTCGCGCCAACTGCCCAATTTTTACACTAGGGCACGCCCATGGGCGCGACTGTTTGGGAAACAGTCACGCCAACGGCGTAGACCATTTTTTGTGCAAAATGAAAATCACAAACCCCAATCATTCACAAATTCAAGCTTCAAAAAGGCTAATACCATTCATATGAATGTGTTTACAGGTAGAAAGCAGCAAAATGGTGAAGGAATGGAAAGGACGGGAACACAACGAAGAAGACGAGCTTTCCATGGAGAATGAGAGATGCATGGAAGCTATTAGGGACTATGGACTGAACAAGTTCTTCTTGACATCATGTCTCCGTGCTCAACCAAAGCTGTTACAATATTTGATCATCATATGGGATGAGGACCAAGAAAATTTCATCCTTCGAGATCAAGAACTTGAGATTGATGTTTCTGACGTCTACTTTATCACAGGATTGTCGCAGAGGGGAGCAACACCAATCCTAACCGGTACCTGGCCTTGTATGGAGAGTATGTCCATGGTGATGGACAGAGTATGTCAAGGGACACGGAAGGGAACAGGAAATGGGAAAATCGATATCCAAACTATCCCAGACCTAGCACTAAAAGTAGTGCAACATACCATCACACAAGCTGTGAGATCGCAAGCACCGCACGAAGCAACAAAAACAAAGTTGCTTCTTGCTATAGACTGTTTGACACCGATCATCTACAACTGGGCAGAGGCTATGACAATAAACATGAAACACCAGCTAACAAAATGCAAGAAGGGGAAATTAAGAAATTTGGTTATGGGTCTATCCTGGTATCATTCTTCCTGGAATGAATACCAATTTTTTAGCGTCAGGAGGTCATAGTCCCAACACCACCAGTGAGAACCACGTATGGCCCGATGGGTGGCTCTAATGCCAAGGACAGGGGGCGATCAACAGATGTCCTGGAGACCATATTTCTTTGATTGGCTCCGCTAACAGTTGATTGTCTTGGAGGACTGGCCCTACTCTGGTACATATTTCATTGTTGATCTAGACCTCCCACTCCCGGAGGGAGAGTATTGGGATGAATATTTGGGTAAGACTCATTTTTAATTTTCATGAGTATTATGATTTTTTTTTTCTATGTATGTTTTGACATTAAATCCATGTATTTGCAGATGTCAGCCCAGAGAGACCCGCAAACATGTCTCTGATAGCAAGGTGAATTCCTCGTGATTTTGACCCTCTTGGTGAGGGAAGTGAGAAAGAGGAGCTCGTGCGTAACCTAGAGGGGATCACACATGCAGTCTTGGATTATGCATGATTCGACGATGTTCCCCGTGCCTACCAGATACATACAGTCAGGGTGCCAATCTGTATTCACCGCTTGCTAAGGCGGCTTGTACAGGCAGTGACATGCTATCATGAGCATCACACCGATTAGACACCTAGGTTTTATATCTTCATTTTTGAGATACATGGTGTCTCATGATATAACAGAAGCACACACACACACACACACAGATATGTATATATATATATATATTGAATGTATGATGCACACTAATGCAAACATGCGATATATATATATATATACAACTATTTTCCTATATGGATCTTTTTCATATGAAAATGATTTTACAAATTACGCAAATGTCTATCTAATACAATGTTAGCCACTGTATCAGTTAATGCATTCATTTGTCTAGGAATATGTTGATATGTGATAAAATCAAAATGTCTTTCCAACAAATGAACACGTAAATACAGTCTCAAAATGTATGTGTTTCTAACTAAATAATGACCATTGAGTTGCAGAACAACAAGCTGTGAATCTATATTTACAAGCAATGCGCGTATGTCAAGATTGATTGCCTTGGTTAATAGTTCAAGGATAGCACTATATTCAGCGACATTGTTTGTAGTTCATATTAGACAAATACCTTGTAGCTATATCAACTCACCAACAGGATCATAGATTACCCAGGCTGCTAAAGACAAATTCCTGATATTGCGGGAACCACTATCTGCGAAACCGACTTAAGGGGTAATAGACATTTGCACAAATAAGCAAGACCCAAATAAGCAGGAAAATGCTCGCAAAGCACACCAAATAAAAACATGTACAAAAATGAAAAAAACACCTATGTACACAAATCATGCATGAATGACTCATGTATAATACTTTTTGAGATACAACCCATCTATGGGTTGCTCTAAAGGATGACCTTTGTAATCAATGAGCTCATAGGCCCCATTCTGCAATACACGTTTGACAATGTAAGGCCCATGCCACATGGTTTGAAATTTACCTTCCCCCAGCTTATCATGACCTAGGTCATACAGGAGGATGAGATCACCTTCAATGAAAGAACAAGGGGAAACTGATAGGTCAAAATGAGATTTGACCCGCTTTTTCTGTGCTTTAATAACTAGAGCAGCAAAGTGGCGATTTTCATCTAACCTTTCGAGATAAAGGAGATGCTCTTCTTTGCGTAAAGTGCTCAGCAGTAATTCGACAACCAACTTGATCAAAGGTATTTCACATTCAATCGAAAGAGTAGCTTCCAGACCATATACTAACTGAAAAGGGGTGAATATGGTTGCATTCTTAACTGAGGTTCGGTATGCCCAAAGAGCTTAAAACAACATGAGATGCCAATTGGATTTATGGATCCCAATCGTACATTGAAGCATAGTAACAATAACTTTGTTCACGGCTTCAACCTGGCCATTTTCCTGAGGATAGTATGACGTTGAGTTTTCGTGACGCAGACCCAACTTAAAACTCAACTCGACCACCATGTAATGTCAAAAATGGGAACCATGATCAGTGACGATAGTTTGAGGGACACCAAGCATAGCAATGATATGATTGAATATAAATAGAGCAATTGTCTTACCATCAGTGGTAAGTGTAGGCATTTATTTGGCCCATTTGGTCAAGTAGTCCACGGCTACGATAATATAAGCATGCCCCCTGGCCAATTGAGGGTTACACATCATAAAATCGATGCCCCAATTCTCAAAGGGACCAATGGTAATGACAATATGAAGAGGTACAGGTGGCGCACGCATCTTGCGTTGATAAACTTGGAAATCATGACATTTACGAACCATGACAATGTAGTCTTTGAAGATAGAAGGATAGAAATAACCAGCACGAAGAATTTTGTGTGCAGTGGCATAACTATACATGTGACCACCATAGGCGCCACCGTGACAATCATTGAGGACTTTCTCAGCATCCTCGAGGGTCAAACATCGATGAAGAATAGAATCCACTCTGACACAATAGAGGGTATCTCCGACTATATGATATGGTTGCGATTAATGATGGATAAGGTTGCGATTGATGACATATGCATCGGCATGCATCCTTCGTAAACTCAAATCTGAAAGTAGAAGTCTGGAGATAAACAATGATATCACCGTACCATGGATCGAGGGTGCTAATCATGAAAAGCATGTCGTCTGGAATGTATTCCTTAGAACAAGACGGAGGAGAGTCTGAAGGGAAGGAACAAATCAAATCAGCAAAGACTAATGACTTCTTTGACTTGGCAACAATAAATTCCAAATCGAACTCTTGGAGGATGACAATCCACTTTGAGTATTTTCCCCCCAGCAATTGTTGAGATAATATATAGGTCATGGGGTTGCAATCAGAAATCACAGTCACTATACGCAAAATAATATAACGATGAAAATTTTGAACGGCTTGAACTGTAGCTAATGCCAACTTCTCGACGTGTGCATAGCATGTCTCAGGGTCGAGAAGGTTATGAGACAAGCAATAAATAACATGCTTGTTACCGTCAGCATCATCTTGTACCATAACCATGGCAATCGTACTGAAGGCAATGGCTAGATAAAGGTAAAAATCATAATGAAATAGAGGAGCGTTGACAAGCAACGTCGTCAGGGCCTCAAAATAATTTTGAGCAACCTCATCCCAACTGAATGGGATGCCCTACTTCAATAAGCACATGTATCCTCTAGCCACTTCTGCATAGTTAGGTATAAAACGACGTAGAAAATTAGCCTTACCTTGCAAACTCCGAAACTGATGTAATGAGGAGGGAGAGGGGAGATTGATAATAGCCTCAACCTTGAGTGGATCGAGGTGAATTCCATCTTTGGATATGATAAACCCTAAGAGTCTACCAGAATCAACGTAGAAGATGCACTTGTGCGGATTACGCTGAATATTGTAACATCGAAAACAAAGAAAAATCTGATGAAGATGGTTAGGATGGTCTATACGCTTAGCTGAATGAGCGGGAAGGCCATCCAGATAAGGTTGAATGATGTGTCGAATATCGTGGAAATCATACGGCATCGCTCTCTAAAACGTAGCCCCAACATTCTTTAAGCCAAAAGGGAGCTTCTTATACGCGAAAGTACCCCAAGGACAGATAAAGGTAGCCTTATGTTGATCAGTCGGGAGAATGTTAATCTAATTGTAACCAGAAAAACCATCCATTAAGGAAAAGATCTCACTCCCGCCACATTCATCAATGATCTAATCGATAAAGGGAGTGGGATAATTATCCTTAGGACAAGCTCGATTAATATCATGATAATCAACATAGACATGAATAGTTCCCTACTTCTTATCTATAGGAACAATATTAGAGACCCATTATGTCAAAGGAATCAGATAAATAAAGCCAGCTCTGAGAATTTTTTCAACTTCAGCCTTAATGGGGGTAGCTTTTCTAGGGTGCATCGGATGAAGACGCTGACGAACAGGTTTCGAACCTAGATATGTAGGAATTTCATGCACCACTATATAGGATCAATGTTGGCATTTCTTCGTAGGACCATGCAAAGAGACGTCATGGAACTCGTGAAAAAGGCTAGTATAAACTTGGACTTCATCAGAAGACCAAGTAACCCCCATATGAATGTTCTCAATGATTCCCAGTTTAATGGAAATGTCAGTAGGCATCGTCTGTGTAATGTTACTCAAGTTACCTTCTGTAAAGACGTCATTTGTCAAAATAGGAAATTGAAGTGGAGGAGAAAGAACCTGAGATACAAAACGCTCAAGACAAGTAGACATGGCCCCGAGGCTAGGCATAAAGGAGGAACGGTGATGACCATCATTCCACAGCAGATCCTCAGGAGACATGGTTTTCATAATGGCTTCATCGGAGGGAAATACTTCTTTCAAAGGATCAGGCAAATCTAAATCACCAAGCTAGGGGGATTGAGAGTAAATTTCAAGAGACATGCTCAAAGGAGCACAATCAGAGGACAGAGGTGTTGAAGCAGCAGTGAGTTCACAATAATCAATCTCAATCAGAATCAAAGGCATCGAATCTTCGAAGGAATCAATTTTTTTAGGGGAAGGAATAATCCATGGGTCATTAGTCTGAGAGATCATATGAATCTAAACAGTATTTGGTGGAGGAAGAGGAGAAATACCCATGAGGGCAGGATCTTTAAAGAGACCCGGCCCTACGTTCTCGCAGGGAGTAGGAATCTGATCCACATACGGAACGTTGTTCTCAGAAGAAGAGGTGAAGAAAGACAATTGATCAACAGTAACAATCTTTCTTTCATTCGGAAATTTCAAAACACGAACGAGAGTGGATGAAACACATAACATGGCATGAGTCCAACTACGATCGAGGAGAATATTATAATTGAGTTTAGCATCAACGACTTCGACCTGGACATTGACTATCTTCCCTTTCAAAGTAATCGGTAAACTAGCGAGAACACCTAAAGGTTTTGATTCCCTTCCATTAAATGCTTCTAGGGCATTTGGTGACAAATTCAAGGCTGGAGAACCAACGGCTTTCCAACACGAATATGACATGACACAGGTTGATGCACATTCATCCACAATCACTCGATGTATGTTGATACCATTAATAACAACTTGAATAATGAGTGAAATCTGATGCAGAAGTCGTGGAACGAAATTCTCCAAATCGAAAGCAAGAAGGCTAGTATTGACAGGATCAATCCCACCAATCGTAGATAACAAAGCTATTTTCTACGACAATAGCTCTGAAGTACTTCTAACGCGGACATCGCGGACGACACCTAAGCCAAATCCTCAACAATATTGTAATGGTGAGTGGCATGGGAGTTGGGATTATAAGAATACTTGCAGAGTACACCTTTGGAAGGTGGTCGCACAATAGATTCAGCATTGGGCCTTTCAATTTCAAGAGGAACAGTAATAGGCAGAGGAAGAGGACCATCAATGATCTCCTTCCCCATGGCCTGACAAGATCCAATATAATCTTTCGACCGAGTAGCAATAAAAACGGTGGCAGAACCATTCATCATGAACACCTGAGAGACAAATGGGGCAGAGGAATAAGGTTTCTCTACCATCTGAGTCTGCTAATATGGGAAAGGTTCTTTAAGAACTACTGGAGTTCCCTGGGTGCCTTTGAGAAAACGGCTCACTTCGGACTATCGAGGACAGTCTTTGGTGAAGTGCTCTTCATCACAAATCAAGCAAGGGTACTTTGGTTTGTGTTGAGAATCATCGCTAGCACAAGGTTTCTAAGAATCCCATTTCGGAGTATCAGCTTTGGCCTTACCTTTACCCTTCTTCTTACCTTTAGAATCATTATCCGTAGGATTGGCTTGAGTGACATTAACCTCTACGGGTTTACTAGAATTCGAAGTAGACTGAGAAGCAACATTATTGGAAGAAGTAGACTTCGGCTTCCTAATTTTTGAAGAATACAAAGACTTCTAAGAAGTCTGAGACACATAACCAATAATACCATCGACAGATGGAATCACTGGTGGTTTATAAGTTCCAGGTCGGGTAGCATCAGGCAAGATATCATATAATGCGCCAGACTGAGAGTACACAAGATCAAGGTATTGGGCGTAAAAAATGGCTTGTTCCTCAATTACACATGCCCCCATAGTGATTTCTTTAGAAATCTGATTAACAAAGGAGGTGGTGAACCAATGAGTTAGAAGTTGATCAGGGATTTCAAATTTGATCATGCGATGACGATGTCGCCACTCATGAATATGATCTGAGATATGAGTAGCTCGGTCCTGTTTCAATGAAGTGAGGAGGTTCATCCTGGTCTTATAACGGACTGGTAACTGAAAATGTGTAAGGAACGCCATGGCTAAAGAATTGAAATCTTGGAAGACGCCACGAGATAGCTCAATTTACCACTTTCCAGTGGCACCAGTAAGAGTTCGCTGGAAAAGACAGAGTCTAATAGAATCATCAACCCAAGCGTTAGAGGAATACCACAAATGGTAAGTCATAACATGCACTTGGGGGTCTTCACCAGAATTTCCTTCATATTTAGGACAATCACCAGGAATCTTGGTTGGAACCAGAGGCTAATACAGGTTATGAAGAATGGGATCGTTCGTCAACTTTGACACATCAGGTAATTCCAATGTAGCAAGAAACGGTAATTGAGTGTTGAAATTCATCGGAGGTCTTTGATAAGGACCTGCATGTACATTCAACCCAGTCCGAGCGGGATTCTATCCCCCTGCATTATGTCCTAAAGGATTCGGATCATATGGATTAGAAGCAAGATAAGTCAGTTGATACTAGGGTTGAGGACTAGGATATTGAGTCAGAATAGACCACTGAGGTCCTTACTAAGAAACATATGGAGTCTGCTGTGGAATGTAAGCATGGATTTAAGGTTAATGATATACAGGTTAATTTTGAGGGTAAGGAACCTGAGCCGCAGTATATACTGGTTGATATGAACCTTAAGGGTACTAAGCACCTTACAGTTGAGCAGGCAGACCCGATTGAGCAGGCTGCTGAGTGGGTAAAACTGGCTAAATATAAATAGGTAGAACAGGCTACTAAAATGATGGAACCGACTAAGGAGCAGGTTGAATCAGTTTTTTAGGGCCATCGAGTTGGCCTTGTGGGAAAGGTTAGCTCGATGGTTGCAATGGAACAGGTTGTCCCTGATAACTAGGTTGACCCAGGGAAGGATCGTAGGGTTGTCTTCGTTGCACAACATTCAGGCCATATTTAGCATGTGGCTGCTGTTATAGTGCAACAGGTCATCCTTGTGGTGGGTAGATTCCCCCCCCCCCCCAGGACCATAAGATAGTCTTGGTTGATTCGAAGGTTGACCAAAAAGACTGGAGGGTTGTCCATGTTGGACCAAGGGTTTTACTTGTAAATTTTGGCCTTGTGGACCATATGGTTTTCCCTATGGACTAGAGGCAGAGCCTTGCTGAGCTAAATTTTGTCCCATAGGGGGTTGTCCTTGCAAGCTAGAGGGTTGCACAGGCAAGGTAGGTCTGAAATGAGAAACGGTCTCATAAGGATCAGTAGGAGGCAAATAGACCAGATTACCATGCTCATCGTAATGACATGGATATGAATAAATAGGGTTACCGACAACATCATAGTGATGAAAAATATCATTTCCAGGAGCTTGAGGCTGTTGGGAACCATGAGAACTCTACTGCTGAACAACCAACAGATATTCTTCAAAAGCAATACTACCAGGATTCACAAGGGTAGTGGAAACAACACTAGAAGCAGGCATGACCTCCGTCGAAGGAGCATAATGTCGGTGAATATCCAACATCTTCTCATCAAACAAATAGGTAGAAACCATAGGTGCAGTAGAGGTAGACAAGATTTCCATGGCACTAGTTTGTGAGCTACCTGGGCTGGGATTAACAGACCACGTAGGATTGAGAAAAATAGACCTGCGGGTGTGAAAAGATCCTGATTATTGATGGGTAACAACAGGTGTGGATGAAGCCACACAGACTGTCAGTTGGACTGGAACAGATGTAACAGCAACCGATGAACTAGGTGTCGAAGGTGATAGTCCTAACGAAGGTAGGACTGAAATCTGAGGAGATGTTACTGTACTGGATTGCGCAATGGAGGCAACACCAAACATAATCTGACTCAAGGACCTATATCTAGGGGGAAATGACACCGATGGTGGATAAGACTGAGTAGAAACATGAGGGACATCTTCCGGGAAAAGCTGATACTCTCCTATAGAAAAGGCATTCCTTCACTACCAATAGGACTAGACAAGTCCATGTCTGACTCCTCCGCAAGATATTTGAAAATACTATGGGGACTAGGAGGCACGGTAGCAACAAAAAATGGCTAGCCCGACATAAGAGGAAGAAAACCTCCTTCTTCCCCAAAACCAGACCAAGCACCAAAAGGAGGCCAAATGAACTCAATTGGCTCTTCAGGAGTCTAAGATCGAGTAGAAAGAGGCAAGACAAATGGGAAAATAGGTTGCAAGAACTCAGCAGACCTAGTGGACTGAGGAGTTTCAAAAGAAACATCCAGGAAATAACTACCACTAGGAGGCAGTGAGGATGATGAAACCGGCGGTTCCACCACTGTGAATGTATGTCAAAATAGAAATGAGAAAGAGAACCAATAAAGGACTCCAAGATCAAAACCAAGGAAAAAAAATAGGCCAAGTAATAAAACTTTAACGGGCATGTGATTGTAGGTGATTAATTTTATGACACTGAAACCATATTTTTCTATTTCATTTTTAAAGAGTTGAGAAACGGGCCAAATATGACTCTAGTCACTTTCAATTTTAAACGAGCGTGAAAGGACAAGTGCTCGATGATCTCTTCTCTTTTTAAAGAGTCATGAAAAGATCAAAATGACTACTCTGGAATACTAAGCAAGAGGGTATACCAAGTTTTCATGAACTTCCATATACACCTTGGTGATCAAATGAAACAAAAATGACCAAGGACTTGACATACGTGCAGGTAGTCTCCCTGAATGATATGTTTGGTGTATCACAGTTACAAGGTGGTAGGCTCGGCTTCCTATGGATAAAAGGATTGCAACCTAGAAGGGTCTCCCTTTATATACTCGACGGTACGGGGAGCACAAGTCTGTACTAGCGATGTCTGAAGCCAGATGGTGAATGAAAACTATTAGGTTTTAAGACACTGGAACACGTCTCTAGCCTAGACCACTAAAAAATTTTCATTAGGTTTCAATGCTTCCTTAAGATAATTAAATAAAATTTAAGGTTGATCTTGGATTATGCTTCAGTTTTAAGGTCCTATCGATTTTGGATCTCAAAAATTCCTAAATGCAAGCTATATGCAAATGAACATAATTTCCGATTCAATGAATGCTAATTATGAGAAGGATAGAGATCTATCAAAAAAAAGAAAACAATGAGACTATGCGAAGAAATCCACTAATGCATCTAACAGAATATAATGAAAATGAAACTCTTTCCTAGATAATCAGATGCTAGTTATGCAAAAGAGTATTTCACTTTCAATGCAAAGAAAGAATGCAAAATATGTTTTTTTAATTTTATTTTCAATGAAAAGAAGCACATGATGCACTAATTACATGAAAAAACAAAAACAAACACTAGCTTAAGTGTTGCGTAGGAATCCAAATTGAATGACTCAATAAAATGTGAAACAAACACAAGAAAGCACTCAAACTAATGTCGCAATCTTTCAAACCAAGAGAAAGTTTTTAAAATGATCCAAAACAAGAAATGTAATCTACGATTGGAGCAATAAGGAAAAGAACCAATCAAGAAACCGAAATGAGTCTGCAATCAAATCAATCACTCAAAAGATCAAGAAAACTAAGTGCAATCAAGCCACAAATGGGACCGACAACAATCAAACCGACTTGATTTTCGAACAAAAGGCTCAGTGCACTAGGACACCTAGAAACCCTAAGGACTTAACTAACATTGATAAGAAGATGGAAAAACAGCTGAGAAAATCAAGTCAACAGTAATCAAAACAATCCCAAAGGCATAATTATGCATAAAAAATAACCTAGAAGCAAGCACAATTGACCAAAATACTCATCAAGGAGGTCAAACCAATTCCTACAAGGGTTGGTGCAACTGTAAGGCTGTAATCTACGCCATACAGGGGTTAGCACGACTACAAAAAGAGAAACATGCACCAATTGGCGTGACTATTTAGACGAAAAGCGCGCCAAGGCATATAACTATGGGAAAGAGAGGAAAATCAAAAATCTAAATAGCAGAGGTCAATCTTGAAACTCTGGAGCTGAAAAAAGGATGGAAACTAAGCAAGAAAAGCAGAAAAGATAGATAACTAAATCAATAATTGAAATTGACCCAACAAGATGAAATGACAAACTCACACTGATTCGCAGCGGAGTTACCAATTTTTTATGTAGGTAAATCCTCTCTGTGGACAGAGACGATCCCTCTAGAACTAGAGTGGGCTAAAAACAAAGGGATATGCTAAAGTGTTGCTTCCTAATTATTGAATGAACAAGGGACATGGTATATCGACCTACCTAGAATCCAACGCTGTCATCATTGCTGTAATAGTGATGGCCTCTCACTCCTGCCTCAGCAAGTCACAATCCATTCACCATTACGCTTGGATACCTGCACATAGAACAAGAAACAAGAACAACATACAAGCTAACAACATTTCATTCATAACTATTAATGATTCAAAGAGGGCTAAACATATTGCGTTAAACAAGCATCATAACACAACAATGGAACCAAACAGTAGTCATATATATAAATGAATAGAAGGAAGAGTTATGTTAAGATTCAACAAGATGGTGAACTTAGTGAAAAGAGTCGTATTCACTAAGTGGGCCCGTAGGCTTTTTTTTGCGCAAAGTCTATTGTTAGAATATGTCTATTTTTATACATGTCAATCATATTCTATGAGTTGCAGGATGCTATTTGTGGATGGTTGGTAAATTTGGAAAAATAGATGGATTTCTATTTTTAGACATATTGGGCGGAATCTATTTTTAGATTGCCAGTCTAAAAATAGATATGTCGAATATTATTAGCTCTTAATAATATTTGTACTCTAAACATTATCTTATTCTCTTGGAGCACTTCAGTTAAGTGCACAGATGTGGCACAGGAGCTGACAAAAGGAATTATGCTATTCTTGAGGGTTTACTGGAGCTATTGCATGGAGGACTTCAGATAGAACTCATGTGACAAAGTTTGGTGGAGTTGTAGAAGTAGTTGGTGGAGTTGTGTTCAGTTTAACTCAGTTAGACACAATTGAGCTAGTTGTATCTAGTCTAACTGATTGATACACTAGTGAGAGTTGTGTGAATTAATTATTAATTAATTCACTAAATATTAACTCATTAATCAGCTGAAGAATACATCAGTGATCTACAATGCATGGACAGTTTCAGTGGAGGGATAGGTGCAAGGGCAAGTTGACTATCACTTGTGACTATAGTGATGCATTGATTACATCCAACACTCAGTGGAGATGCCAATGAGGATTTCACGATGCAAGTCACATGGTTCGAGTTCATTGGGATCCATTCTTTAGCAGGGATTGTGCAGTCGAGGCAGGCTAGTAGGTGGCAGAGATCAGTGCATGGATTTGCTAGATCGGACTTGATTAGTGTGTAGCGATTGTATTGAACTGAGAGCTTGATATGATCAGCTTTGTATGAGGATTGTTACATGATATCTATGACATATATTATATACAGATAGTTGGGGTTTTCAGCTTCATGCTTTCCCATAAAATCACTGTGTTAATGTGTGTGAATTTCTATGGTTTCATGTGTGCATTGCAATTGTGTTAATTTCCGCATGTGATGATCAATGGTGGAATAGATTCTGTATTGTGCATGAAGTCAAACGTGCTACAGTCGGGAAGATCTTGACATATAACTATGTTCTATAATTTCTACATTTTTGAATGAACAGTGTGGATTGAGTATAATTATTGAAAGCGATTTAAGAGTTTTGTGCTGGTGGAATTCGAATTTGCAGTAGTGTTTTCTTGGTGTCGAAGTTGAGATGTCTTTCAACGGATTGCGATTGCAGTATGCCCTTGAGGGCAGATCAAATTATATTTCATGGAAGGAGAGGATGGAGGCGGTGCTGGATGATAATGGGTTGAAGGAGTTCATAGATGTAGAAATTCCAAAGCCTACTTCTAGTGATGTTGTCGTACTTGACGCATGGCAAAAGAAGACAGAAAAATGTCGAAGAATTCTATTGGAAGGTGTGAAGGATCACATAGTGTCCAGCCTTCATGGTAAAGCTTCTCCATTCTTGATGTGGAAAGCTTTGACAAACTTGTTCCAAAGCAAAAGCGACCAGAGGAAGTTGGCACTTAAAGACAAGCTCAGAAAAATAAAAATGGAGAAGGCGAAAGTATACCCAAGTACTTCACGAAGTTTGTCCAGTGTAGGGATGAGCTGGGAAGTGTGGGGGTTACTGTAGATGAAGAGGACTTGGTGAGCTTGGCTCTCCTTGGGCTTCTGAAGAGTTGGCATTCCTACGAGGACTCACATGTGAACCTTGCAGGTCAGGAGAAACTGCCAGGATGGGAGCGACTTTGGTCGGATCTTGTGCAGGAGGAGATAAGGAGGAGTACCAGTGATGGATCTTCATCAAAGAATGAAGATGAAGAAAATTGTGCTTTGGCTGCCAAAGCAAGGAAAGGGAAGGGAAATAAAAATCCTTCTTAATTCGATGCAAAAGGCAAGAAGCAGGACATGTCCAAGGTGAAGTGCTTTCACTGTCACCAACACGGAAATTATGCCACTAATTGTCCACAGAAGAAGAAAAATAGCGGTACCACTTCAGATGCAGAGTGGAGAGGCATAGCCTCAACGTTTGTTGCAGATTTTCGTTGATCGCATGCTTGGTCTCAGTGTGATGGGTTCAGTGTGGTTTCTTGACAGTGGTGCGTCTTTTCACATGACAGGAGATCGAGATTTTTTTACTGATCTAGATGAGAAAGATCTTGGAGTGCACATTGAGATGGGTGATGATGGTAGATACAGTGTGACCGGTATCGGTACCATTTCCTTTGAGATGGAGTCTGGTAAACCCTTCATATTGAAGGAAGTGATGTGTGTTCTAGGATTGAAGAAGAATCTGATCTGTGTGGCAATGTTAGAAGACAAGGGATATAATGTTGTCTTTAGCGAGGGAAAGGCTTTCCCTCGTAGTAAGGCAACTGGGTGAAACTGAAGGATAGGGTTCGAGTTAAGAACCTTCATGAGTCTAACGAGGTAGATGGTACCGCATATTGCGGCGAGCAAGCGAACGGTGGTGAGCGGGATGAGGGCGTTGCCGGCACGAGAGATTGGTGTCTTCCTGTCGCGCACCGGTACACGGCGGTTTCCAAACTCGGGGTACCGCCGCGGTGGGATCGGTGGGGACAGCACCTTGGGAAAATTTTAAACGGCCTTTCATGAAGGATATTCCGTGCCATGATGATCTGAGAATTCACCTGACGTGTGTGGACCTTTCTCGATGGCAACCAAATAGAAACACGGGGTATTGTCGCGTATTTTTTGATGAATTTTTCTCTGGGGTGTAAGTCTTCAACTAATGAGAAGAAGAGCGAGACATACTCAAATTTCTGTGAGTTCAAAGCACTGGTTGAGAAAGAATCGGGGAAGCAGGTGAAGGCTCTTAGGAGCGAAAATGGTGGTGAATTCATCTCTGGCGAATTCAAGGACTTTTGCAGCGTAGAAGGAATTTGAAAAGAGCTCATAGCACCTCATAACCCACAGTAGAATTGGGTTGCTAAGCGGAAGAATAGAATGATCGTGGGTGCTGCACGAGTGATGTTGCATGATTAGGGCCTTCCCATACACTTGTGGGCTGAGGCATGCAATACTGCAGTATATGTGCAGAACTGTTGTCCTCACAAGATACTTGGCATGAGTACACCCAAGGAGGCGTTTTCTGGTAAGAGGCCTGATATTTCCCATTTGAGGATTTTTGGTTCACCTGTTTACATTCATGTGACGAAGGATGTCAGGAAGAAGCTGGAGCTGACCATAGAGGTTGGGATATTTGCGGGGTACACAGAAACACCCCACAACTATCGTGTGTATTTGCCAGACAGTCGGAAGACTGTTGTGCGATGGGATATCAAATTTCATGAGAAGAAAGCCATGAAGTGTTCGCTTGAGAGGGAGCCACACTTGCATGCAGATGAGGAGCTATGAGTTCCTAAGGATGAGCCTCGGGATGTGGATCAACCACAAGAGGAGGTTTATGGAGTGGGTGGGCTTCTGCTACGAGCGCGGCGCTGAATCTTGATGCAACGCAAAATGTAGGAGCACCTACATCACAACGCAGACAGAGATAGTCACCTGACCGATTTACTGGATACATGGCTCTGATGAGCAAGTGTATTGTGACGAAGCCATCCTCTTTCGAGGAAGCTGTGGAGGACCTTGCATGGGTAGATGCCATGGTGGAAGAGTACGATTCGATTGTCAGAAACAGTGCATGGGAGATTGTCCCAAGGCCGGAAGGGAAATCAATGGTAGGTTCGAGATGGATCTACAAAGTGAATCAAGCTGCTGACAGGAGCGTCATGAAGTATGTTGTGCATATCACCCCCTCCATTTAAAATTTGACCACCAGTTCCCTTTGGATCTGTTCAAAATATCTTTCGTAGCAAAAAACCTCCATATTGCGCTCGTCGCCACCTTTTCCGCCCAAAAATACATTGTGCAAAGATTAAAACCCATCATTTGAAATTTATCAGGCCTAGCCCCTAAGATTTTAGCCCTCCCTGTTTTGGTTCCCATGTGTCCCGAGCGCAAAACCTCATGTCAGAAGGAGAGGGGGCTTAACAATAAATGTTTGCGGGCGCAATTGTAACCATTCGATCAAAACCAATCGACGGCCCGCAATCAAATCATCCGTAGTGGTCCCCGCGCATGAAAAACCGGTTGTATTGTTCCGCACCGCTTACCCCAGGCTGGCGGTATTACCCTTTGGACCGGCGATTCCATAGATCATACGCCGCGTGTCTTTGGTACGGGCCCGAAAAACCACTTTTTCGCGCGTTAAATGTTGAACAATGGCCGGGCAGCGGAATTCACCCGCGCCGTTGGATCTGTCAACGTCCATCCAACGGCGGATATCCTCCAAAGCTGCTCAACCGTTAACCTGTGTTCATTGTATCCTGTGGCCCACCATTACGCCGCTCCCATTGTTTTCGAGCCGTTGATCTGTTTTCCAAAATATGATGACCCAAAATGCAGTCTTCTATGTTTGTTGACCCCGCAGCCACGTCATCCACCCACCTGTCTTTCGTACATCCATGCATCATATTCCTGTGTGTCTGTGGCATTCTCCCCTGCCGAATATATATATGTGTGTGTTTATTCATATTCATTGTTTTATTCCACCACCTCGTTCAAACCATTTTACGTAGAAAACCTGTGTTCCCTCTGATTATCAAAAGCTTCCATCGTTTTTTCTCCACCACCCTGCGCGTTCTGGTCATTCAGCCATGTCTTCACCATCATTATAGTCGACACCTCCTCATCCATCCCACTTCTACCTGGTTTTTCTAATGTGTTGGTGGATTTTGCAGGGTTTCAACCAACGGAAAAATGTTTTGATCCACAGTTTTGGACTGCAGCGATAGAGCATCTCAGACGGAAATTCAACTGAAGCTGTCATTTATGAAGAAGAGTCCTGAAAGCCGCCATGATAAGACATCCATCGCAGGAGCTAGATTTAAAATCTTTCGAACTCTTCAAAGACAATTTAAAGATGCCGATTAGCGTATGGGGATATAAATGTTCCTGCAAAGAACATCAGCAAATATTTAAAGATTTCAACTACCTTAGTGAAGATTATGAGCTCGTATCTGGCGTTAAAAGACAAGGGTATCGAACCAGAGATTTTCTAGATCAAGCCAAGGGTACAATACATTAAAAAATCATACCCCACAGATTGTATTTCAGCTGATTTTCTTCTCAGGAACGTACAGAAGGTTCATGAAGATTTTCTCTCATGCCGTGCCTCTGAAGAGATCTTCTTCCCAGTTCATTTATTCTCGCCAGCAATCTCAGGGTCTTACGGTAGCAGATTTTTCCTTTTTCCGCAAAAGGCAGAACATTGTATATTTTATTATTTGTGTTTTGTTTATGAGGACATTTTCATCCTCAGCATTTATTTCTGGAGGTAAATTGTAAATTACAGTCATTTATAGTTAGTCATTCACAGTGTGGGCACAAAGGTTTTCCTCCATTTTGTTCAAAATAAGTCATTAAATGTGCTCCATCTACCTCCTTCTCAAGAATTCTCTACCTCTTCTATAAAAACCCAGAAATAAGACATTAGAAGGGTTCCAGATTTCTAACAGAAAACTGTGCAGTGAAAAGGCTCTTGTATACATTTTGTAACACTTCTGTATGAAGGCTCAGAGCCCGTAGGGTCTCTGTGAGGAGGAGTTATAACTGTAATAAGGATTCTGGTCTCTAGTATTTCACAGTATATAATTTTCTCTTATGTGTTAATACAATATCTCATTTCATACTTATTATCTTCTTGTATCATGTTCTAGAATGCGAGTGGCTCATTAATCTTGAGTAAGGATTCATCCTAGTTGATGCCCATACTGGGATTAGTCAAGCGCTTTAAATAGGCCTAGTCATGATATACTGTTCCATGTCCATTTCATCCATATTTTCTGCTATATTAGTTGCTTGAGGAGGGTGCTTTTAAAACGCCATTGTCATGTATGGATTCGTAGTTAGTTAAGCCCATATATGGTTCTGTTGTGTATCTAGGTATCATCCTCATGTTAGCTAATATCACCTACATGTTTCCTCACTGCACCCACTTCCTGATATTTGATTTCTGTGGTATATTATCTGAACTGTCCCTCTTTGCAGTAAGTTGTCTCTTAACTGTCTGATGCCTTTTTATTGGAGTTTTGCATGATGTTCCTACACTATTATTATCTTTGTATCAGCTTCTGAGAGAGATTGGTCCCATTCAAACTAATTTCCTTGTTCAACAAGAGATAGTAAGAGAGCTTTTGGATTGACAACCCAAGCTATATGATGAGCTCCTTGCTATATTAAGATGTCCTAGGCACTGGTCTATGGCAACTCTAGACTATCTCTAGGGGTGACAAAATTGTCCACAACATCTTTCTGGCGCCGTTGCCGACGATCGAATTTGAGAATATCAGTTTCCCTGGGTCTCGACAAATTTTTTTCACTCTCTAATCAGGTGAGCACAGAGAGTTGAAGAGTTGCGTATCTCTCACCTTGGCGACTCCACTGTTCTTCATTTGATAAATTTCTTGGTAGTCCTGGCTCCTCGTAAGCCACATTTTAGGTCAGATACATCTCAGTCAAAAACACCTTACGTGTCTGACCCAGAGAAGATCATTCATAAAAGAGTTTGGAAGGAGAGGAAATCCGTTCGTCCTGAAAACCCTAAATATTCCGTTGAAGATTATCCGCCCTCTTCTTCTCAAGACATCAGAACAGAAAATCCCGAATTTTACTTAGAAACTCCACGTAGGGGAAGTGCCTGGATTGAAGAAGATTTCCATCCCACTCCCGAGGCTGAGGAAATTAAATAAGTTACCGAAGTAGCTGTTGTTAACCGTGAATTATTCCCAGCTACGCCTCAAGCTTCCATACAATATATTCCCATTGTTATTCATACCTCACTTCCTCCTACTCCCCTTCCTTCATCTGTAGCTCAGACTGTTGGACAACCCCCACCTCCTCCAATGGCTAATGTTCCCGCTTTTCTACTGAACAAGTACGCTCCACTGGCCTTACCCCAAGTGCTAAATGATATGCCACAGGATTATTTGAAGATTCTGCCGAGATTTAATGGTGAAAATGAAATTCGTGCTCAGAAACATCTTGAGACTTTCTTCTCTTTTGCAGAAAACTTAAATGTTGAACATCTGGATGTGGTATTATGATTATTTGTTCAATCTCTGGAAGGTGAAGCCAGAAAATGGTTCAAGACATTGGGAAATCATTCTGTGACTACCTGGGAAGAGATGGAGAATAATTTTCTTAGAAAGTGGGGAGAAAAGAAAGATTATGTTCAGTATCTTACTGAATTTAATACCTTGAAGAAGAGGCAGAATGAAGGAGTGTCAGATTTTATTAAAATATTTAACAAACTATATTTGAGCCTGCCTCCTAAAATGAAGCCCCATGAAACAGCTGCCAAGATAATTTTTATAGCAGCCTTTGATTTTGACTTTGGATTCTCATTGAGAGAAAGAAAACCTGCTACTTTAGATGACGCTCAGTCAGATGCTCTGGAGCTGGAAGCAAACTTTGCCTCCACTGGGAAATTTAAGGGAAAAATTGAACAAGATACTAGAAGGAGAGGCAAAGAAGAGGTTTCCACCTCTAATCCAGAGAAAGAATCAGATAAAATGGATGAAATAAGCAAAATGATTAAGAATATGGTCAAGCTTGAACTGGAGGCTAAGAGTGCAGCTCCCAAGAATTACTATAATGCTCCAAATGGAGGATACAATCCCCAGTATAAAAGACCCCCGCTGCAAATATTTCCTAGAGAAGCAAAGGAGAAACAAGATCAGGTACCACATCCATTGTACCTGGAAGGACCAGCAGAAGACTCCACTGAAGATGCTGCTTATGAATTAGAAGATTCAAACTTTTCTTTTTCAAATAATGATGATATAGAATGCCCATTACAAGATGAAGAAGAAGAAGAAGCAGAGATTGATCATTATTGTAAGCAATTTGCTGATTTCATGCAAGCACAATTCAATGTAAAATATGATCTCAGATCCTCAAGGAAAAGGACCCGAACTCAAGACCTAGAAGAGGAACCACCTCAGAAAGAAGCATCTGCTCAGAAGGAATCAGCAACAAAGAGAAACATAGAAAAAGGTAAGAGTCCTCTAAACACTCCTTTGCAGCCCAATGATCAGATTCCTTTTTCTTCAAAAGTAGTTAGTCCTCCTAATGCTGAGCCAGTGTCAAAAGAAATTAAATCTTCAGCTGAAAAAAAAGAGTCAAAAGAAGTAGTGATAGAAAAGCCCCCATCTGCTTTTAATCTGCAAAAATAACTTGAGAAAATTAAGATTCCAGTCCCCCTGACCGAACTGTTAAAACATCCTTTATATCAGTCTCAAGTTACTTCCTTCATGCTTCCTCCTGAAATACCAATTGTGCCTGATAGTTTAAACCTTCAAGAAGAAATACCCATGGTAGTCTTTGGCCCACATGTCGAGGAGATAGACCCTTCTACTCCTCCTTTTTATGTATCCCTAGTTATACATGACCTGTTGTTACACAATTGTATGTTAGATTCTGGGGCTTCCCATAATCTTATGCCTCTGTCTGTCATGGAACAACTAGGACTGAAAATTACAAGACCATATAAAGACCTATATTCATTTGATTCCAAAAGAGTTAAACGCTTGGGAATGATTAAAGATTTAGTGGTCAATTTGGCCCAAATTCCAGCAAAGAGTGTGGTCATGGAAATTGTGGTTGCTGATATCCCAGCCCGCTTTGGCATGCTACTGTCAAGGTCCTGGGGTACAAAAATTAGGGGGTCAATCAAATTGGATTTAACATATGCTACAGTCCCAGTCTTTGGAGGTCAGGAGAGGAGGTTATACAGGGAGACCAGATTTGTTAAAATGGTAACTAAGGCTGACTGCTCAGAGAATTCCCCAATTTATAACAAAGAGGGAGATTTTTCGTGTTTAATGTTAGAAGAAAATCAAAATTATGCCCATGAGCCCCTTTTTGGTCAAATCAAAACTGAGCAGCTTAAAGAAGATCAGGAATCAGAAATTTGGACTTTGCATTTTGATGGAGCAAATTAAAGAGAAGGCAATGGAGCTGGGGTATTATTGATCTATCCTGCAGGAAAATGGGTGCCACTATCCTTTAAATTGGAATATGAGGCTACCAATAATGTAGCTGAATATGAAGCTCTTCTATTGGGACTGCAGACAGCTAGAAACATGGGCATCCAAAGTCTAAAAGTAATGGGAGACTCTGAGCTGGTGGTAAGGCATATCAGAAATCAACGTCAGACCAAGCATCCTCGGCTAAGAGCATATAGAAACGAAGTATGGGACATGGTGGAAAATTTCTTCTTGGCATTTAACATACAGTTCATGCCCCGGGAGCAAAACGGAATAGAAGATTCTCTTGCGGCAGCTGCCAGTACATTCCGTCCTCCTCCGAATCCACTTTTAAGATACGAAGTGGAGGTACGCTACAGGCCATCTATCCCAGATAATATTAAGCATTGGCAGGTATTTGAAGATGAGGAACAGATGAAGAGATTCATGGAGACGGTGGGAGAATTCTTCAATATGGAGATTGATGACAATGAGGAAGAAGAAGCTGAAAATATTGCAGAAAACAGATGGAAAGAGAAGATAGCAAGTAATAAAGTGCTGCAGCTGAAAGGAAATGTTATACCTAGAGGTCTGGTGCCTCTAGAAAGATTATTTAACAAAGATGATATTCCATTGCAGCCAAACAAAGTGGTGGAAGAAGATCAAGTGGAAGATTTAAATCTGGGTACTTATGCTGATCCCAAAATTGTGAAACTATCTAAAAGGGTCCCAGAAGAATATAAAGAAAAATATTTGAAGTTGTTTCAATCTTATAAAGATGTATTTGCATGGTCCTATCAGGACCTAAAAACTTTTGATGTTAATATAATGCAACATAAAATCCCTCTGAGGGAAGATGCAAAGCCTTATAAGCAGAAGCTCAGACAGATAAATCCTTTGTTGCTTCCCTCTATTGAAAAAGAAATCAAGAAGTTACTGAAGGCCAAAATAATTGTGCCATTGAGATACTCAGAATGGGTAGCAAACCTTGTTCCTGCTCAAAAGAAAAATGGAGAAATAAGGTTGTGTGTGGATTTCAGGAATTTAAACAGAGCATCATTAAAAGACAATTATCCACTGCCTAAGATGGACCACATCCTGCAGAAAGTGGTGGGAGCATCCAAAATGTCAATGATGGATGGTTTTTCTGGCTATAATCAGGTGGCCGTACTTCCAGAGGATCAGAAGAAAACTGCATTTACTACACCATGGGGAACATTTATGTACGCCAGGATGCCATTTGGATTAATTAATGTAGGAGCTACTTTTCAGAGGGCAATGGACATAGCCTTTGTTGGGAAGCAGGACAAGTTTTTGGTGGTGTATCTCGATGATATCACATTATTTTTGAAGAATGATGATGAGCATATTTATCATTTAAGAAGAACTTTTGAAAAATGCAGAAGGTATGGCCTTTCTCTCAATCCTCAAAAATCTTTATTTGCATTAGATGAGGGAAAACTCTTAGGGCACATTGTAACTAAAGATGGTGTGAAAATAGACCCTAAGAGAGTTGAAGTAATAAACAGTATTCCTTTACCCAGGAATAAGAAGGAAGTACAGGTGTTCTTAGGCCGAATTAATTTTTTGAGAAGGTTTATTCCTAACTATGCTGAGATAGTTAGGCATATAACTGATATGTTGAAAAAGGATAATGAAGTAAAATGGTCCTAGGAGTCTAGAGATGCATTTACCAGGATAAAACAGGCATTTGCCGAAGCTCCTGTACTAGCTGGACCAAATTATAACAATCCATTTATGATCTTTTCATTTGCTTCACCCCATACAATAGTTGGAGTATTATTGCAGAAAAATGAAGAGGGATATGAGCAGCCTATAGCTTTCTTCAGTCAAGTGCTTTATGATGCTGAATTAAAATACAATATATTGGAGAAGCAGGCATATGCCCTGGAAAAGTCCCTTAAAGATTTTAGAATATATGTTTTGCAATCTCACATTACTGCATATGTTCCCACAGCAGCTGTCAAAGACATTCTTGTTCAGGGGGATAGCGAAGGTAAAAGGGGAAGATGGATTGCAAAAATACAGGAGTATGATTTGGACATAAGGCCTACTAAGCTGATTAAAGGACAGGGACTTGCTAAAATGTTATCTGAATCAAATCATCAAGCCTTGGGCATTAATTTATCCATGATAGCAAATGAAGAATCTGAGAAAGGAGAAGAACAGCAAGGACTAGAGATGGCCACTCAAAAGATACACATGAAATATCTAACTAGTCCTTGGTATAAAGAAATAGTTGAATATCTTTTAACACTTAGCTGTCCCCCAAGTTGTGATAAGATAGAATACAGAGCTGTAAGAATGAAATCCCAGAAATACATAATTGCTAATGGACAGCTATATTGGAGAGACCCTTCAGGTATATTACTATTATGCCTCACAGAAAATGAAGTGGAGAACATAATGACAGAATTTCATGAGGGAATTTGTGGAGGACATTACAGCTGGAGGGCTACAACTCATAAAATCCTGAAGGCTGGTTTTTACTGGCCAAAATTGTATACAGATGCTTTTGTTTGGGTCAGAGCATGTGACAAGTGTCAAAGATTTGCAGAAAGACAGAAATTAGCAGCTTTGCCCTTGATTCCTGTTCATGTCAATGAACCATTTCAGAAATGGGGATTAGATTTTATAGGAGAAATGCATCCCCCATCAAGTGGCCAATATAAATGGATACTAACAGCCACAGATTATTTTATGAAATGGGTGGAAGCCATACCTACAAGAAATGCTACAGATGCTGTGATAATCAAGTTTATGGAGGAAAATATCATATCTAGGTTTGGTTGTCCTGCTAGAATTATAACTGACAATGCACAGGCTTTCAAGTCTGCCAGGTTTGTAAATTTCTGCCAACGGTATAACATCATATTGACTCACTCCACAGCTTACTATCCACAGGGAAATGGCTTAGCAGAGTTCTCTAATAAAACCCTAGTGAGGGCCTTGAAGAAAACAATCAGTGAGAATCAGAAGAATTGGGACTCCCAATTAAAGTTTGCTCTATGGGCAAATAGGATAACCAGCAAGAGAGCAACAGGGAAGTCTCCTTATGAATTAGTATATGGTCGAGCAGTTGTGTTTCCTGTGCAATTGGCGTTGCCTGTAGCATGTTTTATGCAGGAAGTCAGGAAGAACCAGATGACATGGTCAGGAGGATTAATCAACTGGTAGAATTGGAGGAAACACGGAACCAGGTGAATCGGAGATTGATAGAATATCAGGAGAAAATGAAGAATGTATTTGATCAGCATGCGAAAGATAGGAAATTTCAAATTGGAGACCTGGTTCTCAGATGGGATGTTCAAAGAGCAGAAAAGGGCAAGCATGCTAAATTTGATCCGTTGTGGTTTGGCCCCTTCAAAATTGCGAACCAAGGAAGCAATAACACTTTCATGTTAGAAAACATACAGGGTGATCTACTGGATGCCCCTGTGAATGGCCAATTTCTTAAACCTTACTTTCAATTCTGATCCAGGCTGGGAATGCCTATTGTATTATATTGTATATAAGTTGTTTTATTTTTTATTTTCATAAGGAAAGGGTGCTGGCAATTACCTGAAGAAGAAGCGCAGAGGAATTGAAAGACAGAATGTACATACAGAAATGTTTAGCGGCCTGCGTGTTCTCGACATGTCCAGGGATGAACATGCCATCCCCAGATGGAGCAAATGTTGTGCATATCACCCCCTCCATTTAAATTTTGACCACCAGTTCCCTTTGGATCTGTTCAAAATATCTTTCGTAGCCAAAAACCTCCATATTGCGCTCGTCGCCACCTTTTCCACCCAAAAATACATTGTGCAAAGATTAAAACCCATCATTTTAAATTTATCGGACCTAGGCCCTAAGAGTTTAGCCCTCCTTGTTTTGGTTCCCATGTGTCCCGAGCGCAAAACCTCATGTTAGAAGGAGAGGGGGCTTAACAATAAATGTTTGCGGGCGCAATTGTAACCGTCCGATCAAAACCAATCGACGGCCCGCAATCAAATCATCCGTAATGGTCCCCGCGCCCGAAAAACCGGTTGTATTGTTCCACACCGCTTACCCCAGGCTGGCGGTATTACCCTTTGGACCGGCGATTCCATAGATCATACGCCGCGTGTCTTTGGTACGGGCCCGAAAAACCACGTTTTCGCACGTTAAATGTTGAACAATGGCCGGGCAGCGGAATTCACCTGCGCCATTGGATCTGTCGACGTCCATCCAATGACGGATATCCTCCAAAGCTGCTCGACCGTTAACTTGTGTCCATTGTATCCTGTGGCCCACCATTACGCCGCTCCCATCGTTTTCGAGCCGTTGATCTGTTTTCCAAAATCTGACGGCCCAGAATTCAGTCTTCTCTGTCTGTTGACCCCACAGCCACGTCATCCACCCACCTGTCTTTCGTACATCCATGCGTCATATTCCCGTGTGTCCGTGGTGTTCTCCCCTGCCGAATATATATATATATATATGTGTGTGTGTTTATTCATATTCATTGTTTTATTCCACCACCTCGTTCAAACCATTTTACGTAGAAAACTTGCGTTCCCTCTGATTATCAAAAGCTTCCATCATTTTTTCTCCACCACCCTGCGTGTTCTGGTCATTCAGCCATGTCTTCACCGTCATTATAGTCGACACCTCCTCATCCATCCCACTTCTACCTGGTTTTTCTAATGTGTTGGTGGATTTTGCAGGGTTTCAACCAACGGAAAAATGTTTTGATCCACAGTTTTGGACTGCAGCGATAGAGCATCTCAGACGACAATTCAACTGAAGCTGTCATTTATGAAGAAGAGTCTTGAAAGCCGCCATGATAAGACATCCATCGCAGGAGCTGGATTTAAAATATTTTGAACTCTTCAAAGACAATTTAAAGATGCCGATTAGCGTATGGGGATATAAATGTTCCTACAAAGAACATCAGCAAATAATTAAATATTTCAACTACCTCAGTGAAGATTATGAGCTCGTATCTGGCGTTAAAAGACAAGGGTATCGGACCAGAGATTTTCTAGATCAAGCCAAGGGTACAATACATTAAAAAATCATACCCCACAGATTGTATTTCAGCCGATTTTCTTCTCAGGAAAGTACTGAAGGTTCATGAAGATTTTCTCTCATGCCGTGCCTCTGAAGAGATCTTCTTCCCAGTTCATTTATTCTCGCCAGCAATATCAGGGTCTTACGGCAGCATATTTTTCCTTTTTCCGCAAAAGGCAGAACATTGTATATTTTATTATTTGTGTTTTGTTTATGAGGACATTTTCATCCTCAGCATTTATTTCTGGAGGTAAATTTTAAAGTACAGTCATTTATAGTTAGTCATTCGCAGTGTGGGCACGAAGGTTTTCCTCCATTTTGTTCAAAATAAGTCATTAAATGTGCTCCATCTACCTCCTTCTCGAGAATTCTCTACCTCTTCTATAAAAACCCAGAAATAAGACATTAGAAGGGTTCCAGATTTCTATCAGAAAATTGTGCAGTGAAAAGGCTCTTGTATACATTTTGTAACACTTCTGTATGAAGGCTCAGAGCCCGTAGGGTCTCGGTGAAGAGGAGTTATAACTGTAATAAGGATTCTGGTCTCTAGTATTTCACAGTATGTAATTTTCTCTTATGTGTTAATACAATATCTCATTTCATACTTATTATCTTCTTGTATCATGTTCTAGAATGCGAGTGGCTCATTAATCTTGAGTAAGGATTCATCCTAGTTGATGCCCATACTGGGATTAGTCAAGCGCTTTAAATATGCCTAGTCATGATATACTGTTTCATGTCCATTTCATCCATATTTTCTGCTATATTAGTTGCTTGAGGAGGGTGCTTTTAAAACGCCATTGTCATGTATGGATTCGTAGTTAGTTAAGCCCATATATGGTTCTGTTGTGTATCTGGGTATCATCCTCATGTTAGCTAATATCACCTACATGTTTCCTCACTGCACCCAATTCCTGATATTTGATTTCTGTGGTATATTATCTGAACTGGCCCTCTTTGCAGTAAGCTGTCTCTTAACTGTCTGATGCCTTTGTATTGGAGTTTTGCATGATGTTCCTACACTATTCTTATCTTTGTATCAGCTTCTGAGAGAGATTGGTCCCATTCAAACTAATTTCCTTGTTCAACAAGAGATAGTAAGAGAGCTTTTGGATTGACAACCCAAGCTATATGATGAGCTCCTTGCTATATTAAGATGTGCTAGGCACTGGTCTATGGCAACTCTAGACTGTCTCTAGGGGTGAAAAAATTGTCCACAACAAAGTACAAGGCAAGATTTGTTGCCAGGGGCTTCTCACAGATTGAGGGGATCGACTATGAAGAAACCTTTGCACCTGTCGCAAGGTATTCTTCCATATGGAGCATCCTTGCTCTCTCAGCGCAGATGGATGTGAAGACTGTGTTCCTCAACAGAGTCATTGATGAGGAGGTGTACATAAAGCAGCCTGAAGGATTCAAAATCTTCAGCAGCGAGTCGCATGTGTGCAGACTCAAGAGAGCACTGTATGGGCCGAAATAAGCACCTCATGCTTGGTACACATGGATAGATATTTATTTCACCGGACTTGGATTCACCAAGAGTGAGGCGGATCCGAACCTATACCAGATTTTGTTGGAGGGTAAGTTGCTGATCATTGTACTTTATGTAGATGATTTGATACTGATAGGTGATGAATAGTTGATACTCTCATGCAAGGCTGATCTTGCAAAGGAATTTGAGATGAAGGAATTGGGCCTCCTTCATTATTTCCTGGTGTTAGTCATCAGTATTTTTTACCTGTTAGTGATGAATAGTTCAACAGCCTGGTTTTCCAGCAGCTGATCTTAAAAATTTGTCAAATTTGCCAGCCGGGAAAACACCCATAAAACTTTTTCCTTTCCTTGCTTTTTATTTTGTCCATGACAAGTTGAAACCCCATTTTCCAATCCTACCTAGCCCCCAGCCATACAAAGTCTGCTTGTCAGCTCTAAAAGGACAATCCAAGTCTGCTTCAAAACCTCCCCTAAGTAAGGAAGTGGCGCTTTAAGGCATTTTACCCTTGGCAACCATCAAAAGGCCAAAAACCTCCATCTGCTACAGACCAATCATGACAGACCTCCCACTCTGCTAATGAAATTGATCACAGCCCTAAGTCGCGCCACTTACACCCCCCTAAGTCTCATCAATGCATAGACCACAGTCTCAAGCTGATTTTAGGTGTTTTACAGTGTTTTATGGATTTTACAAAGACAGGAAACATGTCATCATCTCAGGAGAAAATTCTTGAATCCACATTTAGAAGAACAGCTGCTTCTCAATGTAAACATGAGCCTGAGATACATCTGCAGGGTAAGGAGTTACTCATCAAACTCTTACAGCTTCATTCAGCCTGATAGCACAGTAAAAGAAAGACAACACTGTCAAACAAACTTGTTATTTGTCATGGCCAAAAACCTCCTTCATCTATAAGAAGAGGGTTAAGGCGCCTCCTTCATCTACAAGCAGAGGGCAATGGCCAATGTTGACTTGAAGAATTGCAAAACTTACTATAAGCACAGGTTTGTTTTTTACTAGACAGTGAAACAGTGACTCAAGGTTTCTGAGGGAAAATGATGATCAAAATAGGGCTAAGATCTGAAAATGTTCAAATCAAGAGAAAGCGGAGTTTTTTTGGTCTTGTGCCCTAAGAAATAAGATAAATTGAAATTTCCAACATCATCATCATGGCGCAACAAAAAGAGACTCCATTGATCAAAGCTATCATAACAAAATATCTCTGCAGGGATGTTAATATGAATGGCTCAAATCAATGTTGAGAAAGAGGACACTTCAGTAAAAAGGACCTATGTGTGCTCTTATGTTTCTGTTGGGCTGTGGGATAAAGTCTATGGTTTCCAGATAAACATAGAGAAAAGGCAGGCAAGTAGTACACAGTCCCAGACATGAGACATCTTGATATCATTCAAAGCGCCAGTGCAAGTTCAGGTGTTGCGATCTACACTCCACCACAAAGACAAATGTATCCTTCAGATGCAGTAGGGTTGGTGATTTCAGAGCTCCATTGGAAAGAAAATGACTAATAAAAGCCTTGGTACCTATGAATTATTCCAGCAGTCATTCTACACCTCATATGTTTGTCTCCTCAACACAAAGGTATAAAAAGGTTATGATTTGAGTTTTAAACCCTTGGGGAGACATGTCATCATTGAAAGCAATTCTATTTATAGAAAGATGTCTGTAAAATGTGCTATAACCGCTGACACAGACAATCTGGCTTATCTCCTCAAGAGGCATTACAATTGAAACTATTGTTCATAATAGGCAAAAGAGATGCTGTGACATACTGTCATTTTTTTGGAAGCTTAAGACAAATACAGGTTTTCATTAGTTCAAGGTCAAGATACACCATAGTGGTATGTTTTGAGAAGGAGAAAAGGTTGGAGGAACACTCTGCTTACTTGATAAGAGATTACAAAGTCTGAATAAATTCAAGTAAGCTGTTGACACCTACAGTTGGGAAAAAAGTTGAAGAGACACATGGAGGTAGAAGCTGTCAACCAATTAAAGGGACAGTCCATACCCTTGCAAAATAACATAGACATGTATGTCTTTCAAAGTCCGGAGGTATGAAATCATTCCAAAGTCGCAGTCAGGCTCCTTTTTTAGCATAAAGGCATCCTGGGTAAACACAAAGAATTATAAAAGTGCGCAAATCATCACACTATGTGTTTTAGGACTAGGTAAGGGTAATGAAAACATGCCACTGTCAAAGAAGAAGGCTTTTCACACATTGTTACAATAGGTAAAAGGTATAAAGGAAAAATGGAAGTCCGAAAGGCAATGTTTAAGTTTTTATTTGAAAACAAACACATCTCCCAAAGCTTTCAAAAACACCCTCTCCTTTTCAATTCACAAAGTAACCGTTAGGTTTTTGACCTTTTCAAAGGAATGAATCAAAGTGTAAACTTGTTTTCGAGTTCTCCAAGCATAATCAAGCCTCTCCTCAATTTCCAAGCATTGAAAGAAATTTTCGAATCAGTCTGCAGAAGTTCAAACAAGTTTTGAACCATTTTAACACTGCGCGGCACTCCTGGGCAGGTTTTTTAAACTACGCAACACTCGCGCACGGCACTCCTGTAGCCGCGCGCGGCGCCCCTGTAGCGGCGGGTCACGGGCGCCCGACACTGACCCGACAGCCAAACCTTGCGTGACGTTCTTCTCCATAAAGGTGTCGTGCATGCCTCCAGCCTCCAAAACGCTTTTCAAAATTCCTCCAAGGCGTTTTCAACTCACGGAAATGGTTTTGCATCACTTTTTGAGGTATTTTGAAAAACTTACCCTCGATTTCACATTTGTTGAATAATGCTTGGAGGCCAAAGAGGTCAGTTTTGAAATAGTTGTTAAGAATGTTGGTGAGATGCATGTGAAGGTTTGAGGTTTCGATCAAAAGGAGCTGCTCCACATAAGAACTGCTACATCACCATATATAACAAATAGTTTTTGCTGTGAATACCCTTGTTTAAAAACTGTGCTGGAGGGGTGGATGTACTATTAAAAGTGCCTACAGGAAAAGAAATTGTGTTAAGCTAAAAACGTTGTGTGTTCACCTTTCATAAATCAAGAACAAAGGTGTGTTTATTCCTCAAAACACCAAAGGGCAAGGTTACTCCTACCACCCACAGAGAAAGACAGTTGCACTGTGTATACTTTTAAATGCCTTTTGTTTTTTCAAGCTCACTGTCAGGTTGATTTTCAGAGGATACAAAGACATTTTCTAAAGGGACAGGTTTCCCATACTAAAAAGGAGCTTTGATTGTGTGAAAGGATAAACTCCTACAGCCTTTATTTGAAACTTTGTCACCATATCTGTAAACTGTGTTTTTGCTATGAAAATATCCATTGTTCAAAGCTGTGCTGGAATGGTGGGCATACTATTAAAAGTGCCTACAGGGAAAAGAGAATGCGTTGAACTAAGAGCTGTGTGTTTTCACCTTTCCTAATCAAAGAACAAGATATCTTATATCTTCAAGGCATCAAAGGGCAGGTTACCCCTATAAACCACAGAAAAAGACAGTTTTTCACTGTGTATTCTACTTGACTGTCTTTTGTTCTTCGAGCTTATTTGATAAGTTGACATTCAGATGGAGCAAAGGAATTTTCTACAAAGACAAGGGTTTTACATTGATAAGGTGCCTTGATTATTTGAAAATATAAAACTCTTACAGGCTTTGTTTGAGCTTTTTGAAGCATTTTTTAAGACTTGTCACATTGGTTCTATAAACAGTGAAATTGATTAGATGTCTGCACTAAGGGTTGACTGTATATGGTGTGAGATTTGTTGATTGATTGACACACTAGACAAGGGCAGGATTGTGGAGTTAGGAAGTTTACTTTGGTCAAAGATAAAAATAGGTTGTTGACCTCCAAACTTCACAAAGCAAGGTGATTTTTACATTATACCCAGCAATTTCACTTAACAGCCTGTCTTCATTTCACTGTATTGTTTCTTATTAAAAAGTCTGCTGGCTGAGATACATTAAAGGTGGGAAGGCCATTTTTTTTTTAAAGAGAAAGGGTTTTTTATTATGAGGGAATAGTGTGCAGTCATCCAAAGACATTGTTTACTATCAAAACAGTGAACTGACAGATTTTAGCTTAAAGAGGGCAGTTTAAAGGCAGTGAGGCTGTTTGGTTCTTCAATAGCATATTAAGCCCAAAATTCCGCCCAGGAAAGACAGCAGAAGTGGTTTACATAAAAGATATGAGCCAATCTCTACAGAGGAGGTCAATGCACATCCATCCATCCTCTTCAATTTTCATGAGGTAGGTTGTTTAGATTTCTGCCGGAAGGTACAGGAGGTCAAAATTTTCTCGCCCTTGACACACCTATGCGCCCTGAGGTTCGAAAGAAAACATTTATAGGTAGCAGACCTTGATTTCAATTTTTCCCCGAGGTCAGTGTCCAAAGCCACCAAAATTCCATATCATGGCGAGAAATGGTTCAAACAGACCCATCTAGACTTGGATGACTACAAGCCTTTCATCAAGCCCGAGCATAGAGATACTTGCACTGCTATTTTTCCTTTCTCTTATCTTCTTGCTAGCTACGCTCCCCTAATGAAGGTCATAATGAAGTATTTTACTTGTGAAGGGAGATTTACTCGAGTTTATGCCTATCATGTCTGACTATTGATGCATTTCACTAGAACTAGGCAGCTCAATCTCCCTTACTTTTTATGCAAAAGCATCAAGAAGATGGCATCCTTAGTCTAGAAGAAGACTCCATATCTGCAAATAGCTTCCCTTTTCCATAATTCTCTGATCAAAATTATCATTCTACATCAGTTGGAGAAGAAAGGGGTTTCTTGGGATGTTTTTATCAGTCACCCGGATTTTTCCACTGTTCCTCCTGTCCATATATCTCCCACCCAGCCTATTCATCGCCTTGTACCTTTGTCTAGCGGGCCTACTCCTAGAAGGCTCGAGATTACCACAGGACAGTCAGGACAACAAAAAGAGAAAGGGCATGATAAAGAAGAAAGGGATGAAGAGCAGCAAACTGAAGATGAGGAACAGCAGCAGGACAGTGGTGATGGTCAGCAGCAGGAGCAAGAAGAAAAGAGTGTTGAACAACAGCATCTCAGTGATGATGAACAGCAGGGACAAGAGGAAGAGCAACAGCTTGATTTTGATGTTTAGGGGCAGCAGCTTGAACCAAAAACTGAAACAGGGGTTGAGATAGGACAGCAGCTTGATATTGGTGAACAGAAACAGCAGTTTGAACAGCATGAAGAAGATGAACAGCAGCAGCATGATGTTGATGATCAAGGGAAACAAGAATTTGAGACAGATCAGCATCATGACATTGAAGAGCAGAAGCAACCTAAAGAAGACACACAGCAGCCTCAAGGAGAGCAGCAGTTTCAAGAAGATGACAAGGGCAAAGCAATTGTGCCTCCTTCTCCTAAAAATACAAAGCCCAGCACAGCAAGAAAGAAAGGGCCTAAGGCTGCCACTCCAAAAGTGACAAGAGTTGTCCCTAGCAAAAGAAAATCGCCAAAGAAGTCTCCCACTAGCATGCCAAGAAGGAAGAGTGCAAGGTTAGCTTTCAAGGTCAAAGGGAAAGGCAAGATAGGAGAAAGTCAAGAACATGGAGGTGCATTGGCTATCATCCCAATCCAAAGTGATGACAGCGATAATGAAGCCCGCCTTCTTGAAAACCTTCTAATCCATCGAGAGGGTCAAATTGAAGCCTTGGAGAATGACCTTCATCTGGAAAAGAGCTTCAATCATTTCTTGGAGATCCAAAATAGACAGATGAGTGTTCACATGGCAGTTTATGAAACACGGGCAATCAAATACAAGAATGAGGCTGCTAGAGCACAAGTAAGGATAGAGGAGCTCATTGGTGAGTTTGATGAAGATGAAGAAGAAGAACAGCCTAGGCGTAATAGGCCTAGAACCATAGGGCTTAAAAGAGCCTTGGAAAAGCAAAAGGAAGAAGAACAAGCCCATCTTCAATCCTTTCCCCTCACTGCACTACTTGAGCAAGAAATTGAAAGCAATAAGGAGGCATGGCTAGAAAGAGCCAATAAACATTTGGAGATGAAGCATGAGAAGGAATACAGAGACTTGGAGCTGCAAAGGAAGATGACACAACACTATCAAAAGCTAAATCAGTTTTCCCGGCGCAAGCTAAAGGCCACCCAAGAGAAACTGAAGGAAGCAAAGGGGAAGCGCCCGGCACGGAAAGAGAATAAAGGCACATCAGCACTTGACATTTTAGCTTCAGCTTCGGAACATGTTGCTAAGGACCCTTGAGGGTCATGCACCCCAATTTTGGGCCCATTTTGACAATTTTTGGTTTTTTGGCATTTTTGGGTTTTTGGTCAAAAACTCATAAATTCGCCATTTCATTTTTAGGATTCGTCAAGGGAGAAGAATGGTATCATTGAATGCCATAATTGCATGAGCATGCCCTCAGCGATTTTTAGAACATTTGGAGATCATTTTCCCCCTCAAAATGGCGAAAAAGGCTCTCTTTTTGCACACTCTGCCCGGTCTATCAGCAGACTGTAATTTTCTGGTTTTTCACACACAGGTGCAGATTTGGAGGACTTCCACGCATCAGATTGGGGAAATTTTAGTTGCACCAGAAAGTAGACACTCAGAGCTATCCAACGAGGTATCATGAGCCTCGTTTTTACATCAGGAAGGCTGCCAAATGTTTCCGGCAAATCAGGGGACCTTTCTCTGATGTAAATTTGAAATATTTTTGTAATTTTTTAACCTCTAAAATCTGCTTTTTCCAAATGTGCGTTTAGCTATTTTTGCACATGAAAAATTATGAAAAGTCAATTAAATTCCCTTTTTTAGCATTTTTTAGATATTTTATGAGATATTTTTGTGCCTTGGGCTTTGCAAAGCCTCAAGAACAAGTTTAGATATTTTGATTAGGCCAATGAGGATGCAAGTTGAACCATGAGGTTTTCCTCACTTGAGCCTATATATTCCAAAGGCTCTCATTGTAAAGAAGGCTGAACTTGAGAAGAGAAGCAATATATGGTTATATGAGCTTTGGAGAAAATACTTGTGTTATGCTTTTGGATTGCCTCTTGAATGTTCTTGGATGGATGATGAAGGATTGTTGATGGATTCCATGACATGGTAGAATGGTATAGTGTCTCTTGCTTTGTTGTTGTCTTCTAGTTTTCATTCATGATACATGTTTCTTGCTTGCTATAGATCAGTAGAGAAACAATTTGAGATATGCCCATGGAGGCACCTCAAAATTCCTGAATCTTCATAGCTTTTATGTTTTCTTCTTCCTTAGTTGCATCAAAGAATTCTTAACTGCTCTTTAACAACTTGAGGATATTGTTGCTAGTTTCATTCATAGTTCTATGCATGTTAAGTAGGATGTATGGTGTGCCCTGCTTACCTATGACTGTCCATAGTCCCATCCATGAAACTATCTCTCTGACTGATTAAGATTATCATTTTGTTTGAACCAAGGAGGCCTAGTCCCGATCTAGCCCTTTGCCTAAAACTATGCAAATCTTGTTGTTCAAAGTGCCCAATAATTTGAAGTGATGTTTTTAGGCGTTCCGGCATAGTGTTTTGAGTTGTTAGTCCGTCTTATGTGTTTTCCCCAAAGTCTGATAGCCATTTCCCAAAGTTAGAGGGTCTTATACTTCTATGCATGGCTTGAATGTTTGTTTCTATGTATTGATTAGTTTATAGTTACATTTTGCATGATTAAGGGTTTTCCCTACCATGTTTATGTTATCTATTGAACCAGTGATGCTTGAAACTCTTTGTTGTTCACAAACTTGATGTCCATTTACTCCATTTTTCCCTAAGATCCTTTCTACCTTGAATCAAATAGGCTCTTCAACAGCCTTGTGTCGTCATCTAATAGCTTTCTTGACCTTTTGACCCCATAGCCCAGTTAATCTAACATCTTGTTATCTATTTTATATCTTTGATCAGTTTCATCCCTCACAACTTAAAAACAAAAATCAAAAACTTACTTCATAACTAGCCTAAAATCAGAACACAATAAACAAACACACAGATATCCCTTACACATATAGAGAGAGCCCTCTCTGAGTCCAGGAAGGCTAGGTCCTTGGGCTCCAAAGCTTGGTTTGATGTTACATCGTCATTTGGCTAGCCAATCGGCCAAATCACGGGACCCTAACACACAGGATTGGAAATTTGGCAGCGGAAGGATGGACTGTTTGTGTCTCAAGGAAAGTATGCCCGGGAGATACTGGAGAAGTTAAACATGCAAGGCTGCAAGCCTATCGACACTCCTCTTCCTAGTGGTTGGAGGAAAGAGGATGCTACATTGACAGAGGTAGTGGATGCCACTGTTTATCGACAGTTGGTTGGTTCGCTCATGTATTTGGTCAATACACGACCGGACATATGCTATGCTGTTAACCAGCTTTCACAAGCTATGGCTAAGCCTACCAAGCTCTTTTGGAAGGTAGGCAAGCATGTTCTGAGGTATCTTAGAGGCACATCAGGATATGGACTATGGTACAGATATTCAGATGAGGTGAAGTTGCATGGCTTCATGGATGCAGATTGGGCAGGGAGCCCAATGAACAGAAAGAGCACATCTGGAGGGATTTTCAGTATTAGGTCTACAACAGTTTCTTGGTACATCAAGAAACAGATATCCGTGGCACTTAGTTCAGCGGAGGCCGAGTACATGGTAGCAATTTTGGCTACATGCGAGGCTATATGGATGAGGAAGATCCTGGTCGGGTTGTTCGGTTCACACTTAGAGCCTACTGTGATATATTGTGATAACAAGGGTTGCATTAAACTCTCGGTTAATCCAATATTTCATGATAGATCTAAACATATTGACATCCAGTACCATCATATAAGAGATGGTGTGCAGTGGAAGATCATGTTACTATCTTACATTCCTACGGAGGATCAGGATGCTGATATTCTGACGAAGGCACTCACCAGGAGAAAAATTGAATACCATAGAGACAGGATTGGGGTGGCAGATCATCCCTATCTTGTTGAGAGTGAGTGTTGAGATTCAACAAGATGATGAGCTTAGTGAAAAGAGTCGCCTTCACTAAGTGGGCCCGCAGGCTATTTTTGGCGCAAAGTCTATTTTGAACCTGTCGTCACAATCTATGAGTTGCGGGGATGCTGTTTGTGGATGGTTGGTCAGAAGTTGGAAAAATAACATGGACTTCTATTTTAGACATATTGGGTGGAATCTGTTTTCAAGTTGAGTCTAAAAATAGATATATTCGAATATTATTATCTTAATAATATTTGGACTCTAAACATTATCTTATTCTCTTGGAGCATGAGTTAAGTGCCTGATTAGCAACACGAGGTATGAGAAGGAATTTATGTTGTTCCTAAGGGTTTACTTTGAGGCTATTGCATGGAGACTTTAGTTAGAACTCATGTGACAGAGTTTGGTGGAGTTGATTAAGGAAGTTAATGGAGTTGTGTTCAGTTTAACTCAATTAGACACAGTTGAGCTAGTTGTATCTAGTCTAACTGATTGATACACTAGTGAGAGTGGTGTGAATTAATTAATAATTAATTCACTAAATATTAACTCATTAATCAACTGAAGAATACATCAATTAACTACAGTGCATGGACAGTGTCAGTGGAGACCAGTGGAGAGATAGGTGAAAGGGCAAGATGACTATCAGTTGTGACTATAGTGATGCATTGATTACATCCAACACTCAGTGGAGATGCCAATGAGGATTGCGCAGTGAAAACCAGGTGGATTTGAGTTCATTCAGATCCATTCTTCAACAGGGATTGCGCAGTAGAGGTAGGCTAGCAGGTGGTAGAGATCGGTGCGTGGATTTGCTTGATCGGACCTGATTAGTGTGTAGCGATTGTATTGTATTGAGAGCTTGACATGTTCAGCTTTGTATGATGATTGTTACATGATCTCTATGACATATATTATATACAAATAGTTGGGGTTTTTAGCTTCAGGCTTTCCCGTTAAATGACTGTTTTAATGTGTGTGAATTTTTATGGTTTCATGTGTGCATTGTAATCTTGTTTATTTCCGCATGTAATGATCAATGGTGGAATAGATTATGTATTGTGCATGAAGTCAAATAGTGTATGATTAGGAGAATCTTAGACATATATCATATCAGTTATATAATTTCTACAAGTTACAACCAATGTTTTGACGTCGCAGTATCCTCCAACGGGGTTCAGGCAAAGCGTGTCTCAGATGCTCGTCAGGGAATTCATATGGGACAAAGGCATGGACTCAAGCTCTCTTAGAAGTCATGGACTCAAGCTTCCTCAATGTAATTCCTTCTTATTCTATATTCTCAACTTAGTCAACTATAGTATATCTAATTCTCCAAGTTCATCTAGCTTGTTCTAAGAGAGATAGCTTCTTTTATAGAGGAAAAGGAGGAGGTTAGGATCCCTACAAAGGTGGGAGGGAGGCCTATCCTTTAGGGAGTTCCCATAAGAGGTGGAAACCATAAACCTAAAGGAGGTAGTCCATGGTTTATCAGTTCAACCACTCCCAACGATTCATCCTCGAGGTGGTTGGAGTGTAATATTCACCTCTATTTTTAAAAAATATTCCATAAACAGCTTGGCGCGGGTGGCAAACTAGGACAGAGCGCTAGCTGGCGCGGGGCCCAGTGTTAATCTTCCTCTTCGATGCGAGGGAATAACTGATTACCCACACCAAGGCAAAAACAAGGGTTTTTGAGTCTCTTCTTAGGGAATTGTCAATAGAAGGAATGTTACTCTCATGTAAAGGGAGACAATGATGGTCTTTGCAAGGCATGAAACTGCTTATTGATCATGGAAATGACCCTCCAATGGGCGAGATGGGGATTGCAGGGACAGTGACAAAATGTTGTGTTACAAATTCCAATGAGTATTGCGCAGTCAAGGCAAGGAAATATCGAATTCATTCATGGATTGTGATCAGTAGGGATTGTGCAGTGGAGGCAAGTTGTTAGGAAGGCAATAAATTGGTGCATGTTTATGCCAATTTTTGTATGATAGTGTGAGACGATTGTATATTGTACTGAGAGATCTTGGAGTAGGATTTTGTATGAGATTGTTTCATGATCCATGATATATACATAATATATGATAGTGGGGTTTTTAGCTATATGCTTTCTCAATAAAAACATCTGTGTTATGTGTGATTGATTTTTCTTCATGTGATTGCAATTGGCAATTAAATTTCTGCAAGAATTTAAGTAGAAGGATTATGTATTTAACAGTGGCATATAATTGTTAGATCAGGAGAATCTGGCAATATATAATTGTATTAAAATTTATACATATGGAACTTTCCTATATGTTCCCAACGGTTGAGAATGTTTCTCCCCTATATTCATACGGTCATAGAATGTTTCTCCCCTATCTGGTCTATTCAGAGTATACCCCAGTTGGCATCATACACAAAAGCAGGGCTTGTCAGGAATACCCCTCCTCGTTTGGAAAATGAGTTGAGAGCATAATTGGGGTGTACAACCTAAGTGGATTATGATGTAGGTTTTCTACCACATGACTCATGAGATTCATTGATGGTAAGATCGGTAAGCGACAATATTGGGTTGAAATTTTCTCCCCTTTTCTTATTCCGAGTTGAGACTGAGCCCCCCGATGAGATTCCAGGGTCAGAGATGTGCTCCCCTATGAGATGAGTTATCCTATTGCTAAGTGTGAGTGGAAACTATTACTCCCTGATTCTTATTTTTCTATATTTGAGAAAGTTTCAGCAGATGGATTAGAGCCATGATGACACCTTGATGTAAAATTCTACAAGCATATATTGCAAAGTGGAATTCTTCCTAGTTGAGAAGGAGTGTTAATTTTTGCAACTAGGGTTAAATTCCAAATTGGACAGTTCAAATGATTAAGATAATAAGTTAATTATATTCCCCTCTTCGAGAGGATCAAAATCGACCTATAGATTGTCCCAATCGGTTAAGTGGAAGTTAAATTATGAATTATTTTATTATTTTATGGGCCATCCTAACCGCATGTTGATTTGGTCAAAGCCCCAAGTGGTCCATCACAAAGTTATAAATAGAAGCGACCCCCAAGTTCATTTACACACATTCTCTCATGAGGTCTTCTTCATTTTGTTTTGGTTTTTGGTCGTACTTTCTGTTTTTGGCTTGCACAGGCACATCACGAGAGGCTCGTGCAGTGGATCGGGATCCCAGACAAAAGTGCATTTCAGATCTGGGTCTATTGGGATAAATCCACGGGAAAGAAAGGTTGATATAGCGGCTCTGATGAGGTAAAGCCGCGGGCTAACCTTGTTGAGGTCATGACTCAGATGCTAAAGTCACTGGTTAGTCAGCTTTAGGGCATGACTAGGGTTCTAAGGTGTTCAGACCCTAAGTCGTAGGCACAGAACGCTGAGGTAGTGACTCAGAGCCCCAAAGTCATGGGCTGTGTGTGTTAATGCCATGATTCAGAGAATTAATAGGCAAATCAGAATTGATTCATAGTCATTTGCTTGCGCATCATCATCACTCATTGTCACGCAGTCACAATCGCATAAAAACAACCATTGATAGTATTCTGGATCCAGATCTAGAACTGGGAAGTTAAGATCACTTAGTATTGGTGATACATTGGATTCATGTTTTTCTATTATAGATTTTTGGATCCATAGATCAAATCTTTTTATTTCCATTGTATACATGTACTGGGCTCATCGTACTCTATGCTAAAATATTTTGTTGACAATCTATAGAAGAAGAAATTTGAAAAGTTTTCCCCCATAGTGGGGTTTTTTTGTGGTCCTAAATGAGCCTCTCTGTCTCATGGTTGTGATATTGTCTTCTCTGTCATTGCATGCATTGTTTTATCTTCAGTTAGAGTTTATGGTTATTTATATTATGTAGATCTAATTACACTATTAATGAAAATCCAATTTGGGCTTAAGTAACTGATACATCATAGAAAAACATTAAAAAATTGACACTCTTTGTCCCTATTAACATTGTTACTGCCATTGTTGTCATCATCATTACCAATTCTACCACCACTACATTAACTACACGCCTAGATCCATCTCAACCTCTTCAAGTTTTGCACTAAAAAAAAGAGGTTTGTATCTAGAGAGATTAGATCTCTCTTGGTGCTTGATAAATCTGACATTAAGATGGACGTAAACTCCTACAATCCTGGTTTGACAGATCAACCCGTAAACAAAACAAAAAGTAACTGCACTATAGTACACTTAAACTATTATTCAACCAAGGGGACTTACCTCACACACCAAAGAGCAAGAATTTATTGAAACAAGAACTTAGGAACGAACAAATGAAATAAGAAACAAATGTAGAGGTTTAAAGGGAAGTCTAATAAACTTAGGAGGCCAAATGGCCCTAACTAATAACCAACAAACCCAGGCCTAGCCATTGGGTACACCCCACTTCATCCGTCCACAACTCAGCTTCCTCATCATGATCGGCTTACTCGGATGCAGGCGTAGTCACTGGTGAATGAGGAATTCCATAACTACTGGGGCATTGGTGAATGAGGAATTCCATAACTACTGGGGCAGTCGCTGTTGAATGAGGAGGTGTACCATATCTACGCTTCCTGCTGCAAACCGAGCTATTCGCACGAAGGAGTGGCTCTACCTTAAGGCATTACTATTATAACTGCTTTTGTAATGTTTTGATGTTTTATTTAATGTATTTTTTTAAATATAACTATGAATTGTTTTAATCTAATGGCATACCATTGTTCAATCATCTAACATTGGATCTGAGTTAATGAGTGGAACAGAGTGACAGTTGGGGGAGAGGGAAACACCTTATGGTGTAAATATTTTTAATTTGCAGAATTTGAATGACGTAAATAAAATATTTCAATATCAAATATGTATGCATTGTATAAAAAGAGTGAAAATAAATATTTTCTTATAATTAAAATATTTTATTAGTGATTTTATCACGACTACCACAGATCCATCCTAAATCGAGATCTACCAAGAGGTGAGAGGAACAAAATTTTTGCACTCAAAAGAGGTTTGCATGTAGAGAGATTTGATCTCTCTTAATGCTTTGTATATATGGGGTTAAGATGGATCTATGCTAGTTGTTGTCCTTGTAATTTTCATCATAATTATAATGATCACCATCATTTTCACCATCCTCTTTCTCCTTATGAACATTGTTACTGCCATTGTTGTCATCATCATTACCAATTATGCGACCACTACATTAACTTACCATTGTTGTCATCATCATTACCAATTTTGCTACCACTACATTAACTACACCGTAGATGCATGTCAACCTCCTCAAGTTTCACACTAAAAAAAGAGGTTTGCACTTAGAAAAATAAAATTTGTGTTTATGCTTCATAAATCAGGCATAAGAGGTTTGCACTTGGAAAAATATAATTTGTGTTTATGCTTGATAAATCAGGCATAACGATGAATGTAAAAACTCTCCATATATAACATAATTCTTCACAATTTTTGATGGTGCTGAATTCATTTTCATCATAAAAACGTGATTCAAACACTGCTACTGCTAAATTTTTTGAATTTTTTTTTGCAGCTACACTATTGGTGAACTTGTCCATTATGTTATAACTTTTTATTGTCTAATCAATTCAAAATATATGTGCTCGGTATTGTATGTTTACAGAAAATTGAAGAATATTTTCGTGAATGTATAACTCTTCAATCTTACATCAACCGTCGACCTCATAATTTTAGGGTAAGAATTTTTTCAGACCAGAAGATTAATATTCCTATTCGTAGACAAATTCACCAGTAAAATACCATTGATATAAAACCAACACAAAGTTTCCGTAATACCAGTAAAGCCCATTGTTCTGGATCAACCCGTGTTTCTCAGAGAAGTAACTGAAAACTTAACATAACCGTAATTGTATTGCCCCAGAAATTCCCTTTACATTCGCGATTCCGCTGAAGAATTCTCAAACATGAAACCATCCCAAATAACATTCTCAGAGGCAAGGGGAAGGGATACCCGGGGATGAGCAATAAAAGTTGAATCATAGTCAGTATTCTTCCGATCAGACAGCGAAGGTGAAGGGATACCCAGTTCCTCGTCTGTGGCGCGCAGAAGATACTCAAAGTTCATGCTGCAAGTCTCATCATGGATTAGACATGATGAATTCGGACGTTCCCCAACAATAGATGACGAACTAGGGTTAGGGTTATCTCCTGAATTATGGTTATATATCGAGTATCCTTCAGTGCCAAGGGAGACCGAAGTACTGTTCGTCTTGTGGCAAGAATTAATTTCCTGCTCGAGGCTTGCCATCATATCCAACACCAATGCATTTTCTAAATTCTGAGCATTAATATCATCATCGTCTGATAATAAAAAATCGGCTAGCGCGACTAGAAATTCGGAATCACATAACGAACCGTTGTTGATTCTGCTACAGAAACGCTTGGGCGGATTCTCATCCTCGTAATTTTCTTCAGTGCAGCGCTTGAATTGGGCCATCTCTATGCTCGACTGTTTGATTATTAAAGTTTAAAATATTAAATATGTAACCGAAGTTTTAACAAGGGTGTGGGATTATTTCAAATCGATTTTAAATACCAAAAATATTCTGAATAAAAAACTCTAGAAAGAATATATATATATATATATATATATATATATATATATATATATATATATCCACCCACCCGACGTAGAAGAGACGCACTCAGTTTTTATGGGCTGAAAAACTCTAGAAAGACGCGTTGTAGAAGGCATGGAAGTTGACCCTGAGCTATTTGGAATGTCGGTTTTCCTGTCTTTGTGTCGGTGTTAGTAGGAATTTGAAAAGCATTCCAGCAGCAACAATTTAAACAATGTACAGGGTTTTGATGGATTGTTTCTGGGACCACTGTAAATCTGAACCATATTTCACGGGTCAACTTTCAACACTGACCCGAGCGAATTCGTTTTATCTTGGGTCGTAGCAAGAATCACAGGACTGATTGGAAGAAGATGATGCTTTGTTGCGCTGGGAGAAGGTCGTCAAAAGTTTCCATTCAACCATTGAAATTGCAAACGTGTTAAAGCCACATTCTCCGTGTTTAGAAAGAGCGGGTTGAAAAACTAGAAAAATAGTTTGTTCGTTGATGGAATAAAAATAGAAAGGATTTATTAATGTAGAATAAAAGAGTGATACTTTTATTTTTATTGTAAATTTCAAGAATATTTAGAATTTGAATGATGAATTTTTGAACTCTTATAAATAATTTGTATAAAATAAATTAATTTTAAAAAAATAAATAAAATTTGAACTTTTAACATATATATATATATATATTAAATAATTAAATTTATTAGAAAATTTTAATTGATATTATATAAATCTATGTGAGAGATTAGATCGCGATCTAGACAATGTTCTATTGCATGTGATTACTACCAAAAGAATTCTATAAATTGTAATGATGGATCACACAAGCCAAAATTCTAAAAATTATATAAACCCTTAACAAATTCAAAATTAAAAATAATTTATTAAAACTATTTTTAAATATATAATTTGCTATTAAAATTTGTTATATAATTTAAATATAAAAAATTCACTAATCTTATTTGGTCAAAATAGCCATTTTTTCCAAAGAGTTAGTTTGGGACCTCTCTACTTTTATTTAAGCTTAACGTTTAGATCTGATTTCTCATCTTGTCGTGAAGATGAACCACATTCGTTGGTTCAACTGGTCGATAAAGTTCATTCTCATGTGATTTTAATCGAAAAATTTTCTGAAAATAAAAAAATTATTAATGTCAAATTTCAAAAATATTAATGAAATTTGTTTTAGTATGTCAAGTTGTTTGTGATCCTTCATGGTTGCCCTGTGGCTTGAGGAGTTGAGTTGTTGGAACAGGGTCCCCTAGCTGCATTTTGATATGTTCCAACGCTATGTTTTTTATATATTTTTGTAGTAATTGGTCTTGCACAGGGGCTTTGGGGCAGGTCAAAGCCCCAAATGGATTGTAATGGGTCAAAGGGTAGACCTAGAATCCGCAAACCATGGTTTGTGGACCACAGGATAGCGCATGCTATGGTGATATAAATAGATGGATAGTTTGAGTCTAAGGGTAAGTAAGTAAGATTGATGCTATGTACGAACTGTTGAGATCTGTTTTTGGTAGTTTTCGCTAGGGACTCTTGCTGGCTGTGTGAGCAAATAACCTCAGTCCTGCTGTGTGCGGACCTCGCTGGCTGTGTGCACGGGCTGTGACTTGGGTTTGTAACTTGGTTTTGGATGTTAATGAACACGTAATCTATTGAAGTATCTCTATGTTATTTGAACTGGCTGTGTTATTACTAAAGTATCTCTGTGTTATTTGAATAAGCTGCAATTGTATCTGTGATATATGAATTAGCTACGATTGTGTTATTATGTGGTGATAATTGTTGATGCGGACATGGATGCAAAGGTGTTGCTGAAATCTGCTTAATAATAATAGCTTTGTTTATGTTTACATTCTATTATACTGTTAAGGGCTCGGTAATAAGCTTGTTTCTGTGCGAACCCAATAGAACTCAATGAGATCTGCCTTAATTACCCACTCTCTCCCAAGGTGCGGAAACTTGGTTCCAACACCCACCCATACTACCTCAAGTGATAATTTGGCCTGCGAGAGTAGGTCATTGCCGAAAGGGCCAGTAGTATAGAGGTTTGTTGGCAAACCTTAAATCCGAACCTGGGTCAGGACCCCTCAAGCCAAAAAATGGTTCCGTTTCCAGGACTAGGAGCATTTTGAGAGAGAGATCGGGCAATGCCACGAGGCCATTGGAGACCTGAGAAATTGGAACTCGAAGATTGGTTCGAAAAACAGATTCATGATTTTTTGTGAAAAAGAATCGCAGCACAAAGGTAACAACTGAGAAGTGGAAGAACAAATATATTTTCATAGAAGTATATGAAATTTTCTTTGTTACTTTTGCGCACGAGCTCCAAGAGTGGCTAACAAGGCTAGTAGAATTCCAAATGTGTTGGAAAGACGACCGGGTTACGCAGTGGACTCTGAAATTGATTCAACAGTTGGAGAAGGCTGGCAACACAATTGCTCAAACTGTAGATCATTGGGTGGATAGTGTGCTAGGAGGATTTGTAATAGAATTCGCAGTCGATCAGTTTGTATCCTACTCTGAGGTGGAGCAGAGGTTCTTCAAAGGATTATGAATTAAGTGCTTACGAACATTGTCGCTACTAATTAAAATATTACAATGCAAAAAGCCCATTTTGTGAAGCCACATCGAATGAATGACCTCTGATCAAAGTGAGAGTACAAAACGAAGTGGTAAGTACTACCGAGTCAACTAAGAAGGGGATAGATCCATCTACAACCCATTAAGAAAGCCGGTTGCGCACACAGGAACTAGCCCTCTGGCTACACCATCGTTGAGTCAACATAAGGGCGAGAACTCCCCTACACCTCCACCACCACTGGAAGAAGATATGGCCACACACATGAAGATTCGCACCTTCAAGGGTGTAGGAGATGAAGACATGGACTGATTTTGGTTCATAGCGGAATCAGTATGGACTGCGCAGAACATTGCTAGTGATGTTGTAAAAAGGGTGCATCTATCACTCACCTGGGAAGGAAGAGCCCTCGATTGGTTCATGGGGTACATAGGCCAACATGTGGATCCATCAATACAAGAAATTAAGAATGCTTTAAAACAAAAGTTTCGGAAGCTTAAGTCCTACCCTCAATTGGGGCTTGACTTGAAAGACTTTAGACAAGGACCCACTAAGTCATTATGGGAGGCTAATAAGTGGCTAAAGAAGGTTATCAGAGATGGGGAATTTAAGTATGAGGATAGACAGCACAAGGAATGGTTCATCGCCATGCTATTACCTCACCTATGCGGACCTATGGGTTAGCAAGAGATTGAGATGTAAGAGAAAGCCTTGGAGATTTATATGAAGCTAGAAGTTGCGCCAACAGACAATGCCCAATTGGGGTACAAGAGATCCAGGGACAACTAGAGGCAATGCACCTCAAAATCCATAATTTGCGGAAAGAGCGAGGAAAAGAAGCTAGCCCAAACGTATGGCAAGGTGTCAGGCCACACCAAAGATCAGTGCCCTCTACTAGTGGACTACATGCAGGTTGGGGGGCCCAACCCATTGCACCCTAAAGAGGCTTTGGGACCAAGCAGTCCCACATTATGGTGCGCTGACTGTCACGTAGCTGGACTACATGATACCAGCCACTGCCCCCATCTTGGTGCCTATGTTCCAGATTTGAAGCAACAATGGTGTCGATTCTTCTCATCTGCGGGACATGACGAACACAACTGCTGGACATATGACTTAATGATAGACCGAGGAAACCTGTATAGGGTACAGGCTGACCCTTCTTCACCACTATCTCCCTCGGGACAAGGAGGCTCCCCTGCTAGAGGCCTGGGGCGGGGAAGAGGTGGAAGCGCAGGTCGGGGAAGAGGGCAATTGATCTGTTGTAATTGTGGAGAAGTAGGGCACTTCGTAAGGGACTGTTTGAACCTTGCACGACAATCTTCCAGATATTGTAGACAATTGGATCATGTATCGAAGATTGTCTAGTACTGATAGCAAAAAAGCAGGAAAAACAACAGACGCCAACGTAAAATGTGCAAAGGGTTAAGGCAGAACCACGTGATGAGGGACCCAATATTAATGTCATAATGCATAGTGGCATGGATACTGGAGGATTTGAGGAAAGAGCTGCGGCTGAACCCATTATCTGAAAAGATGCTATAAAAAATGAAAGCTTGGACCTACAAAAGGAGAAAGAAACCTTCATAGAAGCTCGCAAAGACTTTACCAAGGATGAGGCATCTACTTCCAAGGCTCCAACAAACCTAACAGCAGATGACGAAGTTAAACCATTCCTACAGGTATGTATGAAGTTGCTACGCAACCAGAAGGCAATAGAAAATCTTCAAGAACTGATAGACAGCGGCACAGAAAAAACTGACCCTCCAACAGAATTTAAAGATGTTCGAAAACTTTACAAGCATAAGAAACTCACTGGTCGGGAAATACAGCTAACAAGGCAGATTAGCAATTATGAAATGGATCATGTCATCCTGGATCTAGGATCTGATGCAAATATCTTGCCCAAACAGACGTGGCAGAGGATGGGAGAACCTAAGATGGAATGGTCTACTATACAACTATGCATGGCTAACCAACAGAAGATCATATTGTTGGGGAGACTATCAAAGATTATGGTAGATATCGCAGGGGTTAAGGTATACATGGATTTTGAGGTAATTTAAATTGTAGAAGATGCGGACCATTATCCTGTGCTCCTGGGACTGGATTAGGCTATAGAAATAGGAGGCATTATCAACTTGAAGAAAAGGAGCATGGCTTTTGAGAATGAGGGTACGAGATTAATAGTCCCTCTAGACCCAGCGAAAGGAGAACGGTATACAGAACCCATGTGTGAAGAGGACGACGTGGATCATATCTATAAACTAACCGCCCAGAACGAGGATTGGATTAATCCTATGGCTGATGGCATGCCTTGTTGGGAGAAAGACAATGAATGCCTCTCTGACTCCGAAGAGGAGATTGAAAATTGGCAGAATCAGTTACATGACGTATCTATGCTATGGTGTCTTAGGGTCATGAAGAGCTTCCGGTGTATCTCCTCAGAGGTAAGAGAGCTTCCTTACTTTGATAGTTCTGGTAGTATTAGGTATTTTCTTAGAGCATTCGAGGCAGAAGTCCCAAGGGAGCGAATAATGTGGGCGCTTAACCTAGCCATGTGGATGACCCCTGTGCAGTGGTGGGACACTCATAAGAGGACATTTCAGGATTGGGAGGAATTTCAGAATATGATGATCCTATGGTTTGAACCTTGGGTTCACCTACACGTGGAGACTTTCCTTGGCCAAGGGGACCCATGCAAGCACTTGGCCGCATGGATGGAAGTGTGGTGTGAAATGACCAGGGATGAATGGGTCCACCTGTTCATTCATGCCTTGGGGCCAATCCCCACCGCATGGTATTTGGATGCAGAGCTACATCAGCTTACGCGCCACTAGGAGACCCTAAGAGACTATTTTGTGGGGACGTTCGGGTTGATAGGCAGAATTGAGGCATTAGACAAAGCCCTAGAGGACATAGATGCCCTAGTATTTGATGAATCATGCCCTCGTGTGGAGTATGGGGCACCACCTTGGGATACGCAGATGCAAGATACTACTAACTACCACAATCTATCAATGGAGGAATGTGATGAAGACCCGCGAAATATCACTATCCCGGAATTAGAGGGTGAACGCGTAGTTGCTGGACCGCCACTACAGACCGTCAATGTGACCAAGCCTATTAAGCTAAGGGAAGTCAACATTGGAACAGAAGAAAAACCTAAGCTAGCTAATATTGGGGACTACTGGGATGATGATACCATTGTGAAATTCGCGAAGCTTCTCACGGAGTACCAGGACCTGTTTCCTATGAAATTCTTAGAACTCAAGGGTATTATGGGGTACTTGGGGTTCATGCGCATCACTTTAAAACTAGACGCACGCGTTTTCAAGCAGCAACCTTACCTCTTGAACCCTAGGTATAAGCAGAAAGTCAGGGACAAAATTGACAAAATGCTAGCCTCGGGTATCATCGAACTAGTAGAACAGTCAGATTGGGTAAGCCGTATGGTGGTCCAAGAGAAAAATAATAAAGGTGAAATAAGAATCTACGTCGACCTGCGCAAGCTGAATGATGCCTACGTATATGATCCCTTCCCTACGCCATTCTCGAATGAAATCCTTGATAGTGTGGGAGGGTAGGAATCGTAATCATTCACTGATGGGTTTTCAGGTGACCATCAGATTAGGATCACACCGGAAGATCGTAGAAAAACTTTATTCGCCACTGAATGGGGATCCTTCCAGTACACCTCATGTCGTTTAGGCTAAAAAATTCCCCTTCCATCTTTTCGCGAGTAGTGGTCGCAGTATTGAAGGAGTTCATTCACAAGTTCTTGGAGGTATATTTTGATGATTGGATAGTATTTGGATTGGAAAAGGAGCACACTGCTAGCCCCCTATGAATTTTTTGACAAGAAAAATGGGGGGCTAAGTTGTTTTCTGAGCCTTCAAGGAATGCATTTCCCTTGCAAACACATCATCCTTGAAACCTCTTTTATGCCCTTTAACCATTGATTATTTCCCCCTGTTTTCCTTATGTCAAATAACGGACGGCAATCGCCACCCCCGCAGCATCCATCGTTCAACCTGTTCACCTCCCGATCGAAGATCCATCGTCCGTTTAACTGTTGATCTAACGGCTCACGGAACACCTGTCCCGGTGGTCCCACACATGCACACTATTTAGAAACCACCAGTTTCTATCGCACCACCTTTCGGAGGTAAGTGGTATTTCCCGATGGCCCAGCGATTCCCTTATCGCACGACGCGTGGCAGCGGCACTGTTTCAAAACCGCCTGCTCATTGCGCGTTAACGTTCAGCACAGGATACGGAGCGATATGCATGTCTGTCGTCCGATATAGGGCGGCCCATCCAATGGTCATCGCTCAACGAAGCTGCGCGAGGTTTAATCCATGGTCACCATACCCTTGGCCCACCATCTGTCACCCTCCATTGCATTTTCAACCCTCGATCTCCTTTGAGATCGGATGGCCCAGATTTATTCTTACCCCCGCTGTTGACCATTCCGCCATCGCCCAGTTCTGCCACGTCACCATTCCACGTGTCTCACCGTACATTCACCCGTCCATCCATTCAAAAGGTCAAATTTAAGGTTTTTACATTAAATCTCTCTGCATTCCACCAACCTTTCACCAGAGCCACTTCTCCACCATTCCTCTACGTTTTTCTCCATTCATCTGCATTTCCACTGTCATCTACATCATCTGACCCCATGCATGGTTTTCCCATAGGGGCTTCACTCAATCAACCTCTATCCTATCACGTGTGTTCGTGGCATATTAAACAATACCCTCAATTTGACTACATATTGGAAAATACCCCTTAAAATCACATTATTTAACCCCCTACCAATATGAACCCAATATACCTTCCCAATTTAAAAAACCCCTACTTCCACTAGATATTGTAGGTATCCATTTCTTCATTAACATTTTTTATACCCCTTTATATTTTTCATTATCTTTGAGCTCCATTTTTTATACCTGTCAATATAAAAACCCTTTACCCCCAATATATACCCCAATATATTATGCCAATTTTTCCTCAATATAAATCCCCCAATGTGAACCCACGTGGTATGGTATTGCTCCCCCAGTGCGGCCCCCGTGGGTTTTCCTAACCAGTTTCATGTTTTGCAGGGTTTTCAGAATGCGTAAAAACGCCATGGTTCATATGTACTATTGCAATGGCGTGTTGCGCAGAGAAGGTTGAACTTGGAAGCTGGTACTACAATGGAAATGCCCAGAAAGGTAGCGGCGTCATAAATGTTATCCAAGGACAGTTCAATCTCCGCAGAAAACCTATCCGGCGCCATTAAAACCCAAATTTTGCAAATCGAGCCATTTATGAAGCAGTAGGGAAATACCAGCTAATGATCAAGGATTTCAATGTGCAGTATTGAGGATTTTAAGCCTTAATATAGAGTTCTAAAGGCAGAGTACCAGATCAAAAATCCCGAAGATCACACAGGAGGTCCAGCGCGCATAAAACAATGCAATCAGGTTTTCAAATCAGCAGAATGTTTCTTCTTGAGCAGGGAGATAGTACACATAGTGTTTCAATCTGCGATTGTGTCCAAGTGAATTTTTCCTCCCTACAGCAGTTCTATGCCATCAGTAGCATTTGTTGCACAGTATGGCAGAACCTAGCATCATTTATTTTCCTTTTGTTCATTCACCAGAAGTACTATAGAATGTTGCAGCAGAGTACATCAGAGACATACCTGGAGTAAATGAAAGCCTGGACGAAACCCACATCTTCATCCAAAGAACACCAGAGATTAATGCACAGAGTAGGCTTTAGCCATCTTCCTCTTCTGAATTTTTAATGCTGCATTTAGTTTCTCACCTACCTCCTCTGCTCCACTGGAGCTATAAATTCATGAAGAAACTCATTGTAAAGGTTTTTGATCAGTTATCAAAGAATTGCAAGTAGTTTCTTTTCAGACACAGTCCCTGTGTAAAGTTGTAGATAGGCTGAGGAATATGATTTCAGACTGAGTATTCAGCTATTGGCAATGTTGTACTTGACTAGTATTGCTATTTAATATGACAAGCACATTTCTTTGGATCCTAATCTAAAGCAGTGGTGATGTTTTCCTATCTTTGTTTTTTGATTCATTTCATTTCATTTCTACTGGCTTGCATCAGAATATTGGCATAGAATTTGCCCTTGTTAGGTACCCTATGTTTCTTCTCTCCTTGCCATTGATGTTTTTCTTCTAAATGTATTGTCTAAGAATTGATTTCAGTTAGTTTAACCAATGTAGTGGATTTTATTGCCTGCTTTTTGATGTATGAATTAAATGAATATGTTCTTAGATGTTTTTTGTTAAGGATTTATCTGGAAGATTTTGGAACACTGGGTATTAGAGTTAGCCCTATCCACTAGGATCCTTGTGCCACCAGCTGGTCTTTAACTTTGTGCCCTGAAGCTGTGTTGTCTCCTCCTCTCCTACCATTCCATATCACGCTATCATCTTCAAGATCCAACGTTTTAGATGACTAGCCCAATTGAAACCCTACCTATTGATTAGCAAGCAAATCCTTTCCTGACTCCATTGCCCAATGGTCTTGAATGCTTCCTGGAATACTTCACCTCTGCCTTATCCCTCTTTGCTCATCCTTGTCTTACATTGAACCCTTCTTTCCTGATAACCAACAACCAAACAAACAATCAAACAAACAAACCCTGAGCCTTATAACTAGCCTAACATCTTAAAACTTTGAGCTTCAAAGACATAAAACCTTTGACATATTATAGAGAGATCCCTCTCTGGACCCAAGAGGGCTAGATCCTGAGGTCTAAAAGTGGTTTGATGTTGTCTCATCTTTTGGTATTTCCAACCTTGCCAAAACATGGGAACCCCAACACACACCTCGAACCTACGCATGATGTTGGATGCCTATAGAAAGCACCAAATTTCCCTAAATATTAAGAAGTGTGTATTCTGCGTACCTTTCAGGATCTTGTTAGGCCACATAGTCTATTGGCAGGGACTGATGGTTGACCCCGCCAAGGTGGCAGTTATCATCAATTTATCAGTCCCCACAAATGAGAAACAGTTGAGCTCCATCCTCAGGCACACAGGCTACTATAGGAAGTTTATTAAAGGGTATGCACTAATCACGACACCCATGGAAAAGTTGCTAAAGAAGGATGTTTCATTTTTTTGGAACGCAGAATGTCAGAAGAGCTTTGAGCTACTCAAGGAAAAGATGGTCTCTGCACCTGTCCTCATATTTCCTAATTTGGTGAAGGTTTTCCATGTCCATGTAGATGCTTCAGGGATCACCCTGGGAGTTTTCCTTATGCAGCCCGGAGAGGGGGGCATTGACCACCCGGTTGTGTTTGCTTGTAGAAAACTCTCTAGCACAGAGTGTAACTACTCCACTAATAAACATGAGGAGCTGGAAATGGTCTATGCCCTACAGAAATACCGGCATTATCTGCTGGGAGGGAAATTCAATATGTTCACAGATCACTCAGCTTTGAAGTACCTAGTCAATAAGCCTTTGTTGGGGGGAATATTTGTCGATGGTCACTACTATTTCAAGACTATGACTTTGAGATAATTGTGAAGGCGAGGACAATAAATGTTGGACCAGACCACTTGTCCTGAATCAAGAATGGTGAAGAGCCAACCAACCTAGAGGAAGCATTTCCCCATGCACAACTATTTGTTGTTAAGGTGGTTGATGCACACTTTGTCGATATTATTCAATTCTTAACTATGGGGATGGCACCTGCAGAATATTCGGTACAATAGAAAAAAGAGCTGGTAACCCACGCAGTGAACTTTACCATCATCGTGGGCCACTTGTATAAGCTAGGAGTTGGTGTTGTACTGCAAAGATACGTTATGGAGCATGAATTACAAGCCATTTTAGCAGAAGCCCATGGAGGCATAGCAGGAGGTCACTACGCAGGGAAAGTGATGGCGCAGAAGATCTTAAGAGCTGGGATGTGGTGGCCCACACTACATAGTGACTCTTATGACTATTAAAAAGCCTGCGACACATGCCAAAGGATAGGAAGACCATTGCACATGGATGAAATTCCATTGCAACCACATATGCCCTTGTAGGCATTCAAAAAATGGGCCATAGACTTTGTTGGGCCCATCAACCCACCAGGGAAGAAGACAGGTGCTCACTACATCATCACTGTGACTAATTATGTAACCATGTGGGCCAAAGCGCAAGATATTCAGGATTGTACTGCAGATACCGTTGTGCACTTTATTTTTTAGCATATTCTAACTAGGTTTGGCTGTATGAAGATCTTGATGAGAGATAGAGGTACACATTTCATTAATGACATAATACAAGCTTTGACTGAAGAGTTTCGAATCCACCATACAAAAAGTACCCCATATCACCCACAGGCAAATGGAACGTGTTAGTCATCAATATTTTTCACTTGTTTTGATGACCATATTCCTTGTCCAGGTTTTCTAGAAACCAATTTCAAACAGTCAATTTTTCCTCTAGAAAACCCGTTAGAGAATTTTTTTTTATATTTCCCCCCCCCCTCTCTTACATACTGTGATTGAAGTGGTCATCAAGCTTAAAATCCTATCCTAGGTTAGTAAACCTTCCTGTCCATAACTATCACATCCTTGTAAAACCTTTTATATCTGATATACAAAATCCTCCTATTTCACAAAACAGTTTGTCCAAACATCGGTCAAGTTGTCCTTGTTACCTTCTCACTGACTGAAGTTACTGTTTGATGACCTGAGTATGTCTAGGAAACCCTTTTAAAAAGTCATAACAAAATGTCCAGGTTAGGTGATGGTGCTTAGGATGAGTATCTTAGAAGGCTTGTGTCTTGTTAAGAACTCTGTTTTTACTATCAGTCAAAGTATCATGTCCTTCTATCTGGAAAATCAAATCATTTTGTTATCCCTAGGTCATGCACCATCAAGTTCTCATGTTTTTTTGTTTTAAGAAAGCTCAAAAATTCAACTCAAGAATAAACAGAGTAAAGATGGTCCTATGACCAAAGAGAAAGTGATCAAATGAGTTTCAAAATTTATCCTCATAGTATAACAAGAAAAGGTTGCCAAAAATCAAGTCATCTTATCCAGACATCTCTGCAGGGGTGCCAGGATGAAGGGCATAAATCAAAATTTGGCAAAGAAACTTTTCAAGGAAAGGATTCAAGTCAAAACAACTGATTGTTTTGAACTAAAGGAAATATAGGTCTGAAAGGAATAGGGACAAACTGGTTTATCTCTGCAGATCAAAGATACCCAATAATGTCAAGAAATCATCCATCATGAAAACTAAGCACAAAGGGCTAAAAGACAATTCACCAAGTGCTCCATGTCACTCCACAAGGTATTTTTCTATTCTTTCCAAGCATCTGGGCCATAACACTGGAAATCAACACTGTGTGATTAAAAATGCCATTTTTCTGGCAAAGGGACTCTTCCAACAATCTCTATGCATCAAAGTGAAAAGCATGAAAAGGGAAAGAAATGTTTTTTCATAACCCTGCAACCTAGGCTGAAAAATCATCAAGGTACTATCAGCACCAATAAAGCTACAGTTACTGCAAAGAGAGTTAAACTAAGAGACACAAAGCAGATATATTGGAGTTTGAAATACCTTACCTGCTCACTATCTTCACTGTAAATTTCTACAAAGAGACCTGTCTCATACAGATTCATAAAGGATAAATCATTTGGATTGCCTCCTTCATAAAAAGCAAATGAAAATCACTTGTTTTATGAGGCGCCCCCTTCAATGATGATAAGCAAAGGGCACAAGGTTTAGTTTTCAAACAGAGGTTTCATTCAACTGATGAGCAAAGGGCATGACACAAACAGTTTGTGTAGGAGGCTAAAGGCTTCATTTGGAAAACAGAGACTGGGCCTAAAATCGCTTTGAAATGTCTCCTTCAAATATAAGCAGAGGGCAAAAAACTGGTTTAAAAGACCTCCTTCAATATTATAAGCAGAGGGAAAACTATAGTTGGAAAAGATCCTTTTTCATAAAAAGTGGAGGGCACAATTTTATAAGTTAACACCGGGGAGTTTTGTTTTTACGCACAAAATTAAAACTTATTGTGATGTTTGCGAAGCACTTTTTCGAAACTGTTTTATAAGAAATAAGGGTAAATGAGTAAAAATGGCAGAGGTTTGATAAAACCATTTGGAAAAATTCAAAGGAAGGCTGCATGTTTTAAAAAGCATTGCACAAGGCACAAAGGCCTCAAAGGGCATATTTCATTTTCATATTACTGATTGGAAAAAAAGGAAGGGTTTCTCTGGTTCCTTGGCAAGCCCCGTGCAATTTTTCTTGGTCGTGACACGCCTGTAGAGCCTCACCATAGGATTTTTCAAAGGACGCGATGCACCTGTGCACTGGTGCGATGATTTTCCTCATTCAATCTCTGCCCGACCCTCGTTCAGTCTCCACCCAAGCCCTCGTTCAGTCTCCACCCGACCCTCGTTCAATCTCTACCCGTCGTTCAGACTCCATTCAAAAACACAGTTTTTTGAACCAGCTCAGTGAATTTTCTTCATTCAGCCTCCATTTAGACGCTACGTGCCTGGGTGTAAGGGCGTAGCATCTGCTCATTTCTTTCAAAAGGCCAAATTTTCCAGTTTTCCTCAAAGATCATTTTTCATCACTGCAAAAGTGTTTTGGAGGTATTTATCACTATTTTTACCCCTCAAATTGCTCATAAACATAAGGAATATTTCGAAAAACTAGATTAAAGGAGAAAGAAGTGTTAAAGGAAGAGAAAACCTGTTTTTATTTAAGAGTTGTCTATTTGATTTTGGAAAAGAACAGAAAGGTAAAAATGCCTCCAAGGAAAGGGGTTAAAAAGGGAGGTCAACACAACAGATTTGAGCCCACCACTATTCAAGAAATCACTTCCTCTCCCTCAATATTGTCCTGTTTTCAAGAGGTAGGTTGTTTTGACTTTTGCAGAAAAATACCAGAGGTCACTAACCACCCTCATCTAATAGATTTATTTTCCCTGAGGTTGAATGGAAAGCAATTTCACATAGCAGGTGTATATTTTGAACCCACTCCTAGAGTTGTTTCTAAGGCAACCAAAATCCATAACATAGGAGAAGAGTGGTTCAAACAATCATACCTTGACCTCAGCCACTATTAGCCTTTTCTCAAGCCAAATCATCAAGATACATGCAGCTCCATTTTCCCTTTCTCATACTTTTTGGATGACTATGCAGCCCTTATGAAAATAGTCATGAATTTTTTCACTTTTGAAGGTAGATATTCCCAATTATATGCCTATCACATCAGACTCCTTATGCATTTCACAAAATCTAAGCTGCTAAACCTACCTTTCTTCTTGTGCAACAGTATAGACAAGATGTCTTCCATTGTTAGAAAAAAGCCTCCAACTCAATAGAAAGAAAGTTTATTCCATCACTCTCTCATTAAGATCATTATCCTTCACCAGTTGAAACAAAAGGGCATCCCTTGGGAAACTTTCATCTCTCACCTTGATTTCACTTCTGCATCTTCTGTGCCACTACAGATCAGTCCATTCGCATCCCAAAGCCCTCCACATGCTCATTCCTTGCCCTCCACACCTTATGTTTCCTCTTCTTCTCATGAGTCTACTCCCCAACAAAAATCATCCTCCACAGATAGCAGTGAAAAAGAAGAGTGTAGTAGAAGCAAAGAGCAAGGAAGTGATGATGAGAAGGAGCAAGGAAGTGATGATGACAAGGAGCAAGAAAGTGATGATGACAAAGAATAGGGAAGAGATGGTGACAAAAATCAAGACAGTGATGAAAGCAGCAGTAGAGGGAAAGGAAAGCATGATGAGCCAGGCAGCCCACAAGGAGAGAATGAAAGCAGTAATCATGAAGTTGTCACCCCACAAGGATAAAATGAAGACAATGATGAAGAAAGAGGCGGCCTACAGCAAGAAAATGAAGACAATGATGAAGAAAGAGGCAGCCCACAGATAGACATTGAAGATACTGGAGGAGAAGGCAGCCCACAGCAAGAAAATGAAAACAATAATCATGATGAAGGCAATCCACATCAGGAAAACATTGAAAACAATGAATGTAATAAAAACAATCATGACAACAAGAAGATAGATGAAGGCAGAGATAGTTTTGAAAAGGAAAAAACAATAGACCTAGACATCTCCCACCAAACAGAAAAGGGGCATGATCTTTCTAAGTTTACTCCTGGTGATGAGTTCATTACAAGTATCAAATTTAATGAACAAGGAAATTCCCCACAGCAAAGTAACCAAGAATTGCAAGTAGAGAATGTTTTTGGTGAAGAGGACAACCTTGAGGTTGTAGGAGAACAAACTAAATAAGCCCATGTATTAACTCCTCATTTCACTCATCATCAACAAGGTCAAGAGCATGTGTTTACAACCTCTCCAAGGCAAGGGGTCATGCTTCCTTCCTCAAAAATAGCAAAGGCTAAAAACACCAGAACATCAAGGAAGAAAACCACTCAAACAGTGACTAGCAATGTCACTAGGGCACTAAGAAGCAGAGGTAAATTGCCAAAACAGAGCAACGTTGAATTGCCTAAGAAAACTAGAGGAAAGAAGCCCATCAAAGGCAAGGGAAAGGAGAATATTTAAGAATAAGAAAGCAGTCATGAGCATGAGAGGAAGTTTTAGCTAATACAGCTAGATAGTGATGTTGAAGAAGATGAGGCTAGGATTCTTAGATCCCTCTTGCAAGATCAGGATGCCCAAGTTAAAGACTTGGAAAATGACCTAGAAAGGACAAAGGACCTTATCCACTTTTTGCAAATGTAAAACAGACAGATGAGTGGACAGATGGCTATTTATGATGCTTGGGAAATCAAATATAAAAGAGAAGTGCAAAAGTCACAAGTGGGACTAGAAGAATACATGGGTGAGTATGCGGAAGATGATGAAGAAGAAGGGCCAGCAAGGAAGAGACCTAGGACCATGGGTCTTAGAAAAGCATTACAAAAGTAGAAAGAAGAATAATCAGCTCGTGAACTGCAGTACCCTCTTACGGAGCTCCTTGCCAAAGAAATTGAAGATAATAGAGAGCCTTGGCTTGAGAGGGTGTTTGTGTCCCGTGTTTTGATAGTTTGGCAAATCAAAAGAAAAGGAAACATCAGAACCAATATTTAGAGTTATAGGATCTAGTCCTCTTGTTCTCAGAGAGGGATCTCTCAAATGTTTGTTTGCAAAGGTTTATCTTGTGTGCTTTGAGTATTGGTTTTAGAATAGTTATTAAGTGCAGGTGTTTGTTTATTTGTTTGGTTGAATTGATACAATAGAACATGAAAGGTCTAGGAAAGATATATAGAATGGAGAAACATCTGGTTCATTGGGTGATGGAGTCAAGAAAGAGGTCATAACATACTCATCAATGGATATGGGATATTAGAGGGCAAATCTAACTTGGCCGCAGGATCCTTTGGTTTTGGAATGAGATGGACATCAATGATTTAGAAAGATAAGTTTAATTCTCAACAACGGGAATTTGAAAACACAACTTGACCAATAAAGAGCTATTTGATAGACAGGGCTAACCATGAATTCTACAAATCACACCTTTAAGAAAATAATGATTTCAAAAACAACTTTTAAAATGAAATCTAAGATTCGGGGAACACTCTATTTCCTCAAATATTTTATTTCAAATGACTTAGAAAACATATAAGATTCACTGATAATTGCAGTCATAGAAGAGGGAACACCTAACACATCCATGATCACAACTATAAAGACCTTTAAGACAATTGTTTAAGCAAGGGCAAAGGGAAAGATCATAACATACCTCCTTGACTTACTATAAACAAAAGAACTTCAAAGGGAGACTTCAATAACAGTCTTTAAGTGGCAACAGACAAGCAGGGAGAACCATAAATCATGTTGAAACCAACTGTTCAAAATATTAAGGAAATAAATGAGCATAAGGACTAAAGAGAGAGATTAAAGACTCTAAAATACCTCAGCATAAGAAAACATGAAACAGTGAAGGATGAACAGGTCAAGGTGCTTCCAGGAGTCATTTCTTAGCCTAAAACTTTCAACCTACTATAGTAAGAAATTATGGAACATAATGAAAACAGGAGAAAACATTAAACAGTTCAGAATACTTCACCAACAACCAAGCTCATGGATCCAATGATAGAGCCTTCTCAGGAACAAGCATGCAACAACATCATCAAGGCCTCCAAGACTTCAATTTGTTCTTCAACTTCAACAGACTATGTATTATTTCAGAGAGTTTCAGTATTACAACTCGTGATCAACCAACCAACACTTTCTCATCTTCTTCAGTAGTATTTATAGAAGAATGAGGAGGTGAGATCTGATAAAAGATCTCCAAAGATAATTAATACAGTCTTAATGGCTTCTTGGCCTTTTGGGGGGCTCAATGAAGAAGTTTACATAGGTGTTCTCTGTATTAAATAATTTACATTAAGATTTAAGCTTGGTGGGAGCTCTTTTGACTTTTGAGGCTCTATGTTGTGTAATAGTTACTCTGTTGATATTTTTTAAATTAAGTTCCTTGGCAGAAATAACTATTCAGCTGTGCTTGAGGCAAATATATGATCTTGATCAATAACTTTAGCCTCTGTTTGAATGCTTTGAGGCACAGGTGGCACTGTGGTAGCTGGGAGGAATCAATTTGCCTCAAATGTGGCAGTGGAGGCTTTCCTGTTTGATGAAACTTTTTTATTTCCATTTAACTGTGTCTTCATTGGGAGGATTAGGCTTTTGATAATCAATTTTTGGCCGTAATCCTCATAAATCTATCTTCAATATTTCATGCTGGTGCGTTTCTTTCTTTGACGCTGATGCTCTTTGATTTTTGATTCACTTGTTGTGTTCATTGGTGTGCACAGCTGCACAGGGATTGAATGGCATCAATGGCTCATGAATCATTGATGAAACGTGGAGTTTAAACCCTGTGAATGATTCTCTTTGATGAATCGAAGGTAGGAGGACCGTCACCCTCAGCCTTTGAATTTTCTTCAGCATGGCAGAAAAACCATTTAAACCCTGCAAAATACGAAAAACATTATGAAATCCTACATATATAGGTTAACTACTTTGGAAGGACATGTGGGGAGAGCGTGGCCGTTGGATGGCATCATCCAACAGTTGGGATTTAGTCGGAGAGGTCAAAAGGAAAGCGGAGGAGGAATTAAATCAGATCTGTCGATCGCGCAGAGATCGACGGTCAAGAGTGAGGGCAATAGTCAAAGCGAAAGAGTCGCTTTATTTGGAAAAATGGAGAAAATGGGCTAAAAACCTTTGTTTCAGCGAAAAAATGGTTAAAAATGGCGTTTGGGGTTCAGGATGATCGTGGGCCGTCAGATGAGATCGGCCCACAAGATCAACGACTGAGATCAGGTATCGACAAGACCTTATAAAGATGCCCCGGACATCAAAACCTTTAATTAAATCACTCTGTATAACTATTTCGGGTCGTGAAAAGGCTTGCTGACTACGCAGGGATACAGTGAAGACCCGCCCCAATTAAATTTTGCCGCATGGATGCTGATGTGGAACTGGGACCACCGGCACTGCTGTGGACGAGGGGGACCGGGCCAATTGAATGTGGACCGTCAATCTAGAGATCAGATCGACGACGGAGATGTTTTCATGACCGCGTTGTACCTTTGCTTATCGCATGGGCTTCTTCAAAGCGCGATCACCGTCCAATGAGTAGCCTCAGATCGGACGGCACACATCAATATCGCGCCCACTCCACATCTGACCTTTAATGCGCGATGAGGGTGGTTTTTCAATAGTGCTCAAAGCTACATGTCGGCCAGTGAATGGCATCACTGCTGATCAGGGAAAACCACCTTCCTCTTGAAAGCAGTGCGATGGATTCCACCCGGTTCTCTTTTAACATGACGACAAAACACATTAAAACCCAAAAATGTAATATAACAAAGGTTTTGAAGGAGCTTTCTGGATTATCCACAGTGCTAGAGAATGAGTGTCGACGTTTCGAATCCCAACGGGGATCTATCATCAGGACAATTTTTCCTGATGATGGATCCTCGTTGGGATTCGAAACGTCAACACTCGTTCTCTAGCACTATGGATAATCCGGAAAGCTCCTTAAAAAATGATCACCACATGATTTTGAAAACCAACAAAGGTTTTGGTCGGAAGGACTTTCCATTGATGAAATGGCTTGGCGCCTATGTGGGGCCGTGGGTTATGTGGAAGATAATATGACTGGGGAGATAGAATGGAGGGCTAATTGGCATCGGAGAACTTTGTGAGGCAAAAGACTTGTGCACTGTTTTCCTCCGACGCGATAATCGCCCAAAGGGCTTAGCGCTTGGTTCCAGCACCAGGGCGTATGGAGGGGAGGGGTTAAAGACTTAGCCCAAGGGAGCCTAAGTCTATAATATAAAAAATGTGATTTTTTATGCAAATTTCAATGTTTTTCAAGGGTTTTAGGGTTTCAATAAGTCAAAGAAGGAGTCTTAAACCTTATAAAAGGGGAATTCGATGGGGGAAAAGGGGAAAAACATGAAAACGAAGGATCTTGATGAGAATGAAAGGGATAGAAAATGAGGTTAGTTGTTTAATGGAGGAAAGGGAAAAAGGGATTTTGCAACAGTCTCTCATGAAATCAGCAGAGTTTCAGAGTATAAAAATGGAACATTAGGGAATATTTTGGACAGAGGCATGAGGCCTTCAAGAGTCTTCAAGAGCCAACACTTTTTGCAACAAAATTTGTTCCTTGAAGGCTTAAAAATGATTTAGCCACCTTTTGGTATAAAAAATTTTATAGGTGGCTAATAGAGGGCAAATCAACATTTGGAAGTCAAATTGGAGAAATCTAACAAGGATTTGGGCCTGCAAAGAAGAATGACTGAGCACTACAAAAAGTTAAATCAATTTGCCCGAAGGAAGCTCAAATTTGCCCAAAGGAGGCGCCTGGCAGAAAAACATGGAAAAGACCTATCACAACTTGGAATTTTTTCTCAAGCTTCATTGCATGTTTCTAAAAACCCTTAAGGGGTTTACTCACCAAATTCGGGCATTTTTGGACACATTCTTGTTTTTTGTGAATTTCAGGCCTAAAAGCATGAAATCATTGGTACCTTAACTTTTTCTTGAAGCATCCTCAGCTGAAGAAAAATATATTTTTTTATTCCTTAACATCAAATTAACATGCTCAAAAAGTTTCAAATCAAATGAAGTTTTTTTGATCTCTCAAAAAGGCCATAAACAACCATTTTTCACCTTTCTGCCCCTAATATCAACAGGTGCTACACTCATGGGTTTTTTCACTATTTCTACTTTTTGGCTGAGTTCCAGGCATAATTTTGGAAAAAATAAAGTATTTTTGGAAAGTATACATCCGTAGCTTTCCAACGAGCCATCACGAGACTCATTTCTACATCGGGAGGTCAGCTAAAACTTCACTGCAACATAGACCTTTTTCTGGTGCTACGTTCCTGTAGATTTTGTTGAAAAGCAATTTTCTAAGTGATGACTGGGCCAAATGTGCAATAAGAAAGTTTATCTTGTGTGTCAGGCCTTGAAAGTGATCATTTTTTTCTATTTTGGTCCAAAAAGATATTTTTGAAAGATATTTTGTGTCTTTGTTAAGCCTCAAAGACAGTTTTAGATATTTGTTTTTGGCCAATGGCCTTCTAGTTGCTCTAGGTAGTTTCCTCCTCTTTGGCTTATATAAACAAGAGGATTAATTGTAACACAGAGGCAGAACTTGATATATTGAGAGAAATACATAGCATTATGAGCTTGGAAGAAATACTTGTTTTATGAAGTGGATGATGTCTTTCTTGGCTTGATGGTGGAGGAGCATTGTGTATAGGATTCCATGGCTTGGTGAATGGTGATGTTTCTCTGATTTGTTTATGTTTCCTTGTTTTCATTAATGTTCCATACTTCTCATTTTTTGTATATCAGAAAAGTATATGTTGAGACATGCTCATGGAAGCACCTCAAACATCTTGCATGTTAAAGCTTTGATGTTTTCCTCTTCTTGATCATTTCTAAAGGATTCTTAACTGCCCTTTAGGTCCATCAAGAAATTGTTATTTGTTTCATTTATGGTTAGTATGTTTTGTTATCTTGTATGATTTAAGGTATGCCCTGCTTACTTATAGCTTCTCAAAACTCCATTTCTAAAATCTTTCTATGAAATATTGGTTGTTTTAGTTAAGTCAAAGAGGTCTCGTTCGATCTTGCCCTTTGTCCATGCTTGCAAAATTATTTCAGAGTTCCCGATAGCCCAAGATATATTGTGTAGGAGTTCCTTATTCATGGATTGATTTGTTTGTTTATGTTATTTATTTTCCCAATAGTTGAAGGTGATTTTCTATAGTTAGAGGTTCTTATGCTTCTATGTATCACCGAATTGTTTATCTTTCATATGTATCAGTTTGAGTTTTATTCATAGAGATTTATGGTTTGACCTACCTCATGAATACCTGCTTTAAAAATATATATGTTTAAGATCTCTTTGTCTTTCACAAACTTAATGTTCATTTCACTTCATTTTCACCCAAAGAATCCATTTACCTTGACTAAATCGGCCCTGCAGTAATACCTTGTCCACCATTTAGACAGTCCTGACTTTATCTGACCCCATAGCCCTATTGATTTAATGAACTCTCTTTCTATTTGTCCTTATTGATTATTTTACCTCAAAAACCCAAAAAACAAACCAAAATATACTTAACAGCTACCCTAAAATCAAACATACAAAGCAAACAAGTTGACATCCTTCGCATAATAGAGAGAGCCCTCTCTGAGTCCAGGAAGGCTAGGTCCTAGGACTCCAAAGCTTGGTCTGATGTTACCCTATCATTTGGTTTACCAATCTGCCAAATTACGAGACTCTAACAGAATGGTAGAAGATTTCAATAAAATTTTGTAACAGGCGCTTACCAAGGTTTGTAATGTCGATCGAAGCGATTGGGACGTGCGCATCCTGTCAATCCTTTGGGCCTATCGAAACATGTGCAAGAAATTTACTGGGAAAACACTGTTTAGGATAGTTTATGGAAAGGAGGCCATTATGCCCACGGAGTATATCATTCCTAGCTTACGCATCGCAACCTTTACGAACATGGAAGAGCTCGATATCATGGAGGAACGCTTAGTGCAGCTAGTCACCTTGGGAGAAGACCGATTCATTGCTAACTTTCATTAGCAAGTTCAGAAGGCCCAGGAAAAATCCTAGCATGATAGGCATATCTAGCAGAAGTTGTTTAAAGAAGATGAGCTATTATTATTATATGATAGCCAGTTTGCGTGCCACCCAAGGAAATTCCACTAACATTGGTTGGGACCTTATATCATAACAGAAATTACGAATGGTGGTGCCGTAAAATTGGCTACACTATGTGGGGATCGTCTGCTCGGATATGTTAACGACAGCCGTCTCAAACCATACTAGACCAAAGTACTATATGGTCGGAGTAGCTTTCTTGGGAGGGATACGCACAGGAAAGAGGAGAAACACAGGCAGGCCCGTTATACGCATAGGGGTCAATCGCAGGTCAGGAAGCCTGGGGAGGTTCACTGGGAGCATAAGGGTAATACACAGCTACAAAAAATAACCGTTGGAACAGTACTGCTAGGTAAAAATCCAACTTTACCATTGGAAGCAGCGGGCAGTAGGAATTAATGCAGTGATTTCCAAATATTTTTTACCGTTTCCTTGATGGTAAGTTTCAGCTAAGTGTCATCTGACTATTGCTCACTACTCAAAGCTATAAATGGAGGAAGGAAGCTTAGAATTGGGTTTCTCATGTCCTGAAAATCTTGTGCCTTGAAAATTTCCCTAATTATTGTGCTATGTTCATGTCTAGGCATGCTACCCCCTCTGATAGTAGCAACCCCGAGTTTGTCTTCCGAGCGAGAATGACTGCAACCAATCTGGCCAAATCATTGCAGACTATGGCCTCTATTAAGAGAGAATCCGATGAGGTATTGGAGGTCACCCCTCATGTCGAAGAAGTCATGTCCACACCAACCAAGGGGAAGTAGGTGGAGAAAAATAAAAGTAAGGGGAAAGGCCAGGAACAAGGGTAGGGGAGGGCTATGAAATGGGTTAAGGGGAAGTCATGCACCTCCCCTCGGAACGTACAATCTCCTCGATCAGTGCCTAAGGCATGCTCACCAAACTCGGCGAAGCGACCTCTGTCTGCTCAGGATGAAGCTCGGCTCGTTGTCCCAATAATTTGGCTACCACCCTATGTTCAGCCCCGAAGGCCCTCGGTGCGCATGCCTAAGAATATCAAGGGTCTATGCTCCTATATGCAAGTGCTGCTAATTTCGGGTGAAGTCCCCATAATTGGAGAAGCATATAACAAGCTCTACTCAATTAAGTTCGACGATCACGACCTTGCCAACCTGGAGGCCTTCCCAGAATTGGAACCTGAGTTATACCTCGAAAGAGTACTGGAGGACGACGTGCTAAGGGTCATACCAATGATGTGGGTGCATAGGTTAGAAGGATCTGGATTACTAAAATTGTTGCGGATACCCCACTTTGGCCGCTACAATGTAACCGATCAAGTTGTGCGACAACGGCTAGCCCTGATCCATGACAGTAGCTTGTGGATCCAGGACCACATTCCCATCGATTTTTCCCTAATTCATCATATTACTGGTCTCCCCATGGATTGGAGGAATCCAATGGAGTGCGTCGGCAAGAAGTACGAGAAATAGATCATCGACAAGATGTGAAAAGACTACAATGTCGAGTGAAACACCAAAGGGTTCATAATTAACAACATTAATGACCCTGGAGTGCGCATGGGTACCTTGCTGCTAGCTTGTAAAATGATGTGCAAGTGGCAAGCTATGAATGTCCCCGCCGATGCGATTTAGCTTGCTAACCACTGCGAAAAGGGGGTTTGCTTTAACTGGTCACGGTTCCTTTGAAACGAGTTTTTGGAAAACATGCGGGAGGCCTAGGATCATGAGAGGGTGTTCTGTTACTCTTGGTTACTGCTCCTCATTGCATTGGTTGCATGGGAAGCCCCTAAAGTATCGGTCCTCCCTAAGCTTGAACTGGACATGTGTGAATGGGCATGATACACAAACTTATGCGACTCAAAAGATGAGCAATGTATTAAGGAAAAAAAAAGTATTTTGGGTACTATTTTAGAGCGCGTTTGTAGCAGCAATTCACTCCCTTCCACGCTTGTCGCCAACGGTCTACGAAAAATATAAGAGCATTGCAGCATTCCAGGTGACGATGCAAAACGTGCAGATTCAAGGCCTAAGGATCTAGCTTGGATGTCGCTGCATTACATGGTCGCCGATGAGGAAATCGACTGGATCATCACCACTTGCCCACCGCACTGGAAATTGAGATTCAAATCGGTCGCGGCTGAGACTGTTGGTACAAGCACGGTCCCGAAGACCCCCACCCCACTTGATACCACTAAGAATTTGGAAGGTCTATAAAAATTTGAATAACTGATATGTTATCCACCGAGATTCTCCTGATCACACACTATTTTATCTTCATGCATAATACAGAATCTCTTCTACCATTGATCATCACATGCGGAAATAAAATCAATTGCATGCACACATTAAAGCCATAAAAATTCACACATATGGACACAGTATTTATGGGAAAGCTTAAAGCTGAAAACCCCCAACTATCTGTATATTATACATGCCATGGAGATCATGTAACAATCATAGTACAAAGCTCTTTGCAAGCTCTCATGCACTACCTCCCATGCTACACACTATCAAGATAGATCTAGCAAAACTCATGCTCCAACCTTTAGCCACTTGATAGCCAACCTGAATTGCGTTTTCAAGCTATGGGATGGTCTCTTTATATAGATAAACCACCTAGATTGAACTGCGTAATCCTCATTGATTACTCCACCTATCTGTGTGTTGCAAATAGAAATAGTATAGTCGCAACTGATAGTTAACTTTCTCTTTCACCTATTTCTGCACTGGTCTCCACTGAAACTGTCCATGCACTGAAGTTAACTGATGTATTCTTTAGTTGATTTATGAGTTTATAATTAGTGAATTAATTAATAATTAATTCACACCACTCTCACTAATTGTATCTATTGGTTAACTTGGATACAAAAAGCTCAACTATGTTTAGAATAGTTAAACTAAATACAACTCCACTAACTTCCTCAATCAACTCCACCAAACTCTGTCACATGAGTTCTAACTGAAGTCTTCATGCAATAGCATCACTTAAACCCTAGGAAAAGTGTATTTCCTTCTTTCATCTGCATGTGCCACATCCAGGCATCAAACTGAAGTGCTCCAAGAGAATAAGATAATGTTTAGAGTCCAAATATTATTAAGAGCTAATAATATTCGACTTGCCTATTTTAAGGAGAGGCAGTCTAAAAATAGACTTTGACCTATAGGTCCAAAAAATAGATATCCGTCTATTTTTACCAACATGACAAATACTCCAAGAATAACATACTGCAATCCCTGGACCATGCTCCATATGTCTAAAAATAGACATAGTCTAAAAATAGATTTTTCGATAAAAATCACATGTGTGGTCCCCACCTAGTTTAGGTGATCACTTTCCAACTAGGATCAGGAAAGATGTTTCAGGAGGCCTCCTTCACTGTTTCTTGTTGCCATTTTCAACACTCCCTCTCAACAAGAAAGGACTATCTTTGCATGCGACATACAACTCCATGCATTCGCCCTGCAACCTTCACAAGCGCCATGCAACTCCATGCATGCGACATGCAACTCCTGCGAGCGGAATAGGCTCAAACAGCTCAATCGGTCTTGATGCATACAACATCTATCTGTCGAAGTCTTCGACTTAAACGCGCCAACTACACATGTCACATCGGGAACTCTTTGATAACATTTGAACTCTTGCACCCATGCACTCTTTCACTTGCTATCAACTCTGATCCGCGCTCCAGTATCCGACACTGTCACTTTGATCTACCTGCATCACTCCAACTGATCTTGCTACTACTGCGCTGTGGGCACCTTGTAGCCTGGTTCAATCCATGAGATCCACACCATCTCATAAATCTGCCCAGAAATCTCCTCATGGGATTACTCATGCATATCGCCCCACCTTTCACCTGGTGGTATAGATGCATGCGCTCCCTTTGGCCATCTGGCACAAAATTTCTCTGCATGAGTGGTTTCTCCCACTCCATGAACCTCATCTTGTGGTTGCTCCACATCCCAAGGTTCACTCTTACCTGCATGAAAATCCAACTCCCTCTCAAGCTTCAATTGCATGTCTTTCTCGCACTTCCAACACTTGCTCCCTCTCCAAGCATCGGTTGCATGTCTTTCGCACACGCCAACACTCCTCTCAAGCATCAATTGCATGTCTTTCATACCTGCACTTCTAACGATGAGAGCTACGCAGAAATCCCATCTACTTCAAATCTATAAAGATTCTTTGTATCCGATTGTAGGCACACTCCACAACCTTAAAGCTATTTCTCCCTCTCCTGTGCATGTTGAGAGGCTCCCTCTCAACCACCAAGTCACTAACCTATGCTTAGCTCTTCAAATCTTTGCATGCATCTTGTACCTCGGTGCATGTAGATTCTTGGATCGCGCCCATTGCAATTGTCCGCCCGTCGCAGAATTTTATAACAAGGCGATTTTAAATGTCTCTCCCTCATCGACTCGATTAATGATTTTTTCTTTTAATTTGGGTATTTTCGCAAAGGAATCCAAATATATGCTATTTGTTTCGAAATATTTCACTGAATTCAGTCTTCTAAACTGATTGTTAAGGTACCATGTTCCATGAAAAGAATTATATATACAATATGCATGTATTTAAAACTTTCTCCATCTTTATGTTTCTTGATTTATCCTAAACTTCAATAGCTTCAATGCTTTGCAATTGTTCAATTGATCAATATCGCTCGATACCATGTTAGAATTTGAATAGCGATATGTTATCATAGAGATTCTCAGACACACTATTTTAGCTTCATGCATAATAAATAATCTCTTCTACCATTGATCATCACATGCGGAAATAAAATCAATTGCATGCATACATTAAAACCACAAACAATCACACATATGAACACAGTATTTAATAGGAAAGCTTAAAGCTGAAAACCCCAACTATCTGTATATTATATGTCATGGAGATCATGTAACAATCATAGTACAAAGCTCCTCACAAGCTCTCATGCACACCCTCAATTGCTACACACTATCAAGCTAGATCTAGCAAAACTCATGCTCCAACCTTTAGCCACTTGATAGCCAACCTGAATTGTGTTTTCAAGCTATGGGATGGCCTCTTTATATAGATAAACCACCCAGCCTGAACTGCGCAATCCTCATGGGTTACTCCACCCATCTGTGTGTTGCAAATATCAATAGTATAGTCACAACCGATAGTTAACCTGCTCTTTCGCCTATTTTTGCACTGGTCTCCACTGAAACTGTCCATGCACTGAACTTAACTGATGTATTCTTTAGTTGATTTATGAGTTTATAATTAGTGAATTAATTAATAATTAATCCACACCACTCTCACTAATTGTATCAATTAGTTAAACTGAATACAAATAGCTCAACTATGTTTAGATTAGTTAAACTGAATACAACTCCACTAACTTCCTCAATCAACTCCACCAAACTCTGTCACATGAGTTCTAACTCAAGTCTTCATGCAATAGCTTCACTTAAACCCTAGGAAAAGCGTATTTCCTTCTGTCAGCTGCATGTGCCACATCCAGGCATCAAACTGAAGTGCTCCAAGAGAATAAGATAATGTTTAGAGTCCAAATATTATTAAGAGCTAATAATATTCGACTTCCCTATTTTAAGGAGAGGCAGTCTAAAAATAGACTTCGACCTATAGGTCCAAAAAATAGATATCCATCTATTTTTACCAACATGAGCAATACTCCAAGAATAACATACTGCAATCCCTGGACCATGCTCCATATGTCTAAAAATAGACATAGTCTAAAAATAGATTTTTCGACAAAAATCACATGTGCTCCCCACCTAGTTTAGGTGATCACTTTCCAACTAGGATCAGGAAAGATGTTTCAGGAGGCCTCCTTCTCTGTTTCTTGTTGCCATTTTCAACACTCCCTCTCAACAAGAAAGGACTGTCTTTGCATGCGACATGCAACTCCATGCATTCGCCCTGCAACCTTCACAAGCGCCATGCAACTCCATGCATCTGCTCTGCAACTCCTCTGAAACTGAATAGGCTCCAAACAACTCAATCAGCCTGATGCATCTATCATCAAAGTCTTCGACCTCTGCGTAGCTACTGCACATGTCATCAAGAACCACTGCGTTGTTGAACTCTTGCACCCATGCACTCTTGCACTTGCTGTCAACTCTGATTCATGCTCCAGTATCTGACACTGTCACTTTGATCTGCCTGCATCAATCCAACTGATCTGCTACTGCTGCGCTGTGGGCACCTCGTAGCCAGGTTCAATTCATGAGATCCACACCATCTCATGAATCCTGCCCAGAAATATCCTCTTGGGATTAATCATGCATGTCACCCCACCTCTCACCTGGTGGTATAGCTGCATGCACTCCCTCTGCCCATCTGGCACGAAATTTCTCTGCATGAGTGGTTTCTTCCACTCCATGATCCTCATCTTGTGGCTGGTCCACATCCCGAGGTTCACTATTACCTGCATGCAAAACTTGCTCCCTCTCAAGCATCAATTTCATGTCTTTTCGCCGCATGCAACACTTGCTTCCCTCTCAAGCATCAGTTGCATGTCTTTCTCGCCTGCATGCAACACTTGCTCCCTCTCAAGCATCAATTGCATGTCTTTCATGCACTTCCCAACAGTAGGAAGCTCTGTAGAAATCCCATCTACTTCAAATCTATAAAGATTCTTCTGTATCTCCAGTTGTGGCTGCTCCACAACCTTCTGAGACTGTTTCTCACGCTGCATGTTGAGAGGCTCCCTCTCAACCACCAAGTCACTAACCTTTGATTTGCTCCTCAAAGCTTTGCATGCATCTTGTACCTCAGTGCATGTAGATTCTTGGCTCGCGCACATTGCAATTGTCCCGCCGTCGCAAAATTTTCTAACAAAAGAGTTGATTTTAAATCGACGATATCTCCCTCATCCGAGCTCCGATTCGACCGATTTTTTTTTTCAATTTGGGTATTTTTTCGCAAGGAATCCAAATATGCTATTTTTTTCTGAAAATATTTCACAAAAATTTTTCAGATATTCCCTACAAACTCGCGCACCCAAAAATTCTCGCTCTCATTCCATGTAGAAAATTATATACAATATGCATGTATATTTCCGGCTTTCTCCATCTTTATGTTTCTTGAGTTTATCCTAAAACTCAACCGCTTCAATGCTTTGCAATTTCTCCAATGATCAATATCGCTCCGATACCATGTAGAAATTTGAATAATGGATGAGTTATTCACCGAGATTCTCCTGATCACACACTATTTTAGCTTCATGCATAATACAGAATCTCTTCCACCATTGATCATCACATGCGGAAATAAAATCAATTGCATGCACACATTAAAGCCATAAAAATTCACACATATGAACACAGTATTTCATGGGAAAGCTTAAAGCTGAAAACCCCCAACTATCTGTATATTATACATGCCATGGAGATCATGTAACAATCATAGTACAAAGCTCTTTGCAAGCTCTCATGCACTACCTCCCTTGCTACACACTATCAAGCTAGATCTAGCAAAACTCATGCTCCAACCTTTAGCCACTTGATAGCCAACCTGAATTGTGTTTTCAAGCTATGGGATGGCCTCTTTATATAGATAAACCACCAAGCCTGAACTGCGCAATCCTCATGGGTTACTCCACCCATCTGTGTGTTGCAAATAGCAATAGTATAGTCACAACCGATAGTTAACCTGCTCTTTCACCTATTTCTGCACTGGTCTCCACTGAAACTGTCCATGCACTGAAGTTAACTGATGTATTCTTTAGTTGATTTATTAGTTTATAATTAGTGAATTAATTAATAATTAATTCACACCACTCTCACTAATTGTATCTATTAGTTAACTTGGATACAAAAAGCTCAACTATGTTTAGATTAGTTAAACTGAATACAACTCCACTAACTTCCTCAATCAACTCCACCAAACTCTGTCACATGAGTTCTAACTGAAGTTTTCATGCAATAGCTTCACTTAAACCCTAGGAAAAGTGTATTTCCTTCTGTCAGCTGCATGTGCCACATCCAGGCATCAAACTGAAGTGCTCCAAGAGAATAAGATAATGTTTAGAGTCCAAATATTATTAAGAGCTAATAATATTCGACTTCCCTATTTTAAGGAGAGGCAGTCTAAAAATAGACTTTGACCTATAGGTCCAAAAAATAGATGTCCATCTATTTTTACCAACATGACCAATACTCCAAGAATAACATACTGCAATCCCTGGACCATGCTCTATATGTCTAAAAATAGACATAGTCTAAAAATAGATTTTTCGACAAAAATCACATGTGTGGTCCCCACCTAGTTTAGGTGATCACTTTCCAACTAGGATCAAGAAAGATGTTTCAGGAGGCCTCCTTCACTGTTTCTTGTTGCCATTTTCAATAAGTTCGTGGCCCGCAAAGCTCCACCAGGCCGAAGGTTCCCTTAGACACAGCGCACGGCGTGGAGCAGGAACCACAACAAGATAGGGAGACTGAGGGTCTGGATATGCAGGGTACTAGTTCCTCGCATGGCACAAAATGGATAGCCGACCCTCTCAAGGGCCAGCGAATGAAACGACGAGCTACGAGGCTCGGTAGGGAGACTGAGGTTACCTTAACCAAGGAATATGTGGAGCAAATGGCAGATGCAGTCACCCTCATTTCAGAAGATATATGGCTTGCCTTGGAAGAGCAGCAGAAGGCCGCAGTCACCGCATTACAATCTGAGCTCCAAGCTCTTCATCTCAAGGCTGATACCCTACAAACAAGTGTGGTTCAAGTGAGGCTACCTCCAGCAACCACCACTGAGTTGGTCTCCATAACCGAGAGCCACCTCTGTCCCCTACCAGGCGCAACAATCACTCTATGTCTACTTGCCTTATGTGTGCAAGTCCAGGCCTGCGTAGAAGTACATGTGAACTTGGCCTGACTTCTGCAGGAGCCACTATAGGTTCTCCACACATCCCTCTTTGAGGAAATCTAGCACAAAGACCGTCAGGTGCAGCAGCAGCTAAGTATAGCAGAGCAGACAATCATAGAAAAGACTACCAAGGCATCCTAGACACAGGTCGCGTGCATTCTTGCCGCCCTGCAGCAGACCAAGTTGGAGTGTCTGATCAACAGACTCTGCACAGATGTGACCGAAGACATTCCGGCCTCTACCACCCCCCGGGCCAAGATTGAGGGACTCGTCGTAGCCCTGAAAGCTTCTCAAAATGAGATCTAGAATGTTAAGACCGAGATGGAGTAGTAGATTGCTGCGTTACAAGCTAAGTTGCAGCCGGAAACTCCTCCTGAGGTACGCGCCCAGAGAGCTGCGTTGGTCACAGAAGCCACGAACACCATTATAGCTCAGATCACTCAAGGCATAGAATTTCTTGAGACATCTATGCAGGTGTGGTCTAAGGTACATCACGACCCTCTCTTGCATGAAATTACCCAAGAATTGCACCAGAAGGAAGAAGAATTCGAGAAAATGGAGGCTACATTACCCACTTTGATCCCACCTTAATGCCTGGCACGTCTACAACCTAGCCATGCACTCAGAGATGACCTGGAAGGGCTTCTCCACAAGAAGAGGGTTCTGAGTGACCACTTCAAACCATGGACCGATGAAGCCCTCAAGATATCCCAGGACTTGTATGTTACGATCAAACATCTGAATCAGACCCTGGAAAGTGTCACCGATACTACTAAAGGCCCAACTTTGCAGAAGTTGGTGGACATTGCATAGAACACTACCACGTAGAGCAAAGGATTGTTTCCCCCTCTAATTGATGCCATTAAGCAGTTCAAGGCAAAGATGCAAACCCCACGGCCGCTGTGACTCGAGATGAGTCACAAGATTTTGTTAGGGGCCTATTGGAACAGGGTCCCCTAGCTACGTTTTGATATATTCCAATGCTGCGTTTTTTATTTATTTTTACAGTAATTGGTCTTGTGCAAGGGCTTTGGGGTGGGTCAAAGCCCCCAATGGATTGTAATGATTCAAAGGGTAGATCGAGAGTCCGTAAACCACGGGATAGCACAGGCTATGGTGATATAAATAGATGGATAGTTTGAGCCTAAGGGTAAATAAGTAAGATTGATTCTATGTACGAACTGTTGAGATCTGTTTTGGGTAGTTTTGGGTAAGGACTTCTGCTGGCTGTGTGTGCGAAGATCCTCAATCCTGCTGTGTGCGGACCCCGCTAGCTGTGTGCGTAGGTTGTGACTTGGGTTTGTAACTTGGTTTTGGATGTTAATGAACACTGACTCTATTGAAGTATCTCTATGTTATCTGAATTGGTTGTGTTATTACAAAATTACCTCTGCGTTATTAGAATAAGCTGTGATTGTATCTGCGATATATGAATTAGTTGCGATTGTGTTATTCTGTGGTAATAATTGCTGATGCAGACATGGATGTGAAGGTGTTGCTGAGATCTGCTTAATAATAGTAGATTTGTTTATGTTTCCATGGTGTTATATTGTTAAGGGCTCGTTAATAAGCTTGTTTCTGTGCGAACATGATTGAACTCAATGAGATCTCCCTTAATTACCCACTCTCTCCCAAGGTGTGGAAACCTGGTTCCAACACCCACCCAGGCGCATCTATTCCTCCCCCTAGCCCATGACACAACCACCCCCTCAGGTTTGATCTTGCTGACAAGGTTGTGTCCTCTTGCTCACTCAGGAGGCCCACCCTCTACGAATTGTGCTAGCAAGACTTGACAATATTACTGAAATTCAAAATAAAGTCAAGTTATATATATATATATAAGAATAATTAAAATTTGATAAATGAATTTTGGAATTATTTTAAACAATTGATTTTACTCTTCTCCATTATTGTTGAAATTTAAAATAGAATAAAGTTCAACTAAAAGATTAAAGCTATTTGTAGTTTATTACATTGTACAATAAAAAAACAATTGTGTTTTTAATAGATGAGTAGGGTAGGTTTTCATACTTCCATTAACTACCACTGCATGCCACAATCGATTCCCACAACTACCATTATAACAGCTAGGTGCTTAATATGCAAATATACCCCCTTTGATTACACAAATAAGTTACGGAATTTGAACCTTGAATCTCTATAACAATTCTTTTTCACTTTGCTTGGAGATTTGAACCTCAAATCTTTGTCACTTCATTTTCACCAAGCTTGCCACTCTAGGTAGGACTAAAAAGTTGCAATAATATAATTTTAACATTGTTGCTAATTTAGACATTAAATTGGTGTATAAAATGTTTTTATTTGTGTGAAATAAAATAAATTAATATATAGAGTGATTTTATTTCTATAAAATAGAAACTTTTTCAATATGACAATTTGATTAAAATATACATACTCTATTCCAATAAACTAAATTTTAATATTAAAAAAAAACACATAATATTAACTATATTACATATTTCTTTTTTCAAAATAATTTATTTAAATTTTAAAAATCAAAACAATTTATTTGAATTTTTTAAATTTAATATATATAGATATTTGTTTTTTAAATAATTATTTTTATTTAAAATACATAAAAATATAAATATATAAAAGTACGACGGTAAGATATTTTTTATTTTTCATTTTATTAATATTTATATTAAATATATTTTTTATTTTTCATTATATTAATATTTATATTAAATTAATGAAATATAAATAAGAATCAAATATGTTTGTGGACATTGCTTTATGTGGTCAATTTTAAAGGTATCTCCACATTGCAAGGTTTTGCAGAGTCCAAGATGGTAATAGACTGAGCTATATGTAAAATTCAAGTTTAAATCTCCAATATATTTTTAATTGTATTTTGAATTTTCTTCGATGAGTTGTTCAAAGATGCCCTTAGACTTCATGTAGTTTTTTCTTTCTCACCAAATTTCTCGAAGGTCGCCGATAGTGTAGATCTTGGAATATTAGAAGTGTATCTTGAAAAACTAACTCATTAGTTTAGTTTAGTAAAGGACCACGTTAGTTATATTCAATTTTGATAAATATATATATATATATATATATATATATATATATACTTAAGAAATACAAATAAAATATTTAAAAAAAAAAAAATTAATCCATAAAAGTTATGATGATTTAATGATTTTTTCATAAGTTTAGTAAGACCTTTTTCATTCATTCATTAAGAAAGGTAAATTACATTCATGATCAGATGGTAAGGTGGTCTTAATCTACCGAGTGTGAAACAAGATTTGTTGGCCACCGAACCACATTATAAGTCACCCAAAAGGAAAAAAATTAAGAATGAATTTTATAGCTATATATGTCTGAGTATCCTTATCTCGTCTAATATATAAATATCTAAGACATAGTATCAAATTTTGCACAACTTGCATTTATAAGTAACAAAAATTGGAAAACACACTAGACTTGACATACTACTAATCTTCAGAAGATTCCACATGAGTTGATTCTTTGGCACTCGAGCCAGGTAATTCCATTTGAGGGAGACACGAAATATGTTTTTCTATAAAATTGACGCAGGGATTTTGTTGTTGAATATGAAATTGGATAACATGGAATTCTTTATGAATTTCTCGAAGAACAAGGTTAGACTTGGTCATATCAGCCGCAAGAGTTGACATGGCTCTTGCCACAATATTTTTCATGAGCCAATATAGATAGACGGTTTATTTATACTGATAGGATCAACATCTAGTATGACCAAGGTTTGGTACCACTTCCAACCATTCCTCAACATCCAAATTTTCTTGTATTGTATGTCGATTCAGTTCTTCTTCCCACTCAGATATAAGCTGATGGATCTGAAGCTAAGTGCCAGTCTAGTAGGTCTGGTTCGCTTCATAAATAGGCCTAGAGGTCGTTCTACGATGGCGACCCCGAACAAGACCTGGTTGGGGCTGACTGCCACCATGCTAAAGCCCAGCACGACGACTCTAACCCCAAGCCTCTATCGTCATGGAACCTCTTCCAAAGGAAGGTCACACCATTCTATGACTTCGCTGGCCATGAAAATGAATCGGTGCACTGAGATAGCAACCCATAAAGTCTGGCACAGTGAAAATTCCTAACCTATGAACCTGGTGTGTGCACCTGGAGTTAACACTTGAAGGTATATCATAGAATAAATTCATAGAACTATGAGAAAAAAAACAATAAATAATACATTTTCCATTGAATATGATATGTGTATACCAATAAAGGTCAACATCATCAACTCATGGCTTCCCGAGCCTTCAAATAACGAAACATAGAACCCATTCGGATAGATACTCTCTCAAAGAATCTCTTCAATTACTGACCAACAAAAGTAACAAGAAGACATGAAATAAAACCCAAACACCCATGCATAAAATGTAAAATGAATTCCAGAGAATAAACCCCAAGAACATGCCCATCTGTGAGCGTAAAATACCATAACTAGCAGAGACGATTGGACCTAATTAAGGTTTCCCATCAGAAAAACCAATGCTCGCCTTCCAAAAATTCCAGAATGTATTCTTTCTAACCTAAAACATTGTCTTAGAGACCCGTTTACCCTGATTTATCAAAGAGAAATTAAAAAAAAGGGTCAGAAGGGGAGATTTCATTGATAAAACATACTCGCAGATGATGACCACTAGATAGCAAAAGATAGCTACTATACATATTCGACCACCTTCAAAAGGGACCTTTGAGAGTACACCTGTGACTTCCTCTGAACTTGTAACCAGATTATTTACAATGCCTCACGAGTGAACAAAATTCACAACATACAAAATCTAGGTTGAAGGTATCAGACTAGTCGTTTTAATCCTCATTTCATGTGTCTAACCACCTTGCATAGGTTGGAGAGTGTGTGAGGGCCTAAAAAATATCCCTCACCATCCTTTCTTCTTAGTATGCTAACCATGACATGCATCCTGAGGACTCCAATTCTCTACCCTCACCTGATCAGGGAACTCTTGTTCATGACTTGGTTAGGGTCATTGCTATTTCTAATATCATGATATGAGATGTTCTTTAGACTATCCATCTCTTCTGTAATGTCTTATTTCTAATATCATGATATGAGATGTTCTTCAGAGTATCCTCCCAATATTTATACAACCCCAATTAGCCAAAAACATTGATGCTTTGTTTCCATATCTCCTCACATGGGAAGGAATGATGCATTCAAACTAGCGAAGACGATCCCCTATGTTTTGCACCAAACAAGTTGTCGTCCAACTGTGAATGATCTTCTCACTACTAGATCCATGATTCTATTTTTTAATGATTGCAATCACTACGTTAGAGTGACCTTCTATCACCAATTTCCTAAAACCTTTACTTTTAGCTATTATTAGGCCTTTGTAAACAACATTGAATTTTGCCTCATTATTGCTAGCATATCCACAATATGTTGCATATATTAGTTTGGTGCAATGTTGGGAGGCTCTAAATAATCCTCCAAAACCCGCGTACCTAGGGTTCCCTTTGTAGGCACCACCAAAATTTAGATTTATAAACCCTTCAGGTGAAACATGATAATGGTTAGGCGAGGGACTAGGAGAAATCATTATTTTCTAGGAAGAAGGAGAAATCATTTTTTGGAGATAAGTTCAAATGTTTGAGGATCCAATATTTATGACGAGAGACTAGCCAGCCATCCTAATTTTATTGATCGACCAAAATTTTTTCTCAAATATTCTGTATAAATAATTTCCATACTCCCTCCTGGGGTATCCACTAATCTATAAAGGTTTTTCAGTTTATTTATTTCTAGATAGCCTAGAGAAGAAAAAAAATTGAAAAAATCCAAGCATGATTTAGACCCGAGCCTGGGAAAATTCATTTTCTCTAGTTTTTAATTGATTTCGAGATTCTATTTATAACTCTGTCCTAGTTGTCAATAAGGCTACCTAGCTTACTCCATAACTAGTCGACAAAGGTACATGTATTCTAAAGGTGTTCAAGATCTTCATTCTCGAGACCACATAGGATACAGTATGATGATCCTTGGAGTCCTCGTTTCTGTAACTAATCCCAGGTGAGGATTCTTTTTTGACAAACCAACCATAAAAAATGAGAAATATTTTTCCATAGATGCTCTGTCCATATATTTATCCATATAAGGTTGTGGTGGTCCTGGAGTTAATTAGCTATCAATTTGTATGCTTCCCTCACATTGAACATTCCTTTGGTAGTGTACCCCCATCTGAGGATGTCAAGGCCTTCCTATTTTGTGATTTTCCTAGACTTAAGTTCTCTTTCTAGTGTCTACCATTGGTTGGTTATTGGCGGGTTTATCTAATCCTATGGGCCTTTCAAAGTTCTCCACATTGGATCATCCTGGGTGGGACTCTAGAATTGATTCACCAAAATACAATTTTGGTTGTTCGTATATAGGAAAATATCTCCAAGGTCCTCTCTACTAAATAACTTCCCTCTTTGTTGCCAAGAATCTTGCTAAAAAAGGGCATTGCCCCCATCCCTAATCTCCCAAAATATGTGGTTTATGATGAGATCTCTATTATTTGACACCAAATTCCTAGTTGAAGAACCCTTTGGTGTATACAAGTGTCTTAATTTTCATTCTAATGAGGTTGAAATTCTATATTTCATGTTCCAAGTATTCTTCCACAAGTCATGGCCACCCTTTAACAACTGCCACCACAACTTAGCACCCAGAACTTGCTTGAGGATCAACGGATCTCTGAGGCCTAGATTACTTGCCAATTTGGGTTTTGGAACATTGGTTGAGGAGACTAGAGCCCATTTATTAGCATTATATAAACCCCTCCACAAGAATTTCCTACAGGTATCTATCATTGAATTACACACTGATTTGGGAGAAACCATGCTCGAGAGTTTGTATATCGAGATGGATTGTAAGAAGGTTTTTAATAGGGTCACACTACCAATGATATTTAAGGATATAAAGGCCCAAACACTCAGTTTTGATTGAATTTTATGAAAAATATATTCTGAGAAAACAGTTCTTAAGGATTTCACGACCATGAGCATACCCAAATATATAATAGGTAGGGTTCCAATTCCAAAACCAATGGATTGAGCTAATAAGGATTGGGTAGCAATTAGAGTATTAAAAAGGAAAATTTTCAATTTATCATTGTTTATCATGGTACCAGAGGCCTGCATGAACTCATGGAGAATATATTTTAAATTTCTAACTTCATGGAGGGATACTTTACAAAACAACATGATATCATCCACAAATTTTTGATGATTGACAAGGAGGTAATCACCCCATAATCGGAGGCCTTTAAGTTGGGAATATTGGGAAGAAACTTTGATATACCTACCCAGGCTCTTAGTCGCAAGGATGAAAATGAAGGGAGATGGAGGATCTCCTTGATGTAAACCTCTATAAGGGTAAAAGGATTTGGAAGAGTATCTATTTAGAAAGATTGAGAATACAAGAGCTGAGATGAGGGAGGATACCTAGATGATCCATTAGGAGTCAAAACCATAACCCTTCAAGATATTGAGGATATAAGGCCAGCTAAGGTGGTCATAGGCTTTGTATAAATGAATCTTGATAAACATTCTAGGAGATTTTATATGTTTAAGAGAATGGAAAAGTTCCTGAGAGGTGATAATTCGATCCAAAATTTAGCGGTCTTCAACCAATACAGTGTGTTCTAGGGATATGAGGTTGGGAAAAAGAGGTTTTAGCCTTTTCACCATAATAGTGGACATGATTTTTTAGATAAAATTACATAAGTTATAGATCTAAAAACCTGGGGATATTATAACTAGGTAGATTTAGGAATTAACAAGATAAAAGTGGAATTAAGATAAGGATTTACCTTTTGGGTTCTTCACAATTCTTCTATCATGTCTAGGATGTCGTGTCCAATGAAGCTCCAAGAATCTTAGAAGAATTCTGTTGTGGAGCCATCTAGTCCTGAGGCTTTATTCCTAGCCATAACTTTGAAAACTTCCTCTATTTCCTTTAGATTCACCGCCCTCATCATGGCAAGGTTCTGACCCAGTTGACCAGGTGGGAATGTGACTATTTATTCTTTGGATTTCCTCCGATTGACCTTGATCAGGGTCTGAAAGAAGGGTTTGAAAAGGATCCACCAAGAGGTCCTCCATCTCCTTAGGATGAGTGAGATGATTTCATGTGTCATCCCTTAATGAAAATATCTGATTATGTTGTAGGTCATGGATCTTACCCTTATGAAAACATATTATATTTCTCTCACCTACCCGAGCCATTGAATACAATATTTTTTCTTCTAGAGGATTTCCTCTTGTTTCCTTCTTTCCTCTAGTAGATTCAAGACCTAACCTTCTTCTAGTACCAATGCCTCAGAACGACCTTCTACTATCATTCATTGTTGGATATCATTCATTTTCTCTTGAAGATGCCTATGATCCTTCATGATGTTCCAAAACTCTGCTTGGTTCCATTTTTTAATCTTTTGTTTGAGATATTTCAGTTTGAATTGGAAGGTGTGCATGTGGTTCCTACCTTTCACTTTACCATATTTCCACCAATTTTCCATTTTCCCCAGGAAAGAGGGATCCTTGAGTCAGAATGATTCAAAACATAAGGGTTTTTTTAAGGTTCCAACTTTATATCTATTTCCATCATGATCTGCCAGTGATCTAAACCTAAACATGGGAGGATTTGTGCTTCAAAGAAGATATCACTACTCATCAAATTTTCCGAGACTGGAATTTTTTCTAGGCATAAAGAAAATTGATGAGAGCTCCCTATTCAATTATTCCACGTATATATTCCATTTTTAGTTGGAATATCAACCAAATTCAGCTCCATTATCCATTCCCTAAATGTTTCGATTTTTGAATCCATTCTATTTATCCTACCCTTTTTCTCATCAAGGGAGGAAATAGGATTAAAGTCACCACCGATTATCCAAAGCTCCTAAAAGCATATACTTCTCATATTTACTATATTATGAAGGAAATCATCTTTTTCTCTCAAAATATGAGGCCCATTAACAACCAATAACAATGCCTAGTCATAGGTTCCTATATGCTTGAATTTTCTAGAAAGAATTTGTGGAAGGCTAACCTAATTTTCAAAATTTATCTCTAGAGGGTTCCAGAGTATAGCTAAACCTCTCACACTTCCTCTAGAGTCTAAAGCCATGACCTCATAATGGGGTTTAATTCCTTGAAAAATTGTATTCAATCAGTTTTCATATACTTTGGTTTCTTGTAGCATCATAATACTCGTTTTTTCTTATTTAATTCTTTTGTTGAGATATCATTGTTTGCCTTGAATATTGATGCCTCTCACATTCCAAGACATAATTATCATTGTGAAGATTTATTAATTTGGTGTAATACCACCTAGATAGGTACCACCCTGCATGAGTTTACCAACAAATCCCCAACCATTTGGATCGATTCCTGCAAATTCTTCTGACCTCTTTTTCCCCCCTTTACCTTGGGTTCCTTGATATAGACCGCTACCTGGTTGGGATCCAGGGTTCTCTTGTTGAAATAATGAGACATGGCTTAAATTGTCTTGATATTTCTGAAAAATATCTCTATAGAGTTTTTTTGTTCTTATGGAATGAATCTTTCATCCAAATTTTGCCACATTCAAAAATCTATTGAGAATGTTCCTTTATACTCAAATCTTCTCGTGTTCCATATATATCCATATTTTCCTGATTCTTTGGTGATTCATTATCCTCCCACTCTGAGGTCTCATCCTGAGCTTTTTTTTTGGTTTGTTAGCCCCTTTGGGTGAAACACTAGAATTTTAAGTGCTAGACTGGTGACTTGATTTCCTTGGGTTCTCGCTATCTTCCATCAATGCCTCATATATGTTACCATGGCCTTGGCTATCTCACTATGTTTGTTGAGTTGATGGTGGAGGTGAATTTTCATTCCTCCTTTTATTAGTTACCTCTTGGAAACCCTCTTGTTCATTATGAGGATTTGTATTTTCCTTAAGGGTTTCCAGATCTACTAATCCCATTTGGTTCAGGGGGGGGATATTTGAACAAATTCCCATAGTCATTGAATTTTCAATAGTGAAATGGGATGTTCTCGTAATCCAGGGGCTACTTCCATACCTCGTCATTATATTCCAGCTCAATGAATTCTAGGAGGGTTTCGGTGATGTTCATGTAAATGCAGATTCAAGAATAAGAGGTGTAGTGACACTAACAAGTTGAATCAACTTCTTTAACAAATATGGCAATATAATTTCCTATACCTTCCAGTATTTTTGGATCCCAGAAATACACTGGGAGAGAAAATAATCACAACCATATCGGGGCTGCCCTAAATTTTTCTTGATCTGGATTATAGCATTCTTCCCAATAATGCATGAAGAGACCAACATTATAGAAGAAATAAGGCCCATTTTCAAAAACCTTTACTTTATCCTCTAAAATGGTGAATATCACTTTGAAGAAGCCTGTAGCACTTAGTTTCAGGTCAATATGTCCTTTCGGCTGCCATTTTAGGTGGATCCATTGGAAAATATATCTCTTTAAAGGCCATAGACCAAAAAATTTGCAGATCACGGCATGATCCTTCATGAACTTGCTGCATTTTTCGAGTTTGTTGTTAGGGATCACGAATCTTGATTTTTTGGCAACTCGTGGTAGGAATTCCATCCATAATCCGTGCTTTCCACTGTGTCCCCATAATTGGATATCTCTTATGTCCACCTTCTTTGCTGGTCGTTGTTGAAGCCCCGTCCTTACTTCTTGATTCCCCTACTACGATATTTCGATAGGAAGGGATCTCTCCCCTCCCTACTGGCTCACTCATCTGATTTGGAAGATCTTTGATTGGAAATCACACCTAGGGTTGAAGGACTGATGTTGCAGATAATTTTCAGATATGATAGTTCGAAACCCTAGCAAAGCTCATCCTATGCTTTTATAATGACTTAAATTTAAAATAAATTAAATAATTTTTTATTTTCTTTAAAATTTGATAAAAAAAATTCAATAATTATCATTACCAATAATATTATATAAAAAATATATAATAATAATATGTTAATTGAATTTATTTCTAGTAGTTGTAAGGAATGATTATTATTCTCTTCATCTTCTTGTAAGAACTATGTTGCCAAGTTTGAACAATCCCTCAAAGACAAAAAAATATATCTTCTTCGTATAAAAACTATTATATATATATATATATATATATATAATTTAATACTAATATTATAATATAATAATTATAAAAATGAAATAACTTAATTTAAAAAGTTCTATGTTTTTTTGGAATATTTTTTACTTGAAATTTAGTTACAATTTATTGGAATGGCTAATTTGAATATATATATATATATATATATATATATATATATATATATATATATATATATATATATATATATATATATATATATATATATATATATATATATATATTTTAAATATGTATTCTTGATCTCATAATATAAATATATAAGCGACATTTAATCTATGCAATCAAGAAATAAATTTATACTTTAGCATAATGTTTAAGTGATGTTTAATGAAATATTTTTCATTATAAATTAAATGTGTATTTTATCTATTTAATCAAAATTTAATTTTAATGATATAAATATATCAAACAAAAATTAAAGAAATGATTAAGGTAAACAAGAAAGAATTAGTATACAAAAATTCCTTCACTTATTTCAACTATTAATTTATATGTTCAATATTTGATATAAATAGGCAAAGGTCTAACATTTATTCAATTTTTTATATATAAAGGATATTGTAATCAATTCACTTTATTTAATTTGAAATTTTAATGCAGTTGAGGCTCTACAATATTCTAGGGTTGAAACATTAGAGCAAAAATTAGTTTGTTACTTCTATAAATAATTGGTGTTTATGGTTATTGTAGTTAATTAGTTCTAGTTTCAAGGGGACGTCTTTGTTGCTGAGGGGTTTTTGCTCGGGCCTATGGTAGACCATGTTCAGTGGGAGATCTGTGGGATTGATTCTTCTAGTGAAAGAAGATGATGAGAAGTGGAAAGATAGAGAGGGAGAAATTTAATGGTCAGATTTTTGAGTTGTGGAAGCTCAAGATGGAGGATCTGCTAGTGGATAAATATCAGTGGATCATGGTAGATCCCGATACTAAACTAATGGCAATGTTAGGTGAATATTGGGTGAAGTTGGATCGCAAGGAAAAGAGCACAATAAAATTGTGCATCTCAGATTCGGTATTGTTGAATGTATCTGGGGAAGCTATATGAAGGATTTGTGGGACAAGTTAGGGACTTTGTACCAATATAAGACTAGTGAATAAATTGCCCCTGCAAAAAAAGTTGTATAACCTCAGGATGGAGGATGGAGACTCAGTGATAGAGTATATGAACACCTTCAATAATGTGGTGATTCAGTTTTCATCTGTTGATATTAAAATCTCAAATGAATATAAGTGCATCAGTTATTTGTGTTCTCTACCAGATTCATGGGATAGTCTAGTTGTTGCAATAGGTAGCAATACATCTACCTTGAATTTTGATGAATTTTTCGCAGCCTTTCTGTCCGAGGAAATGAATCAGAAAAATATGGAGGGCCAAAATGGATATGCCTTGTATGTACGAGGACGGTCCTAAAACAAAACAAAACAAAAAAAATCTTGAGAGGAAGATCTAAATATCCAGGAAAGCTTGTAAAGGTGTGCTTGAAATGCGGAAAGGAAGGGCACTTCAAAAAGGATTGTAGATCTAAATCCCCTGAGAAAGGAAAGGGATCTGATGATGCTCCTTCTACAAAGGTGAAAACCACTTCAGATGAAAGTAGGGATGTGTATTTGTCTTCTTCTTCAAATACACATGTAGATCATGAGGCATGGTTGATTGACTCAGGTGCATCCTTTCACTTCACTCCCCATAGGGAGTGGTTCTGTGAGTATGAGAAGTATGGTGGTCATGATGTCTTCTTATGGGATGATAGGAAGGCCAAAATCATTGGACATAGAAAACTAATGTTGAATTTGCAAGGTGGAAGGATTAGAACACTTCTTGGTGTTCTGCATATTCCCACATTGGCTAGAAATATGATTTCTGTAAGCAAGATTGATGATGTAGGTGTAAAAATAGTGTTCGAGAAAGATACCTACAAGATGGTTCGGGGAGAACTGGTATTGGTGCAAGGATTTCATATTGGAACACTACACAATATTCTAGCTAGCATTGTGATTGATGTGTGCAATAGCTCAGTGGTTCTTGAAAGTGGAGCATCAAGCCTAGCGGTCTCTGAAGAAAATACCATTCTATGGCATCAATGGCCTGTGCATATTGGAGAGAAGGGCCTTCAAATACTGAATGGTAATGGTATGGTAGAAGGTATGTCTAGTTTCTCTTTGGATTTCGATTTTTGTTAACATTGTGTATATGGGAAGAAACATTGGGTGAGTTTCTCTTCTAGTGCTAAGAGGGCGAACAAAATATTAGAGCTTGTAAGTAGTGGTGTGTTTGGACCTGTGTCAGTTCCGTCAATAGGTAAGTTTTTGTATTATATTTTATTTATATATCACTTCTCAAGGAATACATGGATATATTTCCTTAGGAAGAAATCTGAAGCTTTTGACAGGTTTAAAGAATTTAAGGCTCTATGGAAAACTAGACAGACAAGAAGATAAAGATGTTGAGGATAGATAATGATGGAGAGTTCTACAAGAAGGAATTTGAAGAGTTCTGTAAGAAGTTTGGTATAGCAGGGCATAAGACTACTCCATAAACACTTCAGCAAAACGAATTTGCAGACAAAATGAACACGACATTGATGGAAAAGGCAAGAATCATGTGTAGTGGTACTAGGTTAGGATAGGAATTATGGGCAGAGGCAGTGGGGATTGCATGCTACCTAGTTAACAGATCACCTTCATCAACGTTGGAGGATAAGACTCCACATGAGGTATGGGTTGGTAAGAAACCCTCTCTTTCACATCTGAGGGTATTTAGATATGATTCATATGGACATGTTACAAAGGAGAAAAGAACCAAGTTGGATAGTAAATATGAAAGGTGCATCTTTATTGGGTATAATGATGGTTTAAACGGTTATAATATTTGGAACCCATAACCAAGGAAGGTTGTGTAAAAATGAGATGTAGTGTTTAAAGAGGTGAAATATGTTGTTAAACATGAATTCCTACCAAAGGAACTTGAGAATATAGAGTTTGAGATAAAGGAGGAAGAATCAGGCTCTACATAAGAACAAGATTTAGAAGAGGAAGAGCCACAAACTCCAGCTGTGAGAAGATTAGTTCAAGAAAGAAGGCAACCAAAAAGTTATAGTCCATCTGCTTTCTATTCAAATTTTTCTTTATCTATCACTGATGATGATCCCATAATTTTCAGGGAGGAAGTGGATTCAAAGGATCGAAAACTCTCAAAGGATGCCATGGTTGATGAAATGGCATCCTTGCACAAAAATGAGGCATGGGATCTGGTGGAGTTGTGGGCTGGAAAGAAACCCATTAGAAGCAAATGGGTGTTTAACAATAATATGAATGTAAAAGGAAAGGTGGATAAATACAAAGCTTGGTTGGTAGAAAAAGGTTATTCCCAAGTGTCGAGAATTGATTTTGGTGATATTTTTTCTATTGTTTCCAAGAGAACTTATGTTATATTACTTTTATATGTTCCTGTTGCATTTTATTTTGAGGTAGAATAGATGGATGTGAAGACAACATTTCTTCATGGGGACCTAGAATAGGAGATCTATATGAAGAAACTTGAAGGTTTTGTAGTGAAGGGTAAGAAAGAACTGGTATGCAAGTTAAAAAAGTCTTTGTATGGGTTAAAACAATCACAAAGGATGTGGTATCAGAAATTTGATACATATATACGAGGACTACGCTTCACTAGATGCAAAGAGGATAATATTGTCTATTTTAAATTATTTGGTGAAAATGTTATTTATTTTGTCTTGTATATGGATGATATGTTGGTAGTTGGAAACGACAACGAAATTATCTAAGATTTGAAGACCTAATTTTTCTCCAAATTCGACGTGAAGGATCTTGGTGCTGTAAACTATATTTTGGGCATGGAAATTAAAGGAGATCGAGAAAAGAGTAAGCTCTAGTTAAACCAGAGGAAGTATTTTGAGCAAATTTTGCAGAGGTTAAATATGCATGATAGTAAATGGGTGAAGGTTCTTATTCCTATAGGTGTAAAGTTATATGCTGAACAGTGTCCCAAGACACAAGAAGAAGAAGAAGACGTGTCTCGTGTTCCATATGCAAGTGTAGTGGATATCCTGTTGTATGAAATGGTATGCACTAGACCAGACATTGTAAATGCAGTGGGAGTATTGAGTAAGTTTATGTCAAAACAAGGGAAGAAGCATTGGACATAATTGAAGCAGGTTTTCAGGTATTTTCATGGCACTAGTGATTATGGTTTGTGCTACCTGGGAAGACCAGGATTGGAAATATTTTTGGATATCCTTTGGCTTTGTTGATGAAGATTGGGCTAGATATCTGGATCAAAGAAGATGTACAAGTGGGTATGTGTTTAGCCTATTTGGAGGTTCATTCAGTTGGATGAGTAAAATATATTCTGTAGTGTCTCTTTCAACTACAAAGACAGAATGCATTTCAGCCACTGATGCAAGAAAGGAATAAGTTTGGTTGTAGAGATTGTGTTGAATTATGGGGTTGGTGTAGCAAGCTATAAGGATAGACTGTGATAGACAACGAGCAATTTTTTTGGCTTAGAACCCTTCTTGTCATTCAAAGACAAAGCACATTGATGTTCAGTATCACTTTGTGAGAGATATGGTTGAGGAAAATAAGGTGTTGCTGGTAAAGGTGGACACTTTGAATAATGTTGAAGATGCATTGACAAAGTTTGTGAGCACTGAGAATTTCTCTTGGTGTAGAGAAACAATGGGCGTTGGAGGGTTGGATCAATGACTAAGCTCTCATGTGGCCCCTTATAGAAAGAAAACAACAAGTGGGAGAAATTTGGGTGTGTGTTATATTCTTTCTAGGACTAGCCTTGGGCGAGAAGTGGGGGGTAAGAGGGGGGCAGCCAACCCCCCTACACTAGCATTAGGTGTAGTAGGTGGGTCACAGGGTGGGTGCAGCCCCCATTTTCATGGGGTTTGGAGAGGGGCAGTAGCCCCCATGCATGAGGTCTGGGGTAGCACCCCGGGAAAAAAATTTTGGACCCTATATTAGGTGGGCAAACCTACCTATGGTTTTGTGCATGGGTTTGCACATGGTTTTGGGCATGATGGTTTTCTACCCATGGTATTTTGTAGATTTGTTCAAGGTAACTATGGTTATGTTCTAATCCAGGGTTAATGGATTAGGGTTTATGAATGCTTTGGCATGTATATATGTGTGTTGTAACATTGAAAAGAATATAATGAAAAATCAAGTTAGTGATCACGGTTTTGGTATCTAGGGGAAAATATCTATGTATATTTTTTTTTTGGTTCTATGCACTCCCTATTGTTTTATTTTATGTTTTAATAGTTTATTTTCAGATAATTTATGTACACGATTAAAACCTAAAGGGAGAATGCAATTCCTTTGACATCCGAGAGGGTTGAGTTGTGCCAGTCTTGGCATAGATTCAACCCCTTATCATGTGGCTATAAACTCAGGGATAACATTCCCATTACTTCTTATCAACTGGTGAAAATCTCAAGATGTTGATGTAGTGCCAAAGAAACGCAATTTCATTTGAAAATATCAACAAGTTTCACTTGAAATTTAGTTAAAAAATATTGGAATGGTGAATTTGAGTTTTTAAATTTGTATAGATTGAGTGTCCTTGAGTTTATGAATTTAAAAATGCATTTTAAGTAATAAAAATTAGTGATCTCAACAAGAATTATATTACTATATTTCAATGAAAAAGAAAAATATGTAGAAGAATCTCACTTAGTGAAAAAAATGAATAAAAAAATTAGAGTTTGTAGACAACATGAAATATTATTCATAAAAAAATAGAAATAAATTTTGATATAATTGACCACATAAATAAATAAATAGACAATAACACAGTTAATATATTATCTATATGGCCATGAGGTATAGAGTAGAAGGTGATAGGGTGTTCCTTTACCGTACTCTGTGATGTGAAGGTTATTGGTTCGAAACTCTATGGAAAAAAGTCCAACCTTGTTAACGGTTAGTGTAGCCTAGGCTAGGTGTGATCCCCAAGTGATTTTGATGCCTTAAATTCCCATGTATCATGGCTACTCAAGCCATAGGTTTGATCTGCAACTCATCTCAGGACTGACATATCTTAACAAATTATGTATATATATATATATATATATATATATATATATATATATATATATATATATATATATATATATAATCTACATAAACTTATTGCTCAAAATTGTTAAACTAGAGAGAAACTCTCATTAGATTCATAAGGAAAAAAAGGATTATTCAATCCAAAAACATCATTAGTCAAAAGAATTTCTTATATTGTGACACTAAAAGGGCTTAATATGAAAAAATTATCCTCAAATTCCCTACTTATTCCCATATTAAATCACAATTTTAATATATCTTTTACAATATTGACCTTTGAAACATTTTAACTCATCAAAATTATCTATTAAGGCTTCTATTAAACGATTTCAAGTGTAAAATTAAAATTGTTTAGGAAAACATGTAGTTTCTTACCTTTCATAAGGTTTGATGGACAAATTTTGGTCTCTATGTGTTGGGAATTCAATAATATAGTCTTCCCCATGCTTTTTGTGACATGTTCTTAACCACCTCTCAAGGATCCCTTAACTTAGGTGATGCATCCATTTACTAACACCTGTGGGTTTTTGTGTAATTACAATCATGATTCCATCAAGTGGTATAAGAGCCAAAGACCTCGAGTTAGAAACACCCCTCAGTAGCGCTTAGGGGGAGATTGTTGGGTATTGGAAAATCCGACACTCAACAATAATGTGACTTCAAGTCAGTTATACCAAAACCATGCTTCCAACAATATCCTCCTTTAAAATGATGGAAAAACCATAGCCACATCACCAAATCATATTCTTTTACATGAATTCCAATCTCCATCATTGGCAATAGAGTAATATGGCTTTTCTCTAAGAAGCATTTCCACCGAATATCTGGTGTCCTCATGTGTTGATCATGTGTATTGTTGCTCTCATGTTTTATTTTTCATGTGTTAATATAATATAATATGTTTGGTACTATTGATTACATTGGTGCTGCTATCTAATGTTCAAATAGTTTTTGAATTGAAGTAGAGTAAGAAAATGATGTTTACTAATTATATGTTGTTTATGTCTGAGAATAGTGCATACATACGTGTATTCCTTTTATGATAGTCATGTATATATTTATAAGCATGAAAAAAGTAAAAAAAAATGGTAATTGGTGATCCATGTAGTACAATATTGATTCATCCCCCCCCCCAACCCCCCTCTTAGTATTTTCAGGCTCCTAACAATTGGTATGAGAGAAGGTGTCCTCAAGTGTAGCTTGACCACTAGAAGGTAGATCTGGTAAACTTTAAAAAAAAAAAAAAATCAATGAATCATCAAGGAATGTGTATGCTCAACACCGTAAACTATCAAGTATGGAGTGAAAAGGTCAAATATGAATTATTATCTTGTAGATCTAACGTTTTTAAGTTAGTGTGTGAAATATATGGAAAATATCCCTTCTTATTGTTGCAAGTGAAAATATTGGGGGGGGGGGGGGGGGTGAATTGGTATTGTGCCCTGGGTCAATATTTTACAGATTTTTGACCTTATTTAATAGTTATATGATTAATTTATTTACTAGCAACGCATCACAATGCATATTAGAAAATATATGCATAATTTACCAACATAATACACATGCATAACCAAGTAATCCATCAACAACATATAAACATCAAGGAACATCGAAAAATATCACACAAGAGACATAAGAAGTAAGGCAAAAACATAAAGGGAGAAAACCACCATCTGCTTTTTCTTTGATTCATATTCTTTTCATTAATCAAAATATTCTTTTACATATGCACTGGGCACCACTAGTGTGAAAGCCATAACTTTCCAATCACACAAGAAAATCTCACTCCAAGCCACTAATTGTCATAACTTTGTAGAAAACCATATGCTAGAAGACACTACTCTGATGATTTTGCATGCCACAACAAGTTGGATGCAAGATCACCCATATGTTTTCCACCCACCACTAGAAGGAAGAATTTACTCCCAGTTTTCAGGCCACTATCTAAAGGATCTTGCTACACCCTAAATATGCAATCCACCACTTGCCTCATTGAAGGCCCCAACCTTCAAGCTCTTCTCATGGACCTTGTTTGATGATTTTCACACTGGATCCACACAACATAAACATAGAAAACTATGGGCCTCATTTCATCCCATTTCCAATTTAGACCCACACTGAAATTATGCTCAACAAAAACATTGTCAAACCATTAAACAACCTTTTCTCTCACACTCAACTATCCCTCTCTCACAACAATACAATACTCTACTCATACAAACAATGTGCCCTCAAATACTACATAGAAACACTCAACAAGCTCATAAACATGCAACCTCTCATTGGACTGGATTCAATGTCAAACCCTCTACACTACTACTCACAACATAAACATGCATATGTTAATGGCATAACAATACACGACTCTCTGCTGCAAACACACTTCTCTCACAATATAAATCTGGCCCCATAATCAACAACAAATCAAACTCATACATTGACCTCGCATCATATACAAACCACTCACAATTAATCTTCCCTCAATACATTAGTAGTTGCATACATACTCTGACCATACTCTCTCACTCACATAATGGTTAACTACATACATAAAACAAACATTATATGGAATATGAGGCAATACAATGTGTTCTGCAATCTACAAAGTAGAGGCAACCCCTACAACATAAAATATGTCAACATACAACAATGATACATGCCTAATTACAATTTTATGTTATAGATATAAACATCAACAATGCAAATTGTACCTCTCTAATTAGCTAAATGTACCTCTGGCTAGACATATGCTCTACTTCTTCCGTCAAAAATCAACAAAAAAAACATACTACAGGTGTTCAAGTTTCAGTTTCTACGTGTTTGATCACTGGAAAATGTTGTGTTCTGTTGTAGCTCCTAGAGACATTCTAGAGTTGTGATATACCAGTGCCTAGGACATCTTAGCATAACAAGGAGCATATAATATAATGTAGGAAGTTGTCAGCTTTAGCTCACATGCTATCTCCTGTAAATAGGGAAATGAAATAGAATGGGACCAAACTCTCAGAAACTGACACAGGAAAAGAGATACTTCAGAGGCAAGATGCAGAACTCTAATACAAAAGCAACAGAAAATTCAGAGACAATTTACTGCAAAGCGGAACGATTCATAAATACTTCACAGACATAAATTATCAAAAGGTGTATGTAGTGAAAGAAATATTAAGAAGATACTAGTTAACGTTGATTTGATACCCAGATATACAATACCACCATGCATGGGCTTACCAATCTAAGAATCCATACATGATAATAGCATTTTAAAAGAACCCTCCCAAAGAAACTAATATAGCAGAAGTGTGGTTTAGATGAGTAATGGAACATAATATCATGCATGAGCCATATTTAAAGCGCTTAACTGATCTGAGCATGGGCATCAACTAGGATGATTCCATACCAGAAATCAGTGAGCTGCTCGCATTCCAAAACATGATATAATAAAGATGGATGAGGTGAAATGATATATTAAATAATACATAAAAGAGAGTTACAGACTGTGAAATACCAAAGACCAGAATCCTCCTTGACAGATATAACTCCTCCTCACTGAGACCCTATGGGCTCCTAGCCTTCATACAAAAGTTCTACAAAATGTATGCAAAAAGCCTTTCACTGCATAATTTTCTAATAAAAATTTGGAACCCTTACAATGCGCTTCTTCATGGTTTTTATAGGAGAAACCAAAACCTAGTAAATGAAGTAGGTGATGAACATTTAATTGTCTAATTTAAACAAAATGGCGGAAACAGTGCCCGCCCATACTGTTGAATGACTAGGTGGTGCTGTAGGTACTCTGTAGCTTGCTCTCTGAAATAAATGCACTGAGTGAAAGCCTCTTCAGGAACACGGTATTGAGATAAAACCATATGAACATTTTGTCCTTTCTTGAAAGAAAACTCATCTGAAATAAAACCTGGAGGGTATTGTTTCTTGTGCATTGTACCCTCTGCCTTCTAGATCTTGAATTAAGATTTAAAATATTCAATGTTGAATGTTGAATTCATTTATCATTTGACTGATACTCTTTGCCGCAACATTAATGTTTCCATCTGCCACAATCTGTGCTTTGAATGACTCTGGAGGGTTTGACAGATTTTACCCCTGCTTCTTTAATGAGAGCCGTGTCGTAACAGCTTCCCAAATCCTTTTTCCATAATTCTGCCTCTGATAAATGGTATTTTGGAGTGTACTCAGCTTTAGTAATGGAGGCTGGAACTTGTGATAATTCTCTGTCGCTATAAACCTGCAAAACCCGAGAACATGTTAAGAAATCCAAGCATATGAGGGTGGAAGGTGTGGCGGGTTAATGGAAGCGGTCGTACAGACTAGCGAAATGGTGAAGCGGCGTAGGGTGGTGACAAAGAAAATGCAGCGCAATAGTGTGGGATGACCATAGAGAGAACTAATGGAATGTGGAAATGAACGTGAAAATACGTAAGGAATGAAGAAATGAGCAAAATATAGGTATGGGGTGGTCGAGAGCATGTGGAGGAAAACTGGATGACAGGCAGCACAATATCAAAACAATGAGGAATGGATGATGTGGAGGACTGACTTTGGGAGCTAGTCAAAAGCGGGGTGAGCGTATCTTGACCATCCGATCTCAGGAGGAGATCGATGGTTGAATGGGCGATAGGGGCGAGATTTGCCTGCGTTAAATCCCATGCAGCTTCGGAGCGCGATGATCGTCGGATGAAGGCCCTCAGATCGGACGGTTGTGATGAATATCGTTGCGTGACTTTGGTCGAACATTTATTCGCAATGGAGGGTGGTATTCGGGCCGTACACGGGGACACGTGGTGAGCGCTGTATGGAATTGTTGGCCGAAGGAGAAATACTGCCTACCGCCGAAAGGCAGTGTGATACATACCACCTGGTTTTGAACGGTGTTTTGGGCGAGGGGACCACAACGGCAGAAGGGCTGAGGTACGTTGATCTATGGCCTGATCGGATGGCTCAGAACGTGCCCAGTATTCTTTGATAAGCGCCTAGTGCCTTTGCTCTTGGTTCTAGCTTTTGGTCTAGTGGAGGAAAGGAGCAGAGGCTTAGCAGAAGGGGCTAGGCCTATGAGATTTTCGGCTTTATGATCTGTGTCTTTTTATAATGTAATTTGAGGGCAGAAAGGCAATGATAGTCGTAGAAATGATTTATTAAGGCTGGAAGAGGGGATTTGCAGGATTATAAGCCAGTTTTCCTGTGGAATTTTTATAGGAATGTGATTATGATCAACATTGGCTCCACCTAGGGACGACATGTTCATCCTTGGACGTGTCAAGAACTCGCAGACCTTCTAATCATCATGTATGCAGACTCTTCTCTCCAGAACCTCCATTTTTTACTTTATAATTCATCACAACACCAACATTATTCATACAAAAACAAAGAAGGAAACTATCATACAATATAATACATCAGGTTGCGTTTGCCTGAATTAGAACTAGAAATAGGGTTTAAGGAATTGACCATTTACAGGGGCATCCAGCAAGTTGCCCTGTAAATTATCCAACCTGAAAGTATTATTTCCCCCCTGTTTCACAATTTTGAAAGGACCAAACCATAGGGGGTCAAATTTACCATGTTTTCCCTTCTCAGCTCTCTGGATATCCCACCTGAGCACCAAATCGCTAATCTGCAGCTTCCTGTCTTTTGCATGCCGATCAAAAATGTGTTTCATTTTCTCTTGATATTCTATTAACCTATGATTCACCTGGCCCAGTGTTTCTTTTAATTCCACCAATTTATTGATTCTCCTAATCATATCATCAGGTTCCTCCTGGCTTTCTTGCATGAAGCGGGCCACTGGTAAAGCCAGTTGTACAGGAAAAACTGCTGCTCTTCCATATACCAATTCACAGGGAGATTTCCCAGTTGCTCTCTTGCTAGTGATTCTATTATCCCATAGAGAAAATTTCAATTGGGAATCCCAGTTCTTCTGATTTGCATTGATAGTCTTCTTCAAGGCCCTCACCAGAGTTTTATTTGAAGACTCTGCCAAGCCATTCCCTTGCGGATAGTAAGTTGTAGAGTGACTCAGTATGATATTGTATTGTTGGCAGAAATTCATAAATTTTGTAGACTTGAAGGCCTTTGCATTATCAGTCACTATCCTAGCGGGACAACCAAACCTGGATATGATGTTTTCCTCCATGAACTTTATGATCACAGTATCTGTGGCATTCCTGGCAGGTATGGCTTCCACCCATTTAGTGAAATAATCTATGGCTGTTAATATCCATTTATGTTTTCCACTTGATGGGGGTTGTATCTCACCTATAAAATCAATACCCCATTGTTTGAATGTTTCATCTACATGCACTGGAATCAGGGGAAATGGTGCTGATTTCTGTCTCTCAGTGAATTTCTGACATTTATCACATGCTCTTACCCTGGAAAAAAAATCTCCAAAGAGCTTTGGCCAATAGAAGCCAGCTTTCAGAATTTTATGTGTCGTGGCCCTCCAGCTGTAATGGCCCCCACAGATCCCTTCATGGAATTCTGTTATAATACTCTCGACTTCATTCTCTGTGAGACACAGGAGTAAGATGCCTGAGGGATCTCACCAATATAGCTGGCCATTGGCGACTATATACTTCTGTGATTTCAATCTCAGCGCTCTGTATTTAGTTTTGTCACAACTTGGAGGGTGGCTAAGTGTAAGGAGATATTCTACAATCTCTTTGTACCACTGACTGGTGAGGTACTTTACATGTGTTTCCAGAGTAGCCACCCCAATTCCATGTCGTTCTTCTTTCTCCTCAGATTCTTCAGCTGCTATAATTGACAGATTTATGCCCAGGGCTTGATAGTTTGATTCAGATAACATTTTGGCAATCCCCTGTCCTTTAATCAGCTTTGTAGGGCGGATGTCCAGGTCATATTCCTGTATTTTAGCAATCAATTTGCCCCTTTTCCCTTCACTATCCCCCTGAATAAGAATATCTTTGACAGCAGCTGCAGGCACAAATGCAGTGATGTGGGACTGTAAGATATATACACGGAAATCTTTGAGGGATTTCACTAGGGCATATGCTTGCTTTTCCAATATGTTGTATTTTAATTCTACATTGCGGAGCACCTAACTGAAAAAGGCAATAGGCTGCTCATACCCCTCCTCATTTTTCTGCAGTAAAACTCCTGCTATTGTATGAGGTGATGCAAAAGAAAAAATCATGAAAGGTTTATCATAATCTGGTCCAGCCAACACAGGGGCTTCTGCAAAAGCATTCTTTATCCTGGTAAATGCCTCCCATGATTCTTGTGACCACTTTACCTCATTATTCTTCTTCAGCATATCCGTTATATGCCTAACTATCTCAGCATAGTTAGGGATAAACCTTCTCAAGAAATTAATGCGCCATAGGAATACTTGTACTTCTTTCTTATTTCTGGGAAAATAAATGCTATTTATAACTTCTACCCTCTTAGGATCTATCTTCACCCCATCTTTAGTCACGATATGGCCCAAAATCTTTCCCTCTTCTAATGCAAATAAAGACTTCTGAGGATTCAGAGAGATACCATACCTTCTGCATTTCTCAAAAATTCTTCGCAGATGTTCAATGTGCTCAGCATCATTTTTGGAAAATATAGTGATATCATCGAGGTAGACCACCGGAAATTTATCTTGCTCCCCAACAAAAGCAACGTCCATTTCCCTCTGAAAAGTGGCCCCTGCATTAATCAGCCCAAAAGGCATCCCGGCATACATAAATGTACCCCATGGTGTGGTGAAAGCAGTGTTATTTTGATCCTCTGGAAGTACAGCCACCTGTTTATAACCAGAGAATCCATCCATCATTGACATCCTAGAAGATCCAACCACTTTCTGTAGGATGTAATCTATTTTGGGAAGTGGATAATTATCCTTTAAGGATGCTCTGTTTAAATTTCTAAAATCCACACACAGCCTTATTTCTCCATTCTTCTTTCGTACAGGGACAAGGTTCGCCACCCATTCAGAGTACCTCAATGGTACAATTATTTTGGCTTTCAGCAGCTTCTTAATTTCTTTCTCAATAGAAGGCAGCAACAGGGGATTTATTTGTCTGAGCTTCTGCTTATGGGGCTTTGCATCTGTTTTCAGTGCAATTTTGTGCTGCATAATATTGATATCAAAAGTCTTCAAGTCTTGATAGGACCATGCAAACACATCTCTGTAAGACTGGAATAATTTCTGATATAGCTCTTTATATTCTCCAAGGATCTTCTTGGACAGTTTTACAATTTTGGGGTCAGCCTCAGTACCCAAATTCAGGTCTTCTACCTAATTCTCTTCTACCACTTTTCTCGGCTGCAGTGGGACATCATTCTTGTCAAACAATCTTTCTAGAGGTACCAGCCCTCAAGGTATAATGTTTCCCTTTAGCTGCAACACTTTGTTTCCTGCTACTTTTTCGTCCCAATTTCTTTTTGAAATATCTTCATATTCTACCTCTTCTTCATCATCAATCTCCATATTGGAGAATTCTCCCACTGCTTCCAGGAATCTCTTCATCTATTCTTCATCTTCAAACACCTTCCAGTGTTTGATGTTGTCAGGGATTGAAGGTCGATAACGCACCTCAACTTCATATCTTAGAAGAGGTTTTTGAGGTGGTCGAAATGTACTAGTAGCTACAGCAAGGGAATCAGCCATCCTATTCTGTTCTCGAGGCATGAACTGGATATTGAATGCCAAGAAGCAATTTTCTACCATGTCCCAAACTTCATTCCTATAAGCCCTTAGCCTAGGATGCTTGGTCTGACACTGATTTTTGACTTGCCTAACCACTAGTTCTGAGACTCCTAGAACCTTTAAACTTTGTATACCCATGCTCCTGGCTGTTTGCAATCCCAACCGAAGTGCTTCATATTCAGCCACATTATTGGTGGCTTCATATTCTAATTTGAAAGACAGCAGGATCCATCTGCCTGTAGGAGAAATCAATAGCACTCTGGCTCCATTTCCTTCTTTTGAATTTGCTCCATCAAAATGTAGTGTCCATATTCCTACTTCACGGCTCTCTGAGGGTTGCTCAGTCTTGATCTGACAGAAGGATGGTTCATGGGCATAATCTTGATCTTCTTCCAGCATCAAGCATGAAAAATCTCCTTCCTTACTGTAGACTGGTGAATTTACAGAATTGTCAGCCTTAGTCACCATCTTGACAAATCTAGTCTCTCTGTATAACCTCCTTTCTTGGCCACCAAAAACTGGGATTGTGGCATATGTTAGATCCATCTTGAGTGATCCACTGATTTTTGTTCCCCATGACCTTGACAGCAACATACCAAAACGAGCTGGGATGTCAGCCACCATGATGTCCATTACCACACTTTTTGTTGGGATTTGGGCCAAATTGACCACCAAATCCTTGATCATCTCCAAGCATTTAACTCTTTTGGATTCAAATGAGTAGAGGTCTTTGTATGGACGTGTGATTTGTAAACCTAGTTGTTCCATGACTGATAGAGGCATAAGATTGTGGGAGGCTCCAGAATCTAGCATACAGTTATGTAATAGCAAGTCATGGATTACTAGAGACACATAGAAGGGAGGAGTAGAGGGATCTATCTCCTCAACATGTGGGCCAAAAACTACCATGGGTCTCTCTTCTTGAAGGTTGAGACTATATGGAATGATTGGTGCTTTCTTCTGGGGTAGCTCTTCTTCTCGTTCTTGGGTATGAGTCCTCTTCCTAGAAGATCTGAGATCATATCTTCTATTGAAATGTGCTTGCATTAAATCATCAAATTGTTTACAATAATGATCAAATTCTGCTTCTTTAGCGTCTCTGATCTTTTCTTCTTTTTGCAATGAACACCCAACTTCATCATTCCCTTGTAAAGGGCATTCCTCTCCATCACTATTTGAAAAGGAAAGATTTGCATCCTCCAGTCCATAGGCAGCATCTTCAGTGGAGTCATCTACTGGGCCTTCTAGGTACAATGGGTGTGGTACTTGATATTGTTGCTCCTTTGCTTCCCTTGGCAATATTTGCAAGGGTGGTTTCCTATACTGAGGATTGTAACCTATGTTTGGAGCATTCTGGAAATTCTTGAAAGCTGAATTCTTGGCTTCCAGTTCAAGCTTGACCATTTTCTTCACTAATTTTCTCATTTCTTCCATTTTTCTGAGTCTCTGTCCTGACTAGAGGTAGACACCTCTTCTTTTCCCCTTCTTCTAGAATCTTGTTCAGATTTTCCTTTTACTTTACCAGTGGAGGCAAAGTTTGCTTCCAACTCTAGTGCATCTGGTTGAGCATCATCTAGAGTAGCGGACTTTCTTTCTCTGAGAGAGAAACCAAACTCCGTATCAAAGGCTGCTACAAAAACAACCTTTGCAGCAGTCTGATGGGGTTTCATATCAGCAGGGAGACTCAGATACAACTTATTAAATCTCTTGATAAATTCTGACACTCCTTCCTTGTGTCTTTTCTTAAGTGTATTGAACTCAATGAGACAATTTCCATGATCCTTTTTCTCTCCCCATTTCCTGAGAAAAGTGTCTTCCATGTTATCCCAAGTGGTAATAGAATGGCAAGCCAATGTCTTAAACCATTTTCGAGCTTCACCATCTAGAGATTGAACAAACAGTCTTAAGACCACATCTAAATGTTCAACATTAAAGTTCTCTGCAAAGGAGCAGAAAATCTCAAGGTATTTTTGGGCGTCGATCTCGTTTTCCCCACTGAATCTGGGCAAGATCTTCAGATAATCTTGGGGCATATCATTCAACACTTGGGGTAATGCCAGGGGAACATATTTATTCATCAAGAAAGCTGGAACATTAGCCATTGGAGGAGGTGGAGGTAGTCCGATAGTTTGATGAGTAAGAGGAGGAAGAGGAGGAGGAAGTGGATTATGAATAATAATAGGAATATACTCAACTGCAGCTTGAGGGGTTGAGGGGAACAAAGGTCTATTAACAGCAGATATTTCGGTTACTTCCTTGACCTCTTCAACCTCAGGAGTAGGAAGAAGACTGTTTTTATTTCTGATACCCTCTCAGGGTGGACTATCCGAATAATAATAATCAGTATCTCCCACAGTGGGGTCGGGAATTTGCAATTGAGAATATTGAGAGGAAGAGGATGGAAAGTCTTCTGTGAACACTTCAGGAATTTGGGAACGGGCTGATTTCCTCTCCCTCCAATTTCTTCTATGTATAATCTGATTAGGGTCAGACACTAGAGTTGTCTTTGGCTTAGATGAATCTAACCTCAGGTGTGGCTTACGAGGAGCCAGGACTGCAAATAGATTTATCAAATAAAAAATGTGGAGTCGCCAAGGTGAGGGATTTACAACTCTCAACTCTCAGTGCTCACCTACTTAGAGAGTGAATAGAATTTTGTCCGAGCCAAAGTTGGTGCAACAGTGGAAAGTCAAAGCCATTCAAACGGAAAGATGTTATGGCTCCTAGAGGCAGGTCAGAGTTGTGACAGACTAAGTGCCTAGGACACATCTCTTAACTGTAGAACATATAATACAATGTAGGAAGTTGTCAGCTTCAGCTCACATTCTATCTCCTGTAAACAGGGAAATAAAATAGAATGGGACCAAACTCTCAGAAACTGACATAGGAAAAGAAATACTGCAAAGGCAAGATGCAGAACTCTAATACAAAAGCAACAGACAATTCAGAGACAGTTTACTGCAAAGCAGGCCGATTCAAAAATACTTCACAGACATATATTATCAGAAGGTGTATGTAGTGAAAGAAATATTGAGAAGATACTAGTTAACATTGAGATGATACCCAGATATACAATACCACCATGCATGGACTTACCAATCTAAGAATCCATACATGATAATAACATTTTAAAAGCACCCTCCCAAAGCAACTAATATAGTAGAAGTATGGTTAGCTGAATAATGGAACAGAATATCATGCATGAGCCATATTTAAAGCACTTTACTGATCCGGGCATGGGCATCAACTAGGATGAATCCATACCAAACATCAGTGAGCCACTCGCATTCCAAAACATGATACAAGAAAGATGGATGAAATGAAGTGTTCTATTAATATAACACAATAAAGAGAGTTACAGACTGTGAAATACCAAAGACCATAATCCTCTTTAACAGATGGAACTCCTCCTCACTGAGACCCTATGGGCTCTGAGCCTTCATACAAGAATTTTACAAAATGTATGAAAAAAAGCCTTTCACTGCATAATTTTCTGATAAAATCTGGAACCCTTACAATGCGTTTCTTCATGGTTTTTATAGGAGAAACCAAAACCTAGTAAAAGAGGTAGGTGATGAACATTTAATTGTCTAATTTAAACAAAATGGCGGAAACAGTGCCTGCCCATACTGTTGAATGACTAGGTGGTGCTGTAGGTACTCTGTAGCCTACTCTCTGAAATAAATGCACTGAGTGAAAGCCTCTTTAGGAACACGGTATTGAGATAAAACCATATGAACATTCTGTCCTTTCCTGAAATAAAACTCATCTGAAATAAAACTTGGATGGTATTGTTTCTTGTGCATTGTACCCTCTGCCTTCTAGATCTTGAATTAAGATTTAAAATCTTCAATGCTGAACGCTGAATTCATTTATCATTTGACTGATACTCTTTGCCACAACATTAATGTTTCCATCTGCCACAATCTGCGCTTTGAATGACTCTGGAGGGTTTGACAAATTTTACCCCTGCTTCTTTAATGAGAGTCGTGTCGTAACAGCTTCCCAAATCCTTTTTTCCATAATTCTACCTCTGATAAATGGTCTTTTGGAGTGTACTTGGCTTTTGTAATGGAGGCTGGAACTTATGATAATTCTTTGTCGCTGTAAACCTGCAAAACCTGAGAACATGTTAATAAATCCAAACATATGAGGGTGGAAGGTGTGGCGGGTTAATGGAAGCGGTCGTACAGACTAGCGAAATGGTGAAGCAGCGCAGGGTGGTGATGAAGAAAATGCAGCGCAACAGTGTGGGATGACCATAGAGAGAACTAATGGAATGTGGAAATGAACGTGAAAATATGTAAGGAACGAAGAAATGAGAAAAATATAGGTATGGGGTGGCGGAGAGCACGTGGAGGAAAACTGGAGGACAGGCGGCACGATATCAAAACAACGAGGAATGGATGACGTGGAGGACTGACTTTGGGAGCTGGTCAAAAGCGAGGTGAGCAGATCTTGACCGTCCGATCTCGAGAGGATATCGACGGTTGAAAGGGCGATGGGGGTGAGATTTGCCTGTGTTAAATCCCATGTAGCTTTGGAGCGCGATGATCGTCGGATGAAGGCCCTCAGATCGGACAGCTATGATGAATATCGCTGTGTGAATTTGCTCGAACATTAATGTGCGATGGAGGGCGGTATTCGGGTCGTACGCGGGGACACGTGGCGAGTGCTGTATGGAATCGCTGGCCCAAGGAGAAATACCACCTACCGCCGAAAGGCAATGCGATACATACCACCCAGTTTTGAACGGTGTTTCGAGCGAGGGGACCACAACGGCGGGAGGGTTGAGGTACGTTGATCTATGGCCTGATCGGACCGCTTAGAACGCGCTCGATATTCTTTGATAAGCGCCTAGTGCCTTTGCTCTTGGTTCTAGCTTTTGGTCCCGTGGAGGAAAGGAGCAGAGGCTTAGAAGAAGGGGCTAGGCCTGTGAGATTTTCGGCTTTACGATCTGTGGATTTTTATAATGTAATTTGAGGCGGAAAGGCAATGATAGTCATAGAAATGATTTTTTAAGGCTGGAAGAGGGGATTTGCAGGATTGTAAGCCAGTTTGCCTGTGGAATTTTTATAGGAATCCGATTATGATCAACATGTTCAATATACCATTTTCTCTGCCTTTGCTTCAGGTAACCTATACACACTAACACTCCATGAGAATTCCCACTCTCCTGCAATGATATATGCTCAAACTTCCTCTCCATTCACACTTTCTCTTCATGCTATGTGCACATGCTTTTATGGGGCATGCACACTATGCACACTCCTTTCTCATCGTATCCAAAATTACCAATATCCAATATTTAGGTATATGAAAAATAACCTTCCAATGCACCAGATAAACCATAATTTTTTTTAATAATTACATTCCATAATAATATAGATTGACTAAATTAATACCTTCTTGGACCAAATCAACTACGATGATTAGATTGATCACTACACCATCGCTTGAATATTAATTGTTCTCACATTCCTTTGGATGTCAATTCAAGACCATTAGGTGTGGACTAAGTAAATTGAACCTTCCAATCGAATCCATGGGTAGATTACTTTGTTAAATATAGTTGTATTTCATTCTAGTACCTACAACAAAATGCGCAGACACTGAAGAAGCCATCTAGCACTAAAATGGACAATCATACATTGGGAAGAATGCAACACTATCCTAGTGTTGCACTATGGCAGTTCAGAAACTATGGTACTCCTCCTAACTTGGGTTTTTTTTTTTTTTTTTTTTTTAAACCCATAAATTCTTGCCACTTCTTGCACAAATTGCTAGGCACCTCCAGGATCCTTGCACACTTCAACAAAAATAATAACTAATTAGTTAAATCATGTTCAAACTCATAAATAGTTGGTTGAAATAAATTCCCTAACTCAACTGGCTAACTAGCTTCCTAAGGTTGACATCAATTCCAACACCATGCAACCAACATTCTCCCCCTATGGTGTTGACGTCAACCTAAAACCATAAACACCATACTAACTTCATTCATCTCCCATTTTTTGGACTTACTCTCTACTAGTTGATGTGCCACTCTCCCCCTTTCACATCAAGGACCAACGGTAGGAAAAACATGTTGAAACATCATGCTAACACATTAAGTACACTATGATTCTACCAATAGGCAAGGTTGATACAATATATTTGTTGATGAAACCATATCAACTACCAATACCACTACAAAATAAACATGAGGAATCAAGGAAAATATTGCCTACATGCAACCAACAAGCCTCTCTTCCAACACCATGGTATTCTCTCACTGAATATGCTCCCATTGAACATGTAGTAGGGGGTACAAGCATCTCTTACAAGTTCTTGTACAATATATCTTGTTATTTCCATTACCTCCTTTCCATCTGCAAGAGGCCACACCAACTGGCCAATTACTCCAAAACCAAGTGATGAAAATGACATATGGGGATTTGTAGTGTGAAAACATGGCAATATCAATGATATGCAATGATTTTAAAATGACACTAGAGATCGCATGCATGTTTGTAACATGACTTACTTCAGCATTGCATGTTTGACACAAGACTTATTTTATTGCACGATCATGACAAGGAATCCTTTTCCATACATGCCTACACGACTTTACCAACATCCATACACTAGTAGAAAATAAGAAATTAGTGACTAGGTGACTAAAAATGATATTCACCACAAATTTTCCAAGTGAAATACTACAAAAAATGAGCAATATTAAGTGACCCAACTAAAAATGACTAACATAAATGACTGATTTAGTCCCAGGTTAAAATATACTACTAGCTAATAAGTAATACAACTAAAAATGGCTAACTTTAATGACTAATTTAGTCTAGGAAGAAAAATATTACTACATAAAAATCACTACAATAATACAAATCATTTATTTATGTTAGTAATTTTAATTGTGTCACTTCAACAATCTAAATTTACAAGTGATAGGGGTTTCAAAGGTTGTTATAAATTGGTTGAAAAGTTATACTTCTTTAAACACTTCTTTATTGGATTAGTGGGTGATTAGAGTTATGGAGCTAATTAGAATATTCATGGTTATATCCTTTGATCACATTCATAGGGAATTAAATTCAAAGGTTGATTGATTATCTAAAATGGGAGTAGTATTAGAACTAGTTAAAATGCATTATGAAGAATACCTGCAAGAAGAATAATACATTATGTCAAATAGAAAAAATAACCATATTCCTAAGCATTAAATTAACACCTAATGTAGCATTCCAAACACACAAAAACACACTTATAAATATATTTATATCATCTTTACTTTAATAAATATTATTAACACCATAAATTTTGAAAAGATTAAAATAATTATAAATGTATCTACGAATTCTTCCTTACACTGATTGTAATGGCCACTGTTGTCTCGTAGAATCCTAAAAATAGCTCTATGAAAAGGGCATAGTCTAAAAAACCCAAAGAATAACCCAGAAATTCTGGTAAGATTATGAAAAATTCAGGCAAATATTTTTGAAAATATGGGTTACAGTCGTTAAAATTCAGTATTTTGAGTGCCTTAAGGGTTTTTGATGGTGCTGAATCCATTTCCACCATAAAAAATGCAATTCAAACACTCCAACTCCCTGATTTTTTGAAATTTTTTTACCGGATTCCAACAAAAAACTGTCGTTCGAGCTATTATGTTGCGTCGGTAATCAACTCCTATGAAAAAGCCTTTCCCTCAACTAGCCATAAAGGTAAACTTGTAAAATTTCTAATAAACTATAAATTCAAGAATAATAACTTAGTTATATGCAAATTTTGAAAAATAACTTTTTTCTTCTTCAAGAACCAAACCCAACATAAATTTCCTACTTTGAAGATATAGTATTTTCCTTCTCCACAAAGAAAAATATATGTCGGAACTGCATTCAACATATACAAATTATTATTTATGCACTAGTTCTTATCGTTATAAAACCTTGAATATCTTCATAGGTGGTTTAAAACATGACGCTAAAACATGGTTAATTTGCGCAGGAATTGATATTATACACCATGTAGGGCTCAATAATCTTGATCCTAACAAACAAGACTAAAAAAGGTGACATAACGAAAGAAGGAAATCAAAAAACTTTTTGGTCGGCCGCAAATACTCTCAAATCCTTACAACGTATTGATTAGAAACCCTTGTGAGGTATTTATTAATATTTTGAAAATTCTTGTTCCCAAATCAAACCCCAAGAAGATATACAAATTTTAATGGTCTGATCTATGTTTATTACAACAACCCTTGAAAACTAAATTCAGGTATATACTCAGAAAGTACAAATTATTTACACTTATAAAAATGTGAAATTTTGTTTCAAAACCCAAACTTCAAATTTTAGAATTTACTTCGAAACCTAGATTGATGAATCCTTGTTTATATTAACAATTTACCGAGTATTCCTGCCATAATTTTTGTGCTTATTTCTTCTCATACATCGGTTTTGATTTCGAACTTTGAATTAATTATTCATTTACTTTTTATTTGTTTCTATTTCTAGCTCCAAGGTCATTTTTATTAATATTGTTCGCTGAATATTCCTAGTTTTGGATTTATGACTCTAAATTCATTATGTTTTGTTTCAAAATATTGGGTCTCAAACCTTTTTTATTTGAAAATTTTCCCATAGACTTCATAAACATTCTTATTACGACAAATAATTCGAGCACCACAAGCGGTTTATTTATAAGGGCGTGAGGGTCCTCAAAAGATGAATCAATACTCACATATGATTCATTCATAATTTTCATGTCAACAGGTGTTCTTTTGTCAAAATACCTATCCATAAATACTTTTTTTTTGTCTTTAGGGAATTGGACCTTGGTAGATGGCTTACCACATCACCATCTTTGTTACTAAAACATAACCCCTTGGACCAATCTTGAACATAGGAATCGTTTATGCTCTTGAACTTGTTCTCTTAGGGTTTCTACGATGGATTTTGTGAATAACATTCCAGACCCCATCCCCCACCCCGTAGAACTCCAAAAATATATGCTCCTTCATGGAATTGTTTTTTAACAAATTCTAAATTTTCAAATATATGCCTGGATTTTGATTACCTTCCCCTTAAATTTGAATTTCTACCTTGCAAGTGCTTCATCACACTGCTCTATATTACTGCTACAAATGTGATTTTGCGATATTTTAGTTATAATTTCCATTATGACAAAATTTATGTGTTTGTAAATGTGTGAATACAAACTGTTTCTCCCATTCTAACTTTTCATGCTATGTATGGATGACAACCATTTCTAAGATTTAATAATTTGGATATCCATGTATATTTATCAATATTTCTTAGCTACATATCCTAGTGTTATTGCACGTATATACTTTTTCTATTAACAATATCCTTATTTTTATTCCAGGTTAATAATTACAACCATGTCTTTTAGATTTTGATTTCTTTCTCTTACAAGATTTGATAGCTTTTGATGTTATCATTCTAGAAGATATTGATCTAAGATTTGACTCAATTGGAGGGTTAGAAAAGGTTAAAGAATAACTTTATGAGATGGTTATTCTTCCATTATAGAGGCCTAATTCGTTTGGACAATGCAAGCTCCTCAATCCTCCAAAAGGTGTTTTGCTGTATGGCTCACCTAGAATTGGGAAAACATTACTTGCAAAGGCAATAACAAGAAATGAGGGTTTGTTTTCATCAATGTAATTCTATTCAATCTAACGAGGAAATGTTTTGGGCATTCTCATAAACTTGGTATGTTAACATCCGTGCCTCAATTTTGTTTGAAGACTTACAAGCACTTTATTGCATTGTTGAATATATTTTTATGTTACTTTTCTCTTTCATTTTGATAATTTGATAACTGTTGATTTGTTCTTGGAATGTTTTGATCATTCATGTTATAGTATAAATTGCTAGGGTAATATATTATTTTTGTACATATGCCTTAATTTATGATATATATAGATTTACCTAAATTATCACATATGATGGAAAATATATGTCTTGGAGTACTACAATTTAAGAATTGATCCAGGAGGATATTGTTTCAATACAGATCGACAGAGAGGTCCAGTCAGCTCCAGTCCGGTTTAGTCTTCAAATCATTCAGTTCGTCCTCTAGTGTTTAGATGAGAGTCATATTGTCGTGGTTCAAACTTGGTTGTGGTATTCATATGGTGACATGTACCTAAATCCTATGGTGAAATTCCTTACAAGTGTAAAACCTAACCCTAGACCTAAGACTACACATCTAAGACTATGATTGTAATGAAAAAGCTAAATTCTAAGTCCTAGGTCCTAAGGGTCAAGTGTTAACAACCTAACGCAATCAAAATAGACCTAAGGTCTAAAACATAAACCTAGCACTAAAAACCTAAGCTTAAACCCTTTCGATACAATGTAATAAAACTTTATAATAAATTTTAAAAACCCACACAACATTTAACCGTCAGATGTAACCGCGTTAGAGCCGTCAGCTTGTGAACAGGCTAATTAAAACCGCGGCGGAAAATGACAAAGTCCGTAACTGCGAAACTAAGTCGTGACCATCAGAGTTTCGGGTTATCACATTGGATAAAATTATCCACCAGCTGATCGCAATAGCCGAATCGAACTGCAGATGTAGCTGCCGGAAAGAGCTATCACATGTTATTTGTCGAAGTTCCGCTAACCACCAGAGGTTAATTTTATTATAATGTTTATTTATGCTTTTAATGTCAAATGCGCTAAGGTTGTGATTAAAACACCTTATCCCTAATACACTATGTGTCATCATACCACAAGACCGAGACCCCAAACACTGATTTTGCTCAACCACCTCCCTATTTTGGCTTTCAGTAGTTTGAGACCAACTTTATTTAAAACAAGACATTTTCTTCCATGATACACATGAGTGATTTTGTATTCAAATCAGGAGCAAGAGAGGAAGATTTGTTTTCAGTGTTTCTTGGTCGTCCGGAGACGGAATTGAGCGCAGAGATAGGCATTGGAAAGCTAGGAGAGAGATATTTCTATTGTCGGTGACCAGATTTTCTTGTGATCACATTCAGTCTAGTGTATTTTCTTTGTAAATACTTCTTCAGATCAATCCTAATAAAGCAGACGCCCAACTTGAAAGCGGGCCTGGAGACGTAGTCCACCAGGGATGAGCTCCATAATCAATGTTTGTTGTCTCTTTTATCTGTTCTTTGTTGTACTTTCATGTTTAATATGTTGTTGGCTTAAGTCATAAATGATTTCCTTCAGTCTTCCAGATTAAGCAGTTCAGTTAACAATCAATTCACTAATGGAAACTAATTAATACTACTTCAACACTTAATAACGATCACATTCAGATCAATAATGGGAAAGGATATCACCATAGTTTACACTTAATAACGATCACATTCAGATCAATAATGGGAAAGGATATCACCATAGTTTTATTAAAATATTCTAGACAAACAAATTGTTTATTGGCATGGAATTGAATCTTTTAAATTCTTCAATATTCAAAATAACAATAAAATTATCTCCATTTTAAAATCTAAGAAATGAACGAATTATTTCTTCCTGCAATAGTTATCGTTTCTATGTTTCAAAACTTCATAATGCAATGTGTTTCACTTCCTACAGTAAACCTTATTCTTTGTATTCAGATTATCTCGTATAATTTAAATGAAGCATATTGTTGAAACCTTATAATACCTTCTAAATAGTACCATTAGTCAAAATTCAACCATATCATTAAGAATAAAAAATAAATCATACACAGAAAATATATATTGAAAAAATCCCTCCATATTCAATAACAGAAATGAGACACCAAAGATATTATTTAGGAACAACTTCATTAACGTTATTAAGGTTAGAATTTACCAAAGAAATAATAAATTTATCGAGAGTAACAAAATCCATAAAACAGTTAGCAAAAAATAATAAACATAAACAAAGATGTTTATTCGGGAAAACCCCTCAAATCCGGGGAAAAACCCAACCAATGAAATTTCATTAAGCATTGGCCAAAACCCTGGCCAATCCGGCCAAGTGAGCCTTTACCGCTCACCTCCAAGCCTACATTACTACGAAGTCCTCCTAGCCTTTTATAGGCTCCATTACATGCAATACCATGAGCCAAAAACCATGGGTACACAATACCATGTGCCCCAAAACTACACGTTTTTTTTTTAAACCTGGTCAACCTTAACTCTAACCCCAAGTCAATTTACCTAACAATTAAATTCTATTAACATAAGGATAAGAAATTTGAGTTTACATATCTTTTCTAAGGAAGAACTCAAATGTTGACAAGGGTTTGATATACTAGCCCATTTGATTCATGTAAAATTTTATTTCGTATACAATTTGGAAGTGCATGTGTCATATTGCTTTGTCTACATATTTCTAGTTAGAAACGTTGCAAGTTATTAGCAAACTTCCCTTAAAATGCTCAACAACTTAAGTTGCTTGAAGTAGATTTCTTCCAAATAATAGGAACAATTGAACTAATAATTGAGATGTTATCATTTGATCCAAATGCTCAATTCAATTTTTCATTTTTTTTATAAGGAAATGTTGAAATGTTGTCAAAGTTTGTCCCAAGAGGAGACATTGAACATTTACAAGAAACAAAGGTGATATATTTTATTTTTTCTCTATTGGTGTATGCATTAGGATTTATTATGTTGGGAAATTAAAAGTCAATGTTTTATACTTGCAATACATGATTCAAGTTCATGTTATGTTTGACTTGTTCTATTTAAAGGTTGAGTTATAGTATTGGTTAGAGACCAAGTTACAAACCTATTTAGAGGTTGAAATAGAAACCTGCTCCACTTGGAGGTTGAGTTTTCTTGGAGATCAAGTCGCAACCCTTGTGGAGGAAAAATTCTAGTCCAAATTGTTGGGTGTGTGTTATATTCTTTCCACGACTAGAGAAGGCGCAAAGCGAGGGGTAAGAGGGGGGCAGCAGCATGGGAGTCATAGTGGGGCGCAGCCCTCCTATCGGGGGTTAGGAGGGGGGTGGTAGCCCCCCTGCATGGGGTCCGGGAAAGCACCCTAGGAAATTTTTTTTGGACCCTATATTAGGTACGTAGACCCACCTATGGTTGCGTGCATGGGTTTGCACATGGTTTTGAGCATGATGATTTTCTTCTCATGGTATTTTGTAGATCCATTCAAGGGAACTATGGTTATGTTCTAATCTAGGGTTAATGGATTCGGGTTTATGAATTATTCGGCATGTATATATATGTGTTGTAACATTGAAAGGAATATAATGAAAAATCAAGCTCGTAGTCTTGGTTTTTGGATCCAGGGGAAAATCTTTGTGTATATCTATTTCATGTTTTATGCACTCGTTATTGTTTTATTTTTTGTTTTAAGAGTTCATTTGCAAATAATTTATGTACAATGTTAAAACCAACATGTGGTATCATAGTTGTTTCAGATTCAAGGGGATGCCTTTGATACTAAGGGGTTTTTTGCTCGAGCCTGTGGTAGACCCTGTTAAGTGGGAGATTTGCGGGATCGATTATTGCGATAAAATAATATGGAGAGTAGTGGAAAGATAGATATCATGAAATTTAATGGCCAGAGTTTTGAATTGTGAAATCTTAAGATGGAGGATTTGTTGGTTGATAAATATCAGTGGATCACGATAGATCCAGGTACTAAACCAACGACAATGTCAGATGAATATTGGGAGAATCTGGATCGGAAGGCAAAGAGCACAACACAGTTGTGTATCTCATACATGATATTGTTGAATGTATCTAGGGAAGCTACATTGAAGGCTTTGTGGGACAAGTTAGGGACTTTGTACCAATATAAGTCTCTGGTGAATAAATTGTTCCCGCGGAAAAAGATGTATAACCAGAGGATGAAGGATGGAGACTCAGTGACAAAGCATATGAACGCCTTCAATACTGTGGTAAGTTTGTTTTCATCTGTTGATATTAAAATCTCAGATGAAGATAAGTGCATCAGTTTATTGTGTTCTCTACCAGATTTGTGGGATAGCTTGGCTGTTGTAATAAGTAGCAATAACAACTACCTTGAATTTTGATGAAATAGTCTCAGCCTTGCTATCAAAGGAAATGAGACGAAAAATATGGAGGGCCAAAATGGACATTCCTTGTATGTATGAGGATGGTCCCACAAAATAAACAAAATTAATTTCTCTAATGGGAGATATAAATATAGAGGGATATCTAAATGTCCAGGAAAGTCTGTAAAGGTGTGTTGTAAATGGAGAAAGGATGGGCACTTCAAAAAGGACTGTAGATCTAAATATCCTAGGAAAGGAAAGGGATCTGATGATGATGCTTCTATAGAGGTGAAAACCAACTCAGATGAATGTGGGGATGTGTATTTGGATTATTCTTCAAATACTCATGTAGATCATGAGGCATCGTTGATTGAATCAGGTGCATCCTTTCACTTCACTCCCCACAGGGATTGGTTTTGCAAGCATGAGAAGTATGATCATGGTGATGATGTCTTAGGGGATGATAGGAAGGCCAGAATCATTGGACGTGGGAAATTCAAGTTGAAGTTGTAAGGTGGAAGGACTAGAACACTATCTGTTGTTCTTCATATTCCTACGTTGGCCAGAAATGTGATTTTTGTAAGCAAGAGGGATGATGCAGGTGTAAAAACAATGTTCGAGAAAGATACCTTCAAGATGGTTCAGGGAGAATTGTTATTGATGCGAGGAGTTCGGATTGGAACTTTGTATAAGCCTCTAGGTAGGATTTTTATTTATGGGTGCAACAATTATGTGATTCCTGAAAGTGGAGCTAAAGGCCTAGCAGTCTCTGGAGAAAATACCATTCTATGGCATGAAAGGCTTATAAATATTGGAGAGAAGGGCCTTCAAATACTACATGGTAATGGTATGGTAGAAGGTATGTCTAATTTATCTCTGAATTTCGATTTTTGTGAACATTGTTTATATGGGAAGTATAATCAAGCGAGTTTCCCTTATTGTGCTAAGAGGGTGAACAATATATTAGAGATTGTGCACAGTGATGTGTTTGGACCTGTGTCTGTTCCATCATTGGGTAAGTTTGTTACTATGCGTCATTTAAAGATTAATTATCAAGGAATACATGGATGTATTTCCTAAGGAATAAATCTGAAGTCTTTGATAGATTTAAATAATTTAAGGCTCTAGTGGAAAACCAGACAGAGAAGAAGATAAAGGTGCTGAGGACAGATAATGGAGGATAATTATGCAAGAAGTAATTTAAAATGTTCTGTAAAAAGTGTGGTATAGCATGACAAAAGACTACTCCATACACACCTCAGCAAAATGGAGTTGCAGAAAGAATGAATAGGACGCTGATGGAAAATTCAAGAATCATGCTCAATGGTACGGGCTTAGGACAGTAATTATGGGTAGAGGTTGTGGTGATTGCATGCTGCCTGGTTAGCAGATCACCTTCATCAGTGTTGGAAGATAATACTCCACATGAGGTATGGATTGGTATGAAACCCTCTCTTTCACATATGAGGGTATTTGGATTTGATGCATATGTACATTTTCCCTGGGAGAAAAGGACCAAGTTGGATAATAAATCTGAAAGGTGCATATTTATTGGGTATAAGGATGGTTTAAAATTTTATAAGCTTTGGAACCTAGAAACAAGAAAGGTTGTGTACAACCGAGATGTGGTGTTTAGAGAGGTAAAAGATGTTGTTAAACATGAAGTCCAACCAAAGGATCCTGAGAAGATAGATTTTGATCTAAAGGAGGAAGAATCGAATTCTACAGCAGAACAAGGTTTGGAATAAGAAGAGCCACAAATGCCAACTGTGAGAAGATCAGTTCGAGAAAGAAGGCAACCAAAAAGGTATAGTTCATATTCTTTTGGTTCAAAATTTTGTTTATCTATCACTAATGATGATCCGAGAACTATCACGAAGGGAGTGTATTTAGAGGATGGAAAAATCTAGAAGGAGGCCATGGTTTATGAAATGGACTCCTTGCACAAAAATGAGGCATGGGATCTAGTGGAGTTCATGACTGGAAGGAAGCACATTAGGAGAAAATGTGTGTTTAAGAAGAAGATAAATGCAGGTGTTGGGAATTGATTTTGGTGATATTTTCTCTCTTGCTTCCAAGGTAACATCTATTAGCTTACTTTTATCTGTTGTTGCTGCATTTGATTCTGAGGTAGAAAAAATGGATGTGAAGACAAAATTTCTTCACGGGGATATTTAAGAGGAGATATACATGAAGCAACCTGAAGGATTTGTGGTAAAGGTTAAGTAATAACTGGTATGTAGGTTAAAAAAGTCTCTGTATGGATTAAAACAATCATGAAGGATGTGGTATCATAAATTTGATACATATATATGGGGACTTGGCTTCACTAGAACTAAATAGGATCATTATGTGCATTTTAAATTAATTGGTCACCGTTTTATTTATTTGGTCTTGTATATGGATTATATGTTGTTGGTCGGAAATGACAAGGAAATTATCTAGGATTTGAAGACCCAATTTTTCTCCAAATTTGACATGAAGGATCTTGGTGTTGCAAACTATATTTTGGGCATGGACATTAAACGATATCAGGAAAACAGGAAGCTCTAGTCAAACTAGAGGAAGTATGTTGAGACAATATTGCAGAGGTTCAATATGCAGGATAGTAAATCGGTTAAGGTTCCTATTCCTGTAGGTGTAAATTTATTTTCTAGATAGTGTCCCAAGACACAAGAAGAAGATGATGATATGTCCCGTGTTCCATATGCAAGTGCAAAGGGTAGCCTGATGTATGCAATGGTATGTACTAGATAAGACATTTCACATGCAGTGGGAGTATTGAGCTGGTTTATGTCAAAACCAGGGAAGGAGCATTGGACAACAGTGAAGCGGGTTTTCATATATTTGGATCGCACTAGTGATTATGGTCTTTTCTACCAAGGAATACTAGGATTGGACATAGTTTTGAATATCTGTGGCTTTGTTGATGCGGATTTAAATAGATACATGGATCAAAGAATATCTACAAATGGGTATGTATTTAGCCTATTTCGAGGTGCAACTAGTTGGATGAGTAAAAGACACTATGTAGTGGCTCTTTCAACTACAGAGGACAAATACATAGCAACCACTCATGCAAGCAAGGAAGCAGTTTGGTTGCAGAGATTGTGTTCAAGTATGGGGTTGGTGCAGCGATCTATAAGGATAGACTGTGATAGCCAAAGTGAAATTTTCTTGGCTAAGAACCCTGCTTATCATTCAAAGACAAATCACATTGATGTTTAATATCACTTTGTGAGAGATATGGTTGAGGTCAAAAGGGTGTTGCAGGTAAAGGTGGACACTTTGAAGAATGTTGTAGATGCATTGAAGAAGTATGTGAGAACTAAGAAGTTCTTTTGCTGTATAGAAACAATGGGTGTTGTAGGGCTTCCCCAATGACTAAGCTCTCCTTTGCCCCCCTGTGGAAAGAAAACAACAAGTGGGAGAATGTTGGGTGTGTGTTATATTCTTTCCACGACTAGAGCAGGTGCGAAGTGGGGGGTAAGAAGGGGGAGGCAACCCCCCATACGCTTGTATCGAGCGCATCAGGGGGCAGTAGGCCCCCTACACAAGGTCCAAGGCAGCGCCTTAGGAAATTTTTTTTGGACCCTATATTAGATGGGCGGACCCGCTTATGGTTTTGTGCATTGGTTTGCACACGGTTTGGGCATGATGGTTTTCTGGTCATTGTATTTTGTAGATCCAATCAAGGGAACTCCTGTTATGTTTTAATCTAAGGTTAATGGATTGAGGTTTATGAATTCTTCAACATGTATATATATGTGTTCTAACATTGAAAGGAATATAATGAAAAATCAAGTTGGTAGTCCCGGTTTTGGGATCCATGGGAAATTATCTGTGTATATATGTTTTATGTTTTATGCTCTCACTATTGTTTTATTTTTTGTTTTAAGAGTTTGCTTGGAGACAATTTCTGTACAGGGTTAAAACCTACAAAAGCTGTCAAGAGGGAAAACCTTCTCTTGAACAAGTGATAAGCCTAAATATTGTCACTTGAATATTAAAGCAACTATAAGTTTTGTTTAGCTAAGAAGTTTAAATTTTCAATAAGAAATTATGGTGAGTGCCCCTCGACAATCTCTGCTAACTTATCGAAAATATAATGCCATCAAGAATTTCATCGAGATCTAGTCCTATTATGAAATGTAAAGATCTCACAAAGGGTTGATCGAGTCGATTTAAGTGAAATGTAGATAAACATTGAACACATTCTTTGTATTTACTGCTGCCAAATGGAACAATATTGTTTCCCTAGTGGTTTTTTCCTTTAGATTTTAGGTAGCTCTACATGTTTTCCCTTGATAGATTTCATGATGGATTTATAATTTAATTTGGGTATTTTCATATCATCAATCTGCATTCACCATGATATATACATAATTTATATATGAAACACAACATATATCCAATTTGGTTTTGTGGTTGATTAATAGTGTCTATTCCTTGCATATATATTTGATTTTTTTTTTTTTGATTTGGTTATGAGAGTGATTAATAGCTTGCAAACCCTTTATACCCAACTCAAAATATCTTAATTTCGTATGTAATGTGCCTTTTTGGTTTTTTTGTTAATCCAATTTTATTTTGTGATTTTTAATTTTTAAATCTATAGTGTAGCTACACTTTTTAAACTTAGGATTCAATTTACAGAGATTTGCATCTGGGTCTTGTTGGGTTTTGAAAATTTGTAGGTGGGGCTTCTCATATTACATTTTGTTGAATTTATCCCAAGTTTATTTCAATACTAAGTGGTGGTGAGGAGAAGCTTGGAATTTCTCAATACAGAATTGTTATCTACATCATGTGTGTTTAAAATTTTACTGATATGGTGTGGGTGTTCAATATAGAAGGGAATGGTGACCGATGATTCATGGAATTCATTATTCATTAATGTGATAACTTCACCCAAGTTTGGGCTTTTAGGTATATTCCTACTGATAATTGTGATTTGAGAATTTTGGCTTTGCTTAAATGAGGCCTAGAGAAAATATTGCAGTTCAATGATGCGCATATTAGAAAAATCTTGAATTTTCTCTCGATTCTCCCCTCCTATCAAGTATTATCCAACAATCTCAACTTTTGGTCTTTTAGATTCAAACTTTTGCTAATCTTGTAACTGCATTGATCTTTATCATTCATACTACAACTTGGTACACTTCGATTTGTTGATCCAGCATGTAAGATGGTTAAAATCAACCTTTCCTGTTATATTTCCCTTGGAAAAACATGGGAAAAAAACTCCTGACTTGTGATGCACCTTGGAATCTCTAGCATTTTTGTTAGGAGAATATGGATGTTCTTCATTTGTTGCTATTTTTATCAAAATCAGCCAATTTAGTGAGCTAGAAAGTATCCTTCCTTTCTAGACTGAAATATTCCATGTTAGAGATTAAATTTTGTCAAAACACGATTACCTATTAACCAATAAAGATAATTCCAAGAGTACTACGTTGGGAAGTAATACCAATATGCTATATATATTGAGACACAACAATAATGGGCTTGGAGAAAAAATGGTAAAGCAAAAATTCTTTTATTTGTATGTAGAAAACTAATCTTTTCCAAGCAGTGTTGGACCACGTTTTTTAATAACAATTAGCATTTTTTGTCTTTTCTTTATTTTATTAAAATAATTCCAAAGATGAAGGAAAGGTGATGGAATTTCCAATGTCTATTTTAATCCACGTCCACTATCCAACTTTATCTATTTGGTACATTTTCTTCCAGTTAAACAAAAGTTTATTCTTGTAAAATATTAAATGAGATCCACTTCAACCCTCATATCTCCCAAGACCCTAAAGTGGCACATCCTGTGTCACTCTATGTCTCTCAATACCATTCATGACTTTGATGGTTCATTGGTTCCTGTAATTTCCTTATTTAGCTCAGTGGTGACCAAATTTTGCTAATGGTTTTACTTTTAATGGTGCCCTTATTCAATGTCGTGGCCAATTTTGCAGATCTATGAAGTTTGGTTCTTATTCAGCTCACTTTTTTTAGCATAGTATTTTTATCCCTTCATCTCTTTCACCTATCCCATTCATTATAAATGAAGTTTAAGAACTTGTTTAGAATATTTTTATCCATTCATCTGTTTCACCTATTCCATTTTCACATTGGCCTACTAAGACTGAAGAGATTATTGATGTTGCTGTCAAAATTTTGTGCGAGGATATTGAAGTAACATGTGCATTGGCTGGGATTACATATATGACTTCATATGTACATATCGAATTTAATTTCTTCTATGAAATCTTTCGAAATCCAAGTTTTATGTAGTCTTTAATAAATTAAATCTATTTTATCTCGTTTTGTATTGCACTATGTGAAATGGATTGGTTCAATTTGTTCAAGTTCTGCTAAATATTGAAACTTGTGGGGCTTGCAATTAAAAAATAAAATATATTGTCTATCCTACATGAATGGTACCTAGTAGCAAGCCAAAAATCCTAAATTGGCATTACTTGGTTTCTTTAGTGATCATATTCTTCTACAAAGGTTGGAAATATATCTCAAAAATTATTTGGTATTTGGAAAAGTGATAAAGCTGAAATGGATGCATGCCAAGACAAGCACTTGAGTATGCTTGGAATAATCCACAATAATCATCTAAAACTAATGCAAAAGTAGAAAGAAAAAAAATATGAGAAACTGTTTAAAAATATTCTAAGTCATATACTTAGATATGAAAAGCAACAAAAATATCCAAAACATTGGGAACTTTAAAAGCTAATGAAAAATTGGAAATATTGGGAGAAATATTTGATATTTGCAACACTTATTTGAATTTCTCTGACAAGCATGCACCAATTGAGAGTCTAGAAAATCTTAAGGATCTTATGGGGCTGGGGTGCAAAGATTCAATTTTGGCTGTAAAGGGAACTCTCAAATATTATGATAACAAAATTTACACCTAATGCAAGTGTCAGTGGGTTAATATATCTCACAAGTTTGATAAGTATATATTTTCCAACCTTACTTAGAGAATAATCATTATCGTATTTGGACAAATTTACCCTCAAGCAAACTATTTTCATGGGACAATGTAAAAAAGTACTTATGGTTGTGATAGATAAATTCAACAAGAAGCATATAAATATGTTTGACGAAAAGCAAATATTATAAGGTAGGCCAAGAAACTGGACCCACATATGGAAACATAATTCAAGACTTTGCTTGACATAGAAATTATTATATGATTTCAAGGATATGAGGATCTTTGTATAATCTCAAGGACTGGGGGTAAATATTGCTAGAAACAATGGACCATGACACTACTGAGAGGGGTGGTGAATCAATAGTGTGGCCAAATTATACAATTTTCACAAATTAATACTTCAATCACTTTAGAAATGTATTCATGGATGGACAACACAACACAATCATGTAAAATATTACATTACATGCACATGAGTGACACCTATACAAAAGACACCAATATTCTTTTAATTAAAATTTTCAACTTGATTACATCATTTCCCCACAAGCCTACTACTTGTAATTTATTAGCTGCTACTGAAAGGAAATTATATCTCTGCTCGTTTATAATCTACCACTGAAAGGGATCGCTTCTCCTACTCGATTAACAGTAGCCACTAGAAGGGACATGTTGATGGGTGCTAGAAATATGTCAACAAAGGGGGTCTCCCTGATGTGAAGTCCCAATTGTGCCTCACACTATTTGGAATAGGAGCCCCATCCCAATTATCCACCCATTTTCCACGTATTCTTATATATTTTACTTGGCTCTAACTGTCAGCGAGACATAGGAGTGGAAATTTTCTTTTGAAAATTAAGCAAGTGTGTCTAGTGAGTGTTTGGTTATAGGTGTGTCAATATTTTTCTACTACAGAGGGAGAAAGAAAGTGAGCCTATAAGAGAGAGGTAACAATACCACACTAGTAGAGACACACACAAATAAGAATTATTCATTCTACACCCAATATAATAGTCCACAAATATGCGATGGTCATTATAACCAATACAACTAGGAATATGTGTCTAACATCCAACAGAATAGTCCACAAGGATGTGATAACTATAGAAACCACTACAAAAAAATATTAATATAATAAGTACTAAAATAACTAAAATATTTCAACTACTTTAGCATAGATGGAAGCAAACATTAATTAAAAACATCCATAGAATAGTCATACAAATATTCATATTCCATGCATGAAGAACGTGTTAGCCATGAGGCTTCTAATATTAAGTAAACCTCCCAAGACACATGTATACAATGAAAACCACTAGCTCCAATAGTGTAGCATTGTAGCCACTCCTTACCCCCCAAAATAGCTAACTTGTCTCTCTAATGCCTTATGGGAGTATCCAAGGTGAAAAGTCCCTTGCTCTTATAATGAGGGTGTATATACAGCAAATGGGGAGGTGATGCTTCACCTTCGTTATGAATCTTTGACTACCCTCATGACTATTTGACTTCCCATGACTTTTGAACTTTATAGACTCTTCATATTGTGTACATGTCCTTTGGACTTCCACTTTATATACATTTTCAAATAAGGAATCACATAATCCAAAATAATTATGTGGCATGTGATGACTTATGACATGATGTGAGATGGAAATGGTCACATGGACTGCTTGATGACGTGGCAATGTCAAGCCATTTGTGTTGCTCCTTATTAAATGTCTTCTTGAGAATTATCTTCTATCCACCTCCATATGGCTTAGAGGTAAGGAGTCTTCAATGATATCAAGTCTTGAGGTGTGGTTGCAAACTAGTGTCCATTTACTTTCTCTTGATTGATCAACTTGCATAATCAACTACAGATATGTATTCTAGCATGTTTCCCTTATTCATATCTTTATTCATCATCATTTCATGGTATGATAAGGTACTTACATATGCAATTCACTCATGATGAGATGAAATCATTTTGATAAACCCTTAGTCTAAGATGGTGCATGTTAATCCACTGACTGAGATGGAACTAGGTGGAAGGCTTAGGGAGAGGCTTAGTGACTATGCAATTACGTAGCTCAAGAAGTTAAGGGTGAAGATTGAGCTTTGAGACTGTGCAATACACAATGCAGCCAGGGGTGAAGCTTGAGCATTGAGACTACGCAATGCATAGTTTAGATTGGACTAGGCAGGAAGATTGTGTAGTTCTCGAGGTTAGTGAGCAGTGCTGAAGGATTGAGCATTGATTTTTCCCACTACATAGTTATAGAAGGTAGAGAAGACTTGAGGATTGCGCAATTGCACAGATTATGAGCTAAAGGGCTGAGATTGAGCTCAGAGACTGCGCAATGCGCAGTTGGGGCCAGGCTGGAGGGTTAAATTGTGTAATTTAGAGGCCTAGGTCTGGGCTTGAGCACTGAAACTACATAGTGTGAAGTCCTGGGAGACAAGAAATATGAATTGCGCAACATCCAGAAGTAGGGTTGTAGCATCAGGGATGGAACTACACAATGAAAAGTTCAGGAAGTTCAAATGAGGCTAAGTTTCTCGGTCGGAAAGTTTTCGGAATTTGACTGTGTGTTGGATCAATGAAGATGAAATGAATAGTGATAATAATCGACTGTGATCACTAGCACTTGACAACATAACAACATGGCTCATCTAGGAAACATGAAAAACATAATTCCCTTAGTGTGATAATTTTGCGATGACTTATGACAAGTGCAACACTAAAGATACACTTTGCGATGATCGTGACAACACTTTTGCAATGATCGTGATGACACTTGTGCAACAATGCTTAAAACTTTGGGAATGAGTGCAAAAAATATTTATGATCAGATTTGGATCAAGGACCTAAGTGATACCTCAAATTTCAAAGATTTTGAAAGTGTGTTGAATAAGCGACCGGATATATCTCATCTTCCTGATTCCGACGCCCTGAACGGTTCAAAAAACCGACACCATATGAAGAAGTTATCATGTTTTGAAAGGTCCAGTAAACTGTAATTTTTGGCTTTTGACCAAGTTTGACTGGGTTTTGGAAATTCAAAAAAAGAATATTCCAGGAAATATTCCTATAATATTACTCAGAATTTTCCTTCTGGACCAATTGTATGCTGACAAGTTTTAGGACCATATTGGTCAATGGATTTCACGTTGAGGTTTGGACCAATCACAGGTTTCCATGTGGTAGGCCCAAAGGCCGCCATGTGGCCAAAGATGGTGTTGCAAAATTTTGGTCGGAATCCACTGAAGTCAACCCCGAGACCTCTCGCCTACATGCCAATGCTTTTATCGCTCAGGCTATGGTTTAGTTCTTAACAATTATGGTCGCGCGATGTGTTTATGGTTCAATGGTTTCATATTTGGGGTTTGGAGAGGGGCCAACCCCTCCCATATGGCCTTAGCCCCAAAACCACCGGCATAAAAATTAAACGTTGTCGCAACCTCCGCCGGTAAACGCGGTCACATGCCATGATCCATTGCATTTTATCTTTGTGGTTTATAAAATTGTCACCTCCACCATTTATTTCGCCAGCAGTTACCATCGGTTCCATCATGTTGTCACATGGTGATAGTTATCTGCGTGGTTAGCCCCGACATTTCAGTTAATAGTTATGTCTTCGTGGGGTTTCGAGACATGTGTCCAACCCCTGATCGTGCAGTTAATGCTAATGGTTTAAACTAGAAGAATAATTAGTCTGCCCCTAATTTTTTGGATTTTGGCCATTTTTAACTGCAGTTAAGTGCAGTTCACCATTTTTGGTGGAGGGTTTTTAGGGGACATTGGGAAAATAAGTTTAAGCTCTATCTTGAGATAGAATAATCCATTTTGAGAGTTTGATTAGTCAATTTTGACTATCTTGGACATTATAGAGCCATTGGTGATGGTTGTAGAGTCATCAGATAACTTCTGAGTGTGATGTTGCTTTAGAGAAGTTCTAGGGGCCACCAGGGCCACCAGGAGCCAACAACAGAATGAGGCCTAACCAAGGCAGCTAGAGGCCTTACGCAAGAAAAAAATAGTCATTTTTGGATGTTTCAAACATTTTGGAACTATTGGTGAGGTTTTCAGAGCTAGTAGAGGAATTATGAAGGCAAATATGCTTCATAGAAGTTCCAGGCACCACTAGGGCCACTAGGTGCCAACAGGAGAATGAGGCCTATTCAAAGCAGCCAATAACCATTATTAGCAAACCAGTAGTATATTCTAACTATTTTGAACCTTATTAATCCAATGGAAGGATTTGTAGAATATTTTGAATACTTTTGAAGGCTAAGACGCTTCAGGGAAGTTTTCAATGAACTGAGAGCCAAGAGGTGCCACCAGGTGTTGGAGGCGAAACCGAAGCAACTGGAGGCCAATTACGAAAGTGAATAGTATATTCTGACTATTTTGGACATTCTAAATCTAATGAAGGGATTTTCATAGCCATTTGAATACTTATGAAGGTCGAAGAGCCACAAGGAATTTTTGGGCAGCCCAGGGCCATCAGTGTATAGAGGCCTAGATAGGGGAGCCAGTGCTCATTTCAAGAAAATGATCAGCCTATTTTGGATGCATGATGTGTGATGGAGGAAGTAGGTGAGTTTTAAAGGACAAAAAAGGACTTCTAGGGAGTTTTTTCCAAAGAGAAACTCAGGGAAGCTTAAGGGCACCAACAGATGAGGTCAAGTCAAAGGAAGCCTGGTTCTATCTTTAGAGTGATGACAACCATACTAGGGATATAAATGGTATTCAAAACCCTTTGGTTCAGTTCATATAACCATTGGAGTTGATTTTGTAACTTGTAAAGGAAACTTCTCATCCTAATCCCAAAGAGCTAAGTCAGTTGACAAAGACTCAAGGAGACGCAGGCCATGATATTCGGGTGAACATCTATATTAAATTTGTTGTTATGTGTTGATGCTTATTTGCTGCATTATATGGTTGTTGCACATTCTGAATATCAGCAAAAAAATGTTCTTAAAGCGCTTAAACAATTAAAAAAATACACGTGTTTCAAGTATTCATTTCCGCACAAGTCAAGAATAAGCTAGATCTTTATTTGTTTAACTGAGTGGGAGGTTCTTGAAAAGCATAAAAAGTTATCCAACCCATTTTTAGATCAGGTTGGTATCGAAGCATGTATTTCTTGCTTGATAGAGCACAAGGTTTCTTGTTTGACTTGAAAGGTGTTTAACAATGCAAATAATTTGAATGTTTCAAAATTGATTGTTGCTTACAATTTTGAGTTTGCTAGAGGTGAATGGAAAGATAATTTTAGCTAAGTCCAGAAGAGGAAAAGAAGGAAGAAGGGTTGAAGGCATATTCCCTACCCAAAGGACCTCAAGGAAACTCTTGAATCACAAGAGGTTTGTTTGCAAAAAGGTTGTGTAATATTCCCAATTAGCTTATTGCTAGTTGGAATATTATATGTTACTTCTATTTTCAATTTAGAAGAATAAAAGGGGTAAGGAGACCCTTAAATCTCTTTAGTAGGAATAAAACACTTCCAGTGTGAATGTGGTTTAGTTTAAGTAGGCAAAATAAGGTCACCTTGGGTGTGAAAGGGAGAAATGTATGTGGACTAGATCAAGGTTGACCAAATCAACAGTGCTGCCAAAGAAGAGAGTGGAGCTAGTGGGAACATCGCAGTTTTGGAGTATGAATCTTTGCATGAAGTAACCTCATGAATGAGTGGGGCCAAGGGTGAAGGAGCTCACCAAGAATATAAGGGGAGGGATGGCAGCCATGAGAGGCATTTAGAATATTGTCTATGTTTGAGTCTTATGACTTATTACATGCTTCAATTGTTTAGATGGGTTCGCTGTATTGTTTAGTACAAGGGTATTCTCATGTGGGAATTCCCCACTCTTCCTTGGAGGACTTGTTGAAGAAATCTGAGAGGAGTATTCTGGGCTAAATTTCTACCATTTGGCATTGGGCCAAGTATTCTTCTTGAGAAACTGCGTTATTTTTCATGGTGTTGCAGTGGAAGGGTCAAAATCCCTATTGATGAGCTAGTTTCCTATTGAAAGGATCAACCTTTCACCCGGAAAGCTAGTGAGGAGAAGTTGCAGCCATTTCTTTGTCTTTTCAGACATATATATGCAAAGCTTTAGTCATACAGTGTGATTAAGTCCTATATCTACAGATTATGCTTTTTGTATCTTATGTTCTTCCAAGAAACCCTTTTCGAGTTATCTTGAGATTGTGTAAAAGTGGCTAGATCTCCTTATTCTCAACTCCTTGAGTAATATATCATCAGATACATTTTTTTCTATATTTATGTAGTAGAAACCCTCAATAAAATGCATTGTCACATGCTTCAGAAATTCCGTGTTGCAATAGTCATGGGGTTTTGATGTTTTTGGTCTATTGAGCTTGGGAGATCTGTTTAACTAAGCTAGAATGATTTTTTTCTAATACCCTTGTATATTTGGGTGCTATAATACATAAAGAATGGATCCATGTGCTATAATTCATTATTATAGTGTAATTTTCTGAAAACTTCATTTTTTATGCCTATATTGTTGATTTTTCTAAAAGGGAATATTACAGTGGTATCAGAGCTATGATCTTGGCTCAGCTTGTCGGGACCATACATCTATAGCCATGGAGGAGAGAGAGATCCCAAAACTCCTTATTCATACTATGTAGGATATTGCCAAAGATATCAAGGAGATGGGGGTTGAAAGACAGAATTAATCCCCTAGAGGGGTTCACCATGGAGATAGCTCTGACACCTCACATTTCTGGTGGGAGAAAATAGTAGCACAACCTTCTTCACAATGCTCAAATATGCCCACATTCCTATCTTTGGAAGGTGAGGAAGGAGGGTCCTTGAAGGAGAAAAACCTTGGTGATTATTTTATAGAGTATGAATCTCAATCCTGAAGATTCAAAGAACATTTGAACTTTCAAGAGTTATGTCGGATCAAGGATGGTAGGAGATCCTTCAATCACCATAAGAAGGAAGGGTACATGTAGAATCTAGATCTACAACGCAGTTTGGGCAGGTTCCTTTTTCCCTCTTATAATGGATCACCCAAGTGCACAACCAAGGCTTGGGTAGAGAAGTTGGATACTTATTTCCAAAAAATTATAGTTTCTGAAGTGGAGGCTATCAAAATAGCAGCATTGCACCTAGAAGGTGAGGCACATGAGTGGTGGTTCCATGGGTTATCTACACTTGGGCATGCTAGTATCACTTCATATTCAGACTTCACCAGGAGTTTGGTGGAGAGATTTGACCCCAGGGATCTGGAGGCTCACTTTGTTGGGCTAACTAAGGTCAAGCAATTGGGATATTTAGAAACTTATATCTCTGAGTTTTTTAAGCTTTCAGTTATTGTATTTGACCTCACTATGAACCAGAGAGTATGCATGTTTATTGATGGGATGGTAGAACCATTGCATGGGTTGGTATGTAATATTCCCAAATTCTCAATTGATGTTTGGAATATTAGAGTTCTTAATCTTCTTAAGGAATTAAGTAAATAAAAGAGTGGAGGGACCCATAATCTTCAATATGAATAAATATCCACTTTTTGTATGTGAATGTGGATTAATTAAGCCTATATCTACATAATGAGGTAGTTGAGAAACTACTAATGTGAATGGAATTGGAGATCATGTCTCATTAATGAGATAGATCATGGAGGTTGACACAGTCAACCAAGATCTTGAAGGGATCAAACAGAAGATCATGGAGCATTCATGATCAAGTGATGGAGGATGTTGTGAAATTAATGCACACATGATGGAGAGGGTGTACATTGCACCTAGACATGATGGATGACTTGGATAGACAGCACAGTCAAACATGGAGGATCTTGTCCACATGCACAACACAGTTTAGATGAGGGCCAATGCATGGGAAGGCTCAAACACTATATAAAGAAGATGAAGGCAAGAATGAGGATATGCTTGATATTATTGATGTTAAGGATCTATTTAGATATGGAATTGTCATGTGACATTCCATTGCTTTCTTGGGCTATTTAGCAAAGATTACAAGTGTTGTTTAGCAAAGGGTGTTCTTGATCAGAGATCCCACCTCTTTCATTGAATATCTATTGAAAGAGTATTTTACTTCTTTCTACATCAGGTATTGGTGCCACTTATATTTTCCTACTTTGTGCAGAACATTCATATTCAGAAATTGCATATTTCTGAAGATCAGTTTGGAAGGTGGAGTTTGTCTTTATTATTTCAGCTGGAGAACTAGTGAAGGTTTATTCCTATCACCTTGGGCTTCAATATCAGCATTCCCAGAGCTTCATATCATATCTGGCATCAGGCCAAAATTTAAATACCTCCTAGCAACAGTAGTTCCATCTAGAATTATGATGTCTATATTTCAGATCCAAAGGAGGAAGGAAGTTGCTAGTATTTCAGCTAGTAATCCTGTGAGGGATCATCCCCTCACCTTGCCATCAGTGTTTCCATCAGCCTGGAGTTTATTGCAGCATATTTCAGTAGGCATAGAGCCTCTCTTTCCCTTGCAGTGTAGTTTTTATGAGCATTTGGGTTGCAGCAGTTGTAATCATCATTAGAGGATTAAGAAGCTAGATCTAGAGCTTCTAGCTTGAAGATCTGTAGGAGGGATCAACCCTTCAAGCTTAGAACTGATCTTGTGAAATTTTTTGGCCATCTATTTGTCAGATCTAGCTACATATCTGTAATCCAAGTAGATTAAGGATCAAACCCTAGAAGGGTGATTTTCCAAAGTTGAAGGTCTGGAAAATCTTTTCTGGGTTATCTTGGGAACCCATCACATTGGCTAGATCTTGAATCTTGGCATCATTAGAGTTCTTGATCTCCCTAGATCTGCATTTCATTTTGCAGTAGTTCATGCATATCTTTAGAAGAAGGGATAGTGCAGTCTTGATTCTGTAAGCTCACCAGTTACGCAGTGCTTGTTGGAGCACCATTTTAGGGTAATTATAGGCCATATCTTTGGCTAGATCTACTCATTTTCTATACATTGTGTGACTGAATCATCTCCATATAATAAAATGGCTTAGCTTCTCTGTATATTCTGATGTTGTCTCTAGATTTATTGTTTACTTAGTTGCAGTTCTTATATTGTGTTTAAGTATTAATGCATTCTCCCCTTTGGGATATTACAGTGGTATCACAGCATGATCTTTGGCTCAACTTGTGGACACTTCATATTTTGCATCAAAAGAGAAAGCAGATAGATGAGATCTGTCATGAAGGAGAATTTTTCCATCCCTCTCTTTAGATCCAAGCAATATCTATCCAAGGAGGTATATCAAATGAAGAAGTAAATGTAAAGGAAGGATCCAAGAAGAATATTTGAAGAGGAATATCCAAGCACTTCCTATCAGCAAAGAAGAAAACCAGAGAGTCATAGATCTCCTCATAGATCTACTATGCCCACTTTATTTGAAGAAGGTGAAAGGTATAGAAATGAATAAAGAAGATAACCTGAGACTCATGAGACTCTCATCTTGTATCTTAAAGAGTATAAGGAATAGTCTAAATATTTCAAAGAAATTCTCCAATAATCATTTGAGCTAAAAGAAGAAAGAAGATCTTATAACAGCAATAGAAGAAAGAGGCACAATAGGTTCCATTTGCGTACATTTTATGGATCTTCCTCAAGCAATGTTAAGGCTTGGAGGAAAGAGTTAGATACATTTTTCATGCTACATCATGTGGCTAAAAAGGAGGCTGTCGAGATTGGAGCACTTCATCTCTTAGGTGAAGCGAAGGATTGGTGGTTTAGTCACATGAAGCATGAAAAAGTGACTAAATATTCAGATTTCTTTCACAGGCTGAGGAAGAAGTTTGATGTGAAGAAGACATATATGGCCACAAAGAGACATTTCCTAAGGAAACAAAGGAGGATGTCATTCTTGTCACTCTGGACAAGAAGTCACTACATTTACCACCAGTTGCAGAAGTACTTACATATAGAGAAGAGACACTTGCAACCTTGCAAGTTAGTCTTGAGCTCTTAACACATAGAGTCCCATGCATGATTCAGGAGATGCATGAGGAAGAGGAGGAAGATTCTAGTGCTGATACATTAGTAGAAGAGCAACCATCTCTCTTACAAGCAGTTGGAGACACCATTGTCCCGGTTGGAGGAACTCTTGTGTTATGTCAAGAGGTTCCCACATATCATTTGATCCAAGGTATGCATACACATTCATCACCTATTATTTCAGTAGATGTTATTGAAACTTATGGGGACATGCCATCAGGGTCAATGCATGACCAAGGGTTAGATCCAAATGCTGATTTGAAGCAACAAACTATCACAGCGCAAAGGACCCTTGATATAATCAAGGAGGAGATGAAAATCTATCCCAGTTTGTCATGTATGGACTACATTCAACCCCTTGAGTTGAAGTGTAGAGTTTCAGAAGAAGGGATGATCATGATCCTATCTACAATGACTGGTTATGAGATCAGTATTGCACCTTTCTTTGAGATAGTATATGTATTACCCTGCAGATCTACAACGTTGTCACTTAGTAGCAGTGATAATAAAGAGGCCCCATTATTCTTGGAGCATTCTAAAGGTAGCTTCACTCACAAAGAAATGGAGGTTAAGATTATGAATGGTATACATATCGATATGAGAAATATTTTCTCCTTTATTAAGGACACTTTCTCAATGAGAATCTCACAGCTCAAAGAAATACTTCTACCTACAGCAGATCTAGAACCTCATTGGTTTTGGAGGGCCATGGATGAGAAGAAGGTCTCATTAAGAGATCTCATTAGAGGTGCACTTCAACATTTCATGGAGTGCAAAGTTCTTCAGAAATTTGATGAGGTTAGTGTCTTACAATGGGAGGATGCCAAGTTTTTGCAGAATGACATCCATTATCCTCATTGGGATGAATGGTTGATAGTACGGAAGAAGGGGTTTCCAAACCACTTGCAGATCTATGATATAGGCCAACAAGAAGCATGGCTGCGCTAGTTACTCTTGGGTGAGTATGGATGCCACTCAAGAAGTCATATTTTTCTAATTCATGCCTTATACATCACTGGAAGAATGCATAAGAAAAAGGCATAGTTACTTTGGTTATTGATGAGAGAGTTTGGACATAACATGTTATATCTTATGTCCATGTATTTGCTCTTGTTTGGGATATGTCTCGTGTATTTACATGTATTTCTGTTTGGGATGTATCTCATGTTCATGCATGTACCTGGGTTTGGGAGAAAGTATATAACTCTCACATGATGTGGCATAAAGGAGCTTGTTTCTATTATGTTGATGAGACATGTCACATGTCCACTACCATATTGTTTCTCCATGACTTACATCATGATAATGCAAGGAGGCAGCAAGAATCATTGTTGTTGGAGGATGGAAACAGGAGGCCTTACAACATTGGCTTCTATTGAGAGATTATGGTCATTGTACATGGTATAATGATGATGTGATGGGGCAACAAGATGCCTTGTTAAGGTGGATTCTCTTGAGAGAATATGGCCACTACCTTTGGTACAATGATGATATGGTATGGCAGCAAGAGGCATTGTTGAGATGGCTACTTTTGAGAGAGTATGGCTCTCATATTCTCATTGATGTTGACTTGGCATGGGAACAAGAAGCATTGTTGCGGTGGCTTATTTTGATGATCTAGCATGGCATCAAAAGGCTTTGCTGTGTTGGTTGTTACTAGGAGAATATGGTTTGACATTTTTTATGTTTTCTCATATGTCTCTACTTCTTATTTTTCACTATGATGATGTGATGTTTGATTCCTACATGGCCAACATGGCTAATGATGAGGGCATTGATGTTTGTAATCTACTCTATGTATTATGGGTTGGAGAGATAGTTCATGAGTTGGGACTTTCCACTTTGGGAATGAACCACTTTATCTTATGTATCTCATGTATAGAGGAGAAATTTGTTCATCATATGGTTTCCACTTGGAGATTCATTGATGGGGATGGGTATCTAATTTTTCAGTTGAAAGCCATTATAGACGTTCTAGAGAGGCAACTTTGGAGTTGGACATACATAACACATTGTGACAGATGGGGAGGCCTTCCACATGAGGATGCCATTTGGAGGGAGGATGTTTGCTATAGCATCCACTTTTGCAATTGCTTGAGGACAAGCAACACTTTTCTGGGGAGGAATGTAATATTCCCAAATTCTCACATGATATTTGGAATATTAGAGTTCTTAATTTTCTTAAGGAATTAAGTAAATAAAAGGGTGGAGGGACCCATAATCCTCAATATGAATAAATATCCACTTTTTGTGTGTGAATGTGGATTAATTAAACCTAGATCTACATAATGAGGTAGTTGAGAAACTACTAATGTGAATGGAATTGGAGATCATGTCTCATTAATGAGATAGATCATGGAGGTTGACACAATCAACTAATATATTGAAGGGATCAAATAGAATATCATGGAGCATTCATGATCAAGTGATGGAGGATGTTGTGCAATTAATGCACACACGATGTAGAGGGTGTACATTGCACCTAGACATGATGGATGACTTGGATAGAAAGTGTAGTCAAACATAGAGGATCTTGTCCACATGCACAACACAGTTTAGATGAGGGCCAAGGCATGGGAAGGCTCAAACACTATATAAAGAAAATGAAGGCAAGAATGAGGATATGCTTGAGATTATTGATGTTGAGGATCTGTTTAGATCTGGATTTGTCATGTGACATTCCATTGCTTTCTTGGGCTATTTAGAAAAGAGTGCAAGTGTTGTTTAGCACAGGGTGTTCCTGGTCACGAATCCCACCTCTTTCATTGAGTAGCTCTTGAAAGAGTATCGTATTTAATTCTACATTAGGCATTGGTGCCACTTATATTTTCCTACTTTCTGCAAAACATTCATATTCAGAAATTGCAGATTTTTGAAGATCAATTTGGAAGGTGGAGGTTGTCTTTAGTATTTTAGATGGAGAACTGGTGAAGATTTATTCCTATCACCTTGGGCTTCAGGATCAGCATTCCCAGAGCTTCATATCAGATCTAGCATTAGGCCAAAATTTATTGACCTCCTAGCAGTAGTAGTTCCATCCAGAATTACACTGTCCATATTGCAGATCCAAAGGAGGAAGGAAGTTGCTAGCATTTCAGCTAGTAATCCTATGAGGGATCATCCCCGCACCTTGCCATTTGTGTTTCCATCAGTCTAGATTTTATTGCAGCATATTTCAGCAGGCATAGAACTTCTCTTTCCCTTATAGAGTATTTTTTATGAGCAGTTGGGTTGCAGTATCTATAATCATCATTGGAGGATTTAAAAGCTAAATCTAAAGCTTATAGCTTGTAGATCTGTAGGAGGGATCAACCCTTCAAAATTAGATCTGATCTTGTGACATTTTTCAACCATATATTTGTCAGATCTAGCTGCAGATATGTAATCCTAGCAGATTAAGGATCAAACCCTAGGAGGGTGATTTTCCAAAGTTGTAGATCTGGAAAATCCTTTCTGGGTTATCTTGGGAACCCATCACATAGGCCAGATCTTGAATATTCACATCATCAAAGCTCTTGAGCTCCCTAGATATGTATTTCATTTTTCAGCAGTTCATGCATATCTTCAGCAGAAGGGACGGCACAGTCTTGATTCTATAAGCTCACCAGTTATGCAATTCTTGTTGCAACAACATTGTTGGGTGATTCTAGGCCATCTCTTTGGCTAGATCTACTCATTTTTCGTACATTGTGTAACTGAATTATCTCCATATAATAAAATAGCTCAGCTTCTCTGTATATTCTAATTTTCTCTCTAGATTTATTATTTACTTAGTTGCAGTTCTTATATTGTGTTTAAGTATTACTACATTCTCCCCTTTGGGATATTACATGCTAAAATAAACTAGACCAACTACACTCCAAGAAGCTATGGAGAAGGCTAGGGATTTGCAGCATACCTTACCCAAGGCTAAAGAACCCTTTCAGCAAAATATTTCATCTTGCACAAGGGAGAATCAGGAGAAGGCATCTCTTGTTAATAGAGATCTAAGGAAGAAAAAACTTTGTTTCACTTGTCAAGAGCCATGGGTACCAAACCAGCGATGTGATGTAGGAAAAGCACATTGCATTGAGATATTTTCTGATGAAGAAGAGAAGACCATCACTGTAGCAGCAGAAGGAGGTGCACCTCCCACAAAATATATAGTAAAGGCATTTTCTCCCATGGGAGGGACTCCTACAACTTTGAGAGGAGTTCCCAAGTTTCTAACCTTGAGATTTAGAGGCACTATTATGGGACAAAGAGTATCAATATTGGTAGACAGTGGAGCTACCCATAACTTTATTGATACACAGTTGGTGCAAAGGAGGGGCATTCACATAGAAGACTTTGATGGTTTCTCAGTTCTGGTTCTAGGAGCTAGAACCATGCAGTGTGTCAAATATGTTCCAACATTAACCATCACTATGGGAACCTACACATTGACAGACCACTTCTTTGTGGTTGATATTGCAGACACCAATGTGATATTGGGTATCCAGTGGTTAATCACCTTAGGGAAGGTTACCACTGATTGGGAAACCTTAGAGATGGAGTGGACATAAAAAGGGAGTGGTAAACATCATAAAATCAAAGGCATACACACCTATCCACCCCAGATTGTCTTAGCCCACGGGATGGAAGCAGATTTGCATAGAGGGGACATAAAATGGGCAGTAGAACTATGTTTTCCAGAAGCTGGAAGCAAGGATTCATCAGTACATCCAGATGTATAATCTATTTTGGACTGATATTTTACAGTATTTGGAGATATTCCACCTGGAAGACCTCCTGACCAAGGTTTTGAGAACACTATAGAGTTGGAACAAGGGATCCAAGAAGTGATCACTACATCCTATAGGCATCCCAAAGCCTATAAAGATGAGATTAAAAAGGCTTTTCAAGAGATTTTTTCCTTAGGACATATCCAACCTAGCACTAGTCCTTTTGCCTCTTCAATGGTCTTAGTGAAAAAGAAAGATGGGACATTGAGAATGTGCATTGATTATAGAGAATTGAACAAAAATACCATGAAGAAAAAATATCCAATTCCGAGGATCAATGAAATGATGGATGAACTAAGAGGATCCAAGTATTTCTCCAAGATTTATTTGAGATTGGGATATCATCAAATCAAGGTGAGGGATCAAGATACCCCCAAGACAACATTCCGATGTCACTATGGGAATTTTGAGTTTTTGGTAATCCCTTTTGGGCTAACCAATGCTCTGGAAACATTCCAATCTTGCATGAACCACATCTTCTGTGGTCACTTGAGGAAGTTTGTATTGGTCTTCTTTGATGACATTCTTATTTATAGCCGCACATGGGAGGATCATTTGCAGCATATTGAGGCAGTATTACGTATTCTTAAGGAGCATCAATTCTATGCTAAGCTCTCCAAGTGTGAGTTTGGGCTCATAGATATGCTTTACTTGGACCACATCATTGGAGTGGATGGGGTAAGATTGCATGAAGAAAAGATCTGTGCTATTAGAGATTGGCTTGAACTGAAGAATGTCACAGAAATTTGGGTGTTTGTAGGCATATGTACCTATTACTATAAGTTTCTAAAAGGGTTCTCTCAACTAGCTGCACCACTTACAGATCTAACCAAGAAGGGAGGTTTTAGCTGGACACCCACAGCGCAGAGAGCTTTTGATAAGCTCAAGGAGGTGATGAGTAGCTGCCCAGTATCATTAGGGGACTTTTGAGGTCTAAAATGGGCCTCCTAAGGAAATAATAAAATAATATCTAAACTAATAAAGTAATATTTATGAATTTGAAATTCACTTTTTGCACCACAATCCATGTAACCATAGTTAAATTCAATTCAAAAGCTGTACAAAAATAAAATTAATAAAAAAGTTGTATTGATGTGGCTATAAATAAGAATGACTTTTCAAGAAAAAGTCATTATCATAAAACAACTAATGCATTTGTCCTTTGTACTTAAATAACTTAAAATAAAATATAAATATAAATTTATAAATTCTTAATTATATTATATGTTATTAATTAAAATCCATATTATTTAAATTGTATAATAACATGTAATTAATATACTATATAAAAATAATATAATATAATATAATAAATGTATAGAGATATGCATCATTTCTTTCAAGAAATATGAAATGACAATAATATATTTTTATTCAAAAAGTGTGAAATGACATTTATTATGAGTACTTTACTTTGACTTTAAAAGTACTTAGAGCACTACCATGGTTAACCATGAGTTTTTATCTACGATTGAGAATGTGACAAGTAAGTAACTTTAATTCAAGAAATGCCACCTCGACCATTATGAATGATGGCATCCCCTAAAATGTGATTGGTTCTCATAAAGTGAATTTTGATTGTACATTTTCCTTAGGAGGCCCATTTTAGACCTCGAAATTCCCTTAATGTGGTCCTACCTGATTTTTCCCAACCCTTTGTGTTGGAATGTGATGCTTCAGGGGAAGGCATTGGGGCAGTATTGATGCAAGGGGGATGCCCCATAACTTTTGAAAGTTGGAAGTTGCTGCCACATGAGAGACTATACCCCATATATGATAAGGAGATGTTGGCTATTATGCATGCTTTGGCCAAGTTCCGGAAATATTTGGAGGGAAATAGATTCTGAGTGAAGGCTGATCATAATAGTCTCTGATTCTTTCTTGAGTAAAAGCAGCTTCAGGAGAGGCAGCAGAAGTGGGTGAGTAAGGTCCAAGCATATGACTTTGACATAGAATATGTCAAAGGGAAGAGTAATGTAGTGGCAGATTCTCTATCCAGGAGACCAAGAGCGTTGTCCCTGATGAGCATTGATGCAGATTGGAAGGCTCAGTTGTTAGTAGAATACTCCAAAGACAACTTTGCACGTGAGATCCTAGATGGAGTGGTGACTGATGAGAGGTATAGAGTGATGGATGAGGTCATCTATTGTCGAGATTGGGTCTTCTTGTCTAGAGATTCTAAGCTCAAGGAGAATATTTTGCAGGCATCACATGATTCCCCACTTGTAGGGCATCAAGGATTCACCAAGACTTATCGGGCTATTCGGGAGATATTCTCATGGAAGGGTCTCAAGGAGGATGTACTCCAACACATCAAGGAGTGCATAGTTTTCCAACAGAACAAAGGAGAGCACAACCATCCGGTAGGATTATTGCAGCCACTCCCTATTCCTGATGGGAAATGGGAGAGTATTTCTATAGATTTCATCACCGGTCTACCTACAGTTCAAGGTAAGGATTGTATCTTTGTAGTTGTTGATCGACTAACAAAGTATTCACATTTATTTACTATGTCTGCATAGTATAATACTTCACAGGTACCTGAGCTTTTCTTCAGGAATGTGTTTAGACTCCATGGTCTCCCAAAGACCATAGTCAGTGATCAGGATAGCCGCTTCATGGGTGGCTTTTGGCAAGAAATTTTTCGGTTAGTGGGTACTGAGTTGACACCAAGTACTAGCTATCATCCACAAACCGATGGACAAACTGAAATAGTGAACAAGTGGTTGGAAGGTTACTTGAGAAAATATGTTTCAGGCCAACAGAGAGCATGGCTGCATTGGCTCCATTTGGGGGAGTATTCTTACAACACAACTTATCATATGTCCATTGGTATAACCCCATTTCGATCCATTTATGTGTATTATGCACTTTCATTTGCCAATGTGATGTTTGGGGCAAGCAAAGCTCCTAGAGCAAAGGAGTGGATTCAAGAGAGTCAGGATGTACTTCAGGCTCTCAAAGATAACATTGCTACAGCCCAAAACCAACAGAAAATATATGCATACCGTGGTCGGATAGAGAGGCAGTTTGAGGTAGATGATTTGGTCTATATTTTTATTCAACCATATAGATAGTCTACATTCAAGGAGAAAGAGGCTAAAAAGCTCAAACCTCGATTCTATGGACCATATAGGGTGATCCGTCATGTTGGAGAAGTAGCATATGAGATAGAGCTTCTTGTTGGGAGCAAGATCCATAACATTTTTCATGTCTCATACCTCAAGAAGGCCATTGGACAACATGTGGTTTCCACTATGGATCTCCCACCTATTGATGATGAGGGCCATATAGTTTTGCAACTAGAGGCTATCTTGGATACTCAGGAGAGGCAGCTAAGGAGCAGGGTGATCAAACAATGTATGATTCGATGGAGGAATCTTCCTGATGAGGATGCCACTTGGGAAGGAGAGAATATTTTGTAGCATCCTTATTTGTTGTTGCTTGAGGACAAGAAACTTTTGGGAGGGGAGGACTGTAATATTCCCAATTATCTTATTTCTAATTGGAATATTATATGTTGCTTCTATTTTCAGTTTAGAAGAATAAAAAGGGTAAGGAAACCCTTAAATCTCTTTAGTAGGAATAAAACACTTCCAGTGTGAATGTGGTTCAGTTTAAGTAGGCAAAATAAGGTCACCTTGGGAGTGAAAGGGAGCAATGCATGTGGAATATATCAAGGTTGACCAAATCAATAGCGCTACCAAGGAAGAGAGTGGATCTAGTGGGAACAACGCAGTTTTGGAGGAGGAATCTTTGCATGGAAGTAACCTCATGAATGAGTGGGGCTAAGGGTGAAGGAGCTCACCAAGAATATAAGGGGAGGGATGGAAGCCATGAGAGGCATTTATAATATTGTCTATGTTTGAGTCTTATGACTTATTGCATGCTTCAGTTGTTTAGCTGGGTTTGCTGTACTGTTTAGTACAAGGGTATTCTCATGCGGGAATTCCCCACTCTTCCTTGGAGGACTTGTTGAACAAATATCAGAGGAGTATTTTGGGCTACATTTCCACCATTCGGCATTGGGCCAAGCAGTCATCTTCAGCCACAGTGTAGTCTTCTTGAGAAACTGTGTTATTTTTCATGGTGTTGCAGTGGAAGGGTCAAAACCCCTGTTGATGAGCTAGTTTCCTAGTGAAAGGATCAACCTTTCACCGAGAAAGCTAGTGAGGAGAAGTTTCAACCATTTCTTTGTGTTTTCAGCCATATATATGTAGAGCTTTATTCAAACAGCATGATTCAACTCTAGATATGCAGATTATGATTTTTGTATCTTGTGTTCTTCCAAGAAACCCTTCTCGGGTTATCTTGAGATTGTGTAAAAGAGGCTAGATATCCTTTTTCTCAGCTCTTTGAGTAATATATCATCAGATCTATTTGTTTCTATAATGTTGTAATAGAAACCCTCAATAAACTGCACTGTCACATGCTTCAGAAATTATGTGTTGCAGTAGTCATGGGGTTTTGATGTTTTTGGTCTATATTGAGCTTGGGAGATCTCTTTAACTAAGTTAGAAGGATTTTTTTATGATCCCCTTGTATATTTGGTTGCTATAATACATAAAATAATGGATCCATCTGCTATAATTCATTATTATAGTGTAATTTTCTGAAAACTGCGTTTTGTATGCCTATATTGTTGATTTTCTTAAAAGGGAATATTACAGGTTTCTTGAAGAAGAACTTGACTCTATAACCATTTTGTTTAGAAGCTTTGTCAATTGTTTTTGAAAGCTTTGTGAATTTTTGATTGAATTTATTTAGTTCATTTACATAAGATTACAAATTCTTCAAGCGAGGTTTCAAAATCCTCCTCCTTCACAAGATTTTTCAATGAATACATGAAGTGAGACTTCTACATCCTGAAGGATATGATGAAAATTCTGCATGAAGATATAAGATAAAGACATAGACTTCACGAGAAATTATTTCCTATGAAGCAAGAGAAATAAGGACTTATTCAAAGAATGCATGAGATGGAGATGCAGCTCCATCAAGCCCAAGAGGCCTTAACCAAGAACATTCTTGAAGCAGAGGTAATTCACTCTAATTTGTCTTCAAATTCCTCGTCAGATAGATGTGCTTCTTTATTTGAAAAGAACACTAGAGGTATAGGGTCCAACTTGATGTTAAAAATGGGCTATGAAGGCAAGGGTTTAGGAAAACATACACAAGGCATGATTGACCCTATTTTGGTTGAGGAAATACCTAAGAAATTTTGTCTAGGCTATGTTCAATATTATGGAAAAAAATTCTAAAGACATGAAGGCATTTGAGGCAACTTCAAAAAGAAATTTTGTCGCAAGTTCTAAACCACAAATATGCCAAGTTTTTTTTCAAGTTGATTGCCATTGTTTGAAGCCTACGTTGCAGCAAGATGTGTGTAGACATGTAGCTTATGTTGAGCACGAGAGTTCGGAAAGATATCAAGACATGAACACTGATATTAGTCTTCAAAAGAAAGCTGGAACCTCTACGAGTTCATATCCTCACGAATGTATAAAAGGTAGACATGCAAAGCAACATTTGAGGTATAATTATTCCCATAGTCAAGTTGATTATGTTTTTGATAAGCATGACAAATATTCATGCTTGAATGGAAGAAATATTTGATGTGCATATTGTGGTCTATGTAACCATGATGTTTCAAAATGCTGGAAGAGATTGAAGGCATACAGGGAACAATTGAGGCAAAGCCAAATTGCAAAGAAGGTTCAAAAGACTTGCACACATTGCCAGAAGAGGGGACATGTTGTTGCCCAATGTTGGACATTGCATCCAACTAATCGTCCCAAGAATTTGAAGCAAGAGGAAAAAAATACTGGCGAAATTGGAACCAAAGATTACATAATTGATGTGAGAATAGATGTTTCACATGAAGAAGATTTTGAGCAACAAAAATCGTCGTGGAGGTGGCTTAGTAAGAAGTGGTTTGACTTCTTGACCCAGTAAGACATACATCCATTTGTACATATGCAAATTTGAGTTATGTATGCATGTATTTATATTGGAAACTTATATTTTCTTGAGCCACCTTGGATCGATGATCAAGGACATGATGTTTAGCTATCTTCTATAAATTTCTCACCAGAAATTTCTCGGTGATTTCAAGGAAGACAATTCTTGATAGGAGGACAAGAGCATTCAAGAATGGAAGTGTTGACTACCTTCAAGTTGGGTTTAAAGGCACTAATCCATGCAAGGAAAGTGTATGGAGGCTGAAAATGTGAGGGTGTTGTACTCTCATCTACTGAAAAAATCAGGAAATCAGTCTTTTGGGGTCCAAAATATTCCCAATGGAGAGGTGTGATCAGATTTGCATCAAGGACCTAAGTGACAGCTCAAATTTCGAAGTGTTCAAAAGTGTGTCAAACTTGAGCGACTGGATAGATCTTGTCTTCCTAATTTTGGCGCCATGAACGATTCAAAAAAATGACAGCATATGAAGAAGTTATCGCATTTTGAAAAGTCTAGTAAACTGCAATTTTTGGCTTTTGACCAAGTTTGACTGGGTTTTGGAAATTAAAACAAAAGAATATTCCACGAAATATTCTTGGAATATTCCTCAAAATATTCCTTTTGGATCAATTGTATGCTCACAAGTGTCAAGACTGTATTGGTCAATGGATTGCACATTGATGTTTGGACCAATCACAGGCTGCCACATGGCCGAGGATGGCATTGCAAAATTTTGGTCGAACTCCACCGGAGTCGACCCCGAGACCTCTCGCCTACAAGCGCATGCTCTTATCACTCAAGCTATGGTTTAGATCTTAACCATTATGGTCGTGCAAAATATTTCTGGTTCAACGGTTTCATATTTGGGGTTTGGAGAGGGGCCAACCCCTCCCATATGGCCTCAGCATTGGAACCATAGGCGTAAAAATTAAATGTTATCACAACCTCCGCCGGTCAACACGGTCACATGCCACGATCCATTGCATTTTATCCACATGGTTTATAAAACTATCACCTCCATTGTTCAGTCCATCAACAGTTACTACCGGTTCCGTTGTGCTATCACATGGGGATAATTATCCGCATGGTTAGCCCCACTTTCAGTTAACAGTTATGTCTCTGTAGGGTTTTAGAACATGTTTCCAACCCCTAACCACGCAGTCAATGCCAAAGGTTTAAACTGGAAGAATAGTTAGTGCACCACTAATTTTTGGGATTTTGGCCACTTTTAATTGTAGTTAAGTGTATTTCACCATTTTTGGTGGAGGATTTTTAGGGGACACAGGGCAAAATCAGTTTAGGCTCTATCTTGAGCCAGATTCGTCCACCAAGGCCACCAGGAGCCAACAACATAATGAGGCCTAACCAGGGAAGCTAGAGGCCTTACTTAGGAAACCAATAGTCATTTTTGGATGTTTCAGACATTATAGAACTAATGGTGAGGTTTGCAGAGCCAATAGAGGAATTCTGAAGGCTGATATGCTTCAGAGAAGTTCCAAGGGCCACCACAGCCACCAGGTGCCAACAGGAGAATGAGGCCTATCTAGAGCAGCCAGTAGCCATTATCAGCAAACCAGTATTATATTATAACTATTTTGAACCTTATGAATCCAATGGAAGGATTTGAAGAATCCTTTTAAGAATTTTGAAAGCCGAGATGCTTCAGGGAAGTTTTCAGTGAACCGAGAGCCAAGGGGTGCTGCCAAGTGTTGGAGGCGAAACAGGAGCAGCTAGAGGTCAATTTATGCAAGTGAATAGTCTATTCTGACTATTTTTGACATTATGAATCTAATGAAGGGATTTGAAGATCCATTTGAAGACTTATGAAGGTAGAAGGGCCACAAGCAAGTTTTGGGAAGCCTAGGGCCATCAGTGGATGGAGGCTTAGATTGGGGAGCGAGTGCTCATTTTGAAAAAACGATCAGCCTATTTTGGATGTTTGATGTTTGTTCAAGGTAGTAGGTGAGGTTTCAAGGATAGAAAAGGACTCCTAGGGAGTTTGTGCCAAAGAGAAGCTCAGGGAATCTTAAGGGCACCGATAGATGAGGTCAAGTCAAAGGAAGCATAGTTCTATATTCAGAGTGATGAAAACCATACCAGGGATATAAATGGTATTCTAAACCCTTTGGTTCAGTTCAGATAACCATTGGAGTTGATTTTGTAACCTGTAAAAGAAACTTTCCATCCTAACCCCAAAGAGCCAAGTCAGTTGACAAAGACTCAAGGAGACGTAGCCCACGATATTTGGGTAAAATCCTATATTAAATTTGTTGTTATGTATTGATTCTTATTTTTTGAATTAAATGGTTGTTGCACATGCTTAATATGAGCAAAAACAAATGGTCTTAAAGCACTTAAACAATTAAAGAAAAATACACTTGTTTCAAGTATTCATTTCCGCACAAGTCTGGAATAAGCTAGATCTTTATTTTTTTAACTGATTGGGAGATTCTTGAAAATAATAACAAGTTATCCAACCCATTTTCAGATCAGGTTGGTATCAGAGCATGTGTTGCTTGCCTGACAGAGCACAAGGTTGCTTGTTTGACTTGAAAGGTGTTTACAGTGCAAATAATTTGACTGTTTGCAAATTTACTGTTGCTTACAAGTTTGAGTCTGCTAGAGATGAAGGTAAAGCTATTGTTAGCTAAGTCCAGAATAGCACAAGAAGGGAGAAGGGCTAAAGGCATCTTCCTTACCCAAAGGACCTCAAGGCAACTCTTGAAGCACAAGAGGTTTGTTTGAAAAAAGGATGCTTGAAGAAGAGCTTGACTTTACAACCATTTTGTTCAGAAGCTTTGTGAATTTTTGATTGAAGCTATTTATTTCATTTACATAATATGACAACTTCTTCAAGTGAGGTTTCAAAATCCTCCTCCACAAGATTCTTCTATGAAAGACATGAAGCGAGACTTCTACATCCTAAAGGATATGGTGAAAATTATGTATGAAGATAGAAGAGAAAGCACTAGACTTCATGAGAAATTGGTTGCTATGAAGCAAGAGAAAGAAGGACTTCTTCAAAGAATGCATGAGATGGAGATGCAGCTCCATCAAGCCCAAGAGGCCTTAACCAAGAACATGCTTGAAGAAGAGGTAATTCACTCTAATTTGTCTTAAAATTCCTTGTCAAATAGATGTGTTTCTTCATTTGAAAAGCACACTAGAGGTATAGGGTCCAATTTGATGTTAAAAATGGGCTATGAAGGCAAGGGTTTAGGCAAACATGCACAAGGCATGATTGATCCTATTTTGGTTAAGGAAATACCTAAGAAATTTGGTTTAGGCTATGTTCAATATTATGGAAAAAACTCTAAAGGCGTGAAGGCATTTGAGGCAACTTAAAAAAGAACTTTTGTCGCAAGATCTAAACCAAAAACATGTCAAGTTTTTTTTCAAGTTGATTTCCATTGTTTGAAGCCTATGTTGCAGCAATATGTGTGTAGACATGCAGCTTATGGCGAGCACGAGAGTTCAGACAACTATCAAGATTTCCGCTGCATCTCTGTATTTATGGTTATGTGTTTATTATGTTGCATGCCTACATAATTCCGGATCAGTGGTATCAGAGCGGTCTTCTTTTTCTCGATCCTTATTTGCATGTCCCCAACGAGGTCGGGGTATAAGGATTTAAGGCTCGATCTGGTGGAACCTTTGCAAGATCAGCCTCATAAACCCCGATGGACACCCATGGGGGACGAAAGGAAAGATGAGGGAGCAGGATATCCTATCAAAATATTGCTTGAGGAGGCCCTCAAAAAACAAAGGAACGCGATGAAGGATAACTTTTCCCAGATCCTTCAACGGCTGCCCACCGGTGGCGCATCTGCATCCAACAACCACTCTGGAGGTGCGATTCCTTTTAAGGTACACTTAAATTTTAACATTATCATATTTGAGGGTCAAATAGATGCAGATGCCGTAGATAGATGGTTGAATCTATTATAAGGATATTTCTCGGTTCATGACTTTTCCGATAGGGAGAAGATTATTTTTGCACTCCTCAAAGCTGCCCCCCATGTCAAGGACTGGTGGGAAACCCACTATGAGAAAAAGGACGAGACAAAACCCTCTCTGTTCTCAGCCGTACCGACTTGGAATTCTTTTCGAGACACCATCAAAGAACAATACTATCCCGTGGGGAGCTATGAGGACAAGTACATACAATGGACCATGCTGCGACAACAAAGGGATCAAGATGTGCATGAGCTGACGAATTTGTTCCATACCCTGCGTACCAAGTTGGGTATCAAAGATTCAGAGAAACATCTGGTGCTAAAGTATCGCAGTTGTCTTCACAGATACATTAAGGAGGAAATGGAGTTCCTCGACATCTCCTCACTTGGTATGGCATACCGGTATGCTGCCAAGATTGAGCAAAAATTCAAACAGAAGAAGCGAGACTTTGGATCTGCAAATCAAAAGCAAGGGAAAGGTGCTCCCAAGCCACAGAACAAAGGACAGAGCCAAGGCATGGTGACTCAAGACAACTTGTTGAAGCCACAAGCAAATAATAACACTGCAAAGCCAAAGAAGGACACGGGAAAGTGGTGTGAGTTCCATAAGAGCTCCACTCACAACACAAGTAAGTGTCGGGCCAAGCAGTCGTTGGTGGCCGACATGCGGGCTTCTGAGTCAGATGCATGCTCCGACTCTGAATCAGAACCTGACAAGGGGAATGACAAAGGGAAACAGATTATTGATGCAGAGCCCAATGCCACTGTTGCCACTAAGAAGATCCAGAAGGAGGAACTAGAAGATATAGAGGAGGAGGAACGTCTCTTCCACTCCCAGATGTGGGTAAAGGGCTCCACGGTACAGTTCATTGTCAACAATGGGAGCCAAAAGAACCTCATTTCAGTAGACACCGTGAAGCGGTTGGGCTTACTGACCATAGCTCACCCACATCCATACACCATCGAGTGGCTTCACCAAGGACGAGATCTCCGTGTCAGCTAGTAGTGTCGCCTTCCCTATAGCATCAAGCCCTTCACAGATGAGGTATTATGTGACGTTGCTTCTATTGATGTTTCTGATGTATTATTAGGAAAACCATACTTGTGGAAGTGTCATGCCATATATGAGTCTCGACCTCGCGCTGTTATTGTTACTTTGGGAAATAAGTTGTACAGGATACCAGAGGTACCACCTCCTGTTGCTATCTCTTTGGTTACTGCAAAACAATGCAGTATGCTCATTTCCCAAACCAGGAATTTTTTTTTCCTAATGATCCACCCCCAAGGCAAGAAGAATACTGTGGCCACGACTTCCAGACAAGGCTCCTCTGCATGACAACAACAAATGGATAAGGTTGTGGAGGAGTACGGGGACATCTTCACCTCACCCACAGGGGTTCCTTTGCATTATCAGGTCAAGCACCCGATTGATCTGACCCCAGGTGTGCCGCTACCCAATGGACTGATCTATCGACGCTCTATTCTGGAGAATGATGAAATCAAGAGGCAGATTTAGGAACTGTTGCAGAAAGGTCACATCTGACCAAGTTCATCGCCCTGTGGGAGCCTGATCGTGTTGGTACAGAAGAAGGATGGGACGTGGAGACTCTGTATTGACTATCGGGTGCTGAACAAGATCACTGTTCGGAATAGGTACTCGATCCCACGGTTTGATGACCTTCTGGACCAACTCAAAGGTGCAAAATATTTCAACAAGATTGACTTGAGGTCAGGGTATCACCAGGTACCAATTGAACCCTCCGATGTGTGGAAGACTGCCTTCAAAGCCAAGGAAAGCATTTTTGAATGGCTGGTCATGCCTTTTGGGTTGACGAATGCTCCCGCAACCTTCATGAGGATGATGGACGACATCTTGCGGCCATTCACCAACTCATTTGTAGTGGTAGCGCGGTGACATTCGATCCCGGCCCGGACTTGGAGCACCACCACATCGACAAGTCCTCCAAACTGCTGACAGCACAAGTTGTGTGCCAATTTGGAGAAGTGCACATTTGGCATGACCCAGGTTCAATATCTAGGATACATTATTGATGAAAGTGGGGTGCATGTGGATCCAGCCAAGATCCAAGTCATTCGGGATTGGCCAGCCCCAACCACTATAACAGAGCTTCGCAGCTTTCTGGGTCTTGCTAATTTCTACCGGAGGTTCGTGTTGGGATTCTCTCATATCACTTGGCCCTTGAGTCAAGTCACCAAGGGAGGAGCGAGAGAAAATTTATTTTGGCTAGAACCTCAACAGAAGGCGTTCACAGAATTGAAAAATTTCCTCTGTTTTGCCCCAGTGCTCACTTTACCAGACTTGCAACAACCATTTGAGATCAAGACAGATGCCTCTGACTATGCTATTGGGGTAGTTCTTACTCAACCGGGACATCCAGTGGCATATCATAGTGAGACATTATCTGACGCAGTTCGCAAGTATCCCACTTATGACAAAGAAATGTATTCCATTGTGCAAGCTTGTCGAAAATGGAAGCATTACATCTTGGGGAAGGAAACAATCATCCACACATACCACCGGATCCTGCAGTTCATACAGACACAAGGGAAGTTGTAGAATGATCACCATCAGAAGTGGTCCACATATCTGCAACAGTTTCATTTGAAAATCAAGTACAAGAAGGGTAGCACCAATAATGTTGCAGACTGCCTCAGCCGACCACCGATTGTGGCGCTCACCATCGTGCTAAACTCTTGTGGGCATGAGACTTCTAATTGGCCACTTCTCTATGAGAGTGACACAGAATTTGGCCACACTTACAAGGCACTCTTGGGGGGTACGCAAGTTCCAAATTTTCACCTCCAAGGTGCAATTTTATGTCACCTGGGACACCTTTGTGTTCCTTCAAGCGAGCGTGACAAGATGATATGGGAATCACACTACCGTCGAGTCGCTGGGCATTTCGGGGTCGAGAAAATAGTAGCAATCCTACAGAAGTATTTCTATTGGTTGAACCTTCAAAAGGATGTTGAGAAACACATCAGATCCTGCATTGCTTGTGCCATTGCCAAACCAACCATCAAGAAGCAAGGCCTATATACTGCGCTATCTACCCCTAGTGGACCTTGGGAATCCATCTCCATGGATTACATGTTGGGCTTGCCTTCTACTAAGCAGGGAAATGACTGTGTTTTCGTGGTCATCGACAGATTCTCGAAGATGGCCATTATGGCGGCCTGCAAGAAGAATATCACAGTAGAAGCCACTTCTAAACTCTTCTTTGAACGAGTGTGGGTGCATTTTGGGATCCCACAGTCTATCATATCAGATAGGGATAGCAGGTTTCTCAACATATTTTGGTCCAGCCTCTGGTCAATGTTGGATACCAAGCTCACCAAGTCCACAGCTTTCCATCCCCAAACAGATGGCCAAATAGAGGTTGTCAACAGAATGATTGTACACATTCTACGCATGTAAAATTCAAAGCATCCACACACATGGGACAAAATAGTTATAATCGGGCTCTCCACATTTCAATTGACCATAGCCCCTTTCAGGTGGGTTTGGGATTCCAACCACTATGTCCCATTGACGTAGCCATGTCATTTGCAGCTGCTCAGGCTGATTCAGCTCATGTCCAGTTTGAATTTGACAAAGCAAGTAGCTTCATCAAGCACATTCAACACATCCACCAACAGGTTCATGATATATTGGACAGAGCCAATTCCAAGTACAAGCAACGCCATGATCAACACCGGGTGCCACACAACTTCCAGGTGGGTGAAAAAGTATGGCTACATTTGCAAAAGGAGCGCCTCACTGGACCCCACCGCAAGCTTTGCCCGCTCCGATGCGGTCCGTACACTATCACCAAGGCTGTAGGGAACAATTCCTTCAAGCTCAGTATTCCACCATTCCTTGGTTTGCACCCAGTCTTCAATGTGGTTCGCCTTCGTCCTTACTTCCCACCTCTACTGGACACCTCGGACATTGCAGAACAACTCACACCAATAGAGTTAAACCCAGACTGCATGGAACAGGCCACCACAGATTGTATCATGGACATGTAAATCAAGAACACTCGCCAACAGAAGATCCAACTGTATCGGGTTGTCAAAGCTGGCCAACTCCTACACCAAGGAAAGTGGTTCACCAGGGACCAAGTTCAGCAGAAATTTCCTCATCTTATGGAGGAACTTAACGTAATGGGGACCAATGCTTCCTAAGGGGGGAGGAATGATCCAAATGGATATTGGTGGTCACCCGCCTATTCCACTTGGGGCCCCACCATTGTCTTTTTCATTTTTTTAGTTTTGGCACAACTTACTATTTTTAGCAGTTTTTCGGGTCCTGAACTTCTGGAGCCGTTTTGAGGCCCTAAACGACGTTTTTGGGGAAAACAGAGAGAAACATGGGTCCATGGACTAATGTTGCTCATTAAAAATTTGTATTCCTCGGATAGATCTTCCTGACGAGGTATGGTACGCATAAAACAGATATCGTATGCCAAAGTTATGCCCCTGGGAAGTTGAAACACCAATTTACCCAAACGGGGCCCATAGTTTTGGCGCTTCATCTCCTAGGGTTAGGGTTTTGGTTGTTTAGGATCTCCCATTGTTTCTAAATAATAAATAGGCCCTCGAGCCTCACTATAACTCAGTTCATAGGCTTGTAGCTGCCACATCTCTTCTCAGAGATAGCTACCAGCACCCTAGCTAGTTTTATTTCCATTCTGTCTGTAAGAAAATATCAGTTCTTTGATATTAATGAAATGAAGTGTTATTTCTGCTACATCTCTGTATTTATGGTTATGTTTTTATTCTGTTGTGTTCTTGCATAATTCCAGATCATAAATTAGAACCAAATATTCCATCGTTGATGTGAGAACAGATGTTTCACATGAAGAATATTTTCAGCAGCAAAAATCATCATTGAAGTGGCTTGGTAAGAAGTGGTTTGACTTCTTGACCCAGTAAGACATACATCCATTTATACATATGCAAATTTCAGTTATGCATGCATGTATTTATGTTGGAAACTTACGTTTTTTTGAGCCACCTTGGATTGATGATCAAGGACATGATGTTCAGCGACCTTCTATAAATTTCTCGCCAGAAATTTCTGGGTGATTTCAAGGAAGACAATTCTTGACAGGAGGACAAGAGAATTTATGAAGGGAAGTGTTGACCACCTTCAAGTTGGGTTCAAAGGCACTAAGCCATGCAAGGAAAGTGTATGGAGGATGAAAAAGTGAGGGTGTTTTACTCTCATCTACAGAAAAAATAAGGTAATCAGTATTTTGGGGTCCAAAAGATTCCCAATGGAGAGGTGTGATCAGATTTGGATCAAGGATGTAAGTGATAGCTCAGATTTCAAAGTGTTTGAAAGTGTGTAGAACCTGAGTGACCAGATAGATCTCGTCTTCCTGATTCTAGTGCCATGAACGGTTCGAAAAATTGACATTTTATGAAGAAGCTATCGCATTTTGAAAAGTCCAGTAAACTACAATTTTTGGCTTTTGACCAAGTTTGACTAGGTTTTGGAAATTCAAAAAAAGAAGAAGAATATTCCAGGAAATATTCCTAGAATATTCCTTGGAATATTCCTTAGAATATTCCTTCTAGACCAATCATATGCTGACAAGTGTCAAGACCATATTGGTCAATGGATTATACATTGAGGTTTGGACCAATCACAGGCCGCCATGTGGCAGGCTCAGAGGCCACCACCTGGCCCAAGATGGCACTGCAAAATTTTTGTTAGACTCCACCAGAGTTGACCCTGAGACCTCTCACCTGCATGCACACACTCTTACCGCTCGAGCTATGTTTTAGTTCTTAACCATTATGGTCACACGATATATTTATGGTTCAACGGTTTCATATTTGGGGTTTGGAGAGGTGCCAACCCCTCCCATATGGCCTCAGCCCTGGAACCACCAGCGTAAAACTTAAACGTTATCGCAACCTCCACTGGTCAACACGGTCACATGCCAAGATACATTGTGTTTAATCTGCACTATTTACAAAACTGTCACCTCCACCATTCAGTCCACCAGTAGTTACCGCCAGTTCTGTCGTGCTGTCACATGGTGACAGTTATCCACATGGTTAGCCGACATTTCAGTTAACAGTTATGTCTCCGTGGGGTTTTGGGACATGTGTTCAACGCCTAACTATGCAGTCAATGCTAATAGTTTAAATTGGCAAAATAATTAGTGCGCCACTAATTTTTGGGATTTTGACCATTTTTAACTTCAGTTAAGTGCAGTTCACCATTTTTGGTGGAGGATTTTTAGGGGACACTAGGAAAAATCAGTTTAGGCTCTGTATTGAGCTAGATTCGTCCATTCTAAGAGCTTGATTATTCAACTTCGACTACCTTGGACATTCCAGAGCCATTGGTGAGGGTTTCAGAGCCATCAAAGAAATTTTGAGTGTGGTTTTTCTTCCGAGAAGTTATAGGGTCCACTAGGATCCAACAACAGAATGAGGCCTAACCAAGGAAACTGGAGGCCTTAATCCAGAAACCAATAGTCATTTTTAGATATTTCAGACATTATGGAACTAATGGTGAGGTTTTAAGAGCTATTAGAGGACTTTTGAAGGCCAATATTCTTCAGAGAAGTTCCAAGGGCCACTAGGGCCACCAAGTGCCACTAGGAGAATTTGCCCTATCCAGAGAAACTAGTAACCATTCTCAGAAAAATAGTAGTATATTCTAACTATTTTTAACCTTATGAATCTAATGGAAGGATTTTAGGAAGCCTTTGAAGAATTTTTAAGGCCGATATGCTTCATGGAAGTTTTCAGTGAACCGAGAGCCAGGGGGTGCCGCCAGGTGTTGGAGGAGAAACTGGAGAAACCAGAGGCCAATTTATGCAAGTGAATATTATATTATGACTATTTTGGACATTATAAATCTAATAAAGTGATTTTCAAAGCCATTTTAAAACTTATGAAGGTCGAAGAGCCACAGGGAAGTTTTGGGCAGCCCAGGGCCATGAGTGGATGGAGACTTAGATTGGGGAGCCAGTGCTCATTTTGAGCAAATGATCAGCCTATTTTGGATGTCTGATGTGTGATGGAGGAATTAGGTGAGGTGTTAGGGACATAAAGGACTTCTAGGGATTTTGTGCCAAGGAGAAGCTCAGGGAAGCTTAAGGGCACCGACAGATGAGGCCAAGTCAAAGGAAACCTAGTTCTATCTTTAGAGTGATGACAAACATTACCAGAGATATAAATGGTATTATAAATGCCTTTTTCAGTTCAGTTAACCATTTTAGTTTAGTTTTTAACTTGTAAAATAAACTTACCATCCTAATCCCAAAGAACCAAGTCAGTTGAAAAAGACTCAAGGAGATGTAGCCCACAATATTCGGGGGAACTCCTATATTAAATTTGCTGTTATGTGTTGATTCTTATTTTCTGCGTTATAAGATTGTTGCACATGCTTAATATCAGCAAAAAAAAATGGTCTTAAAGCACTTAAATAGTTAAAAAAAAATACACCTGTTTCAAGTATTCATTTCCGCACAAGTCAAGAATAAGCTAGATTTTTATTTGTTTAACTGAGTGGGAGGTTATTGAAAAGCATAACAAGTTATACAACCCATTTTTGAATCATTTTACATGGTAATATCAACTCATTTTAAAAAATATAACACCTTGAAACAACCAAAATAATCTTATATACATTGTGTGATGCTTAACATGCAAAAATAAGACATTTTTCTTTTCTCACAAAAGGGACCCAAAAAATTAGAGAAAACACATGGAATGGATTTCAATGTTTGTGAAGACAATGTAAAATACCAAGGTAGGCTTTGAAATTTTTCACAAGCCAATTTTTTGGAGGGTGTTCTAGCAACGATAACACTTGGTGACACACTGGTAGAATTCCAGCTTCTCTCTCTTGGTTAATTCTTTTGTACAGGGTCTTAGTTCTTCAGGGAGTATTGATTCATCATGCAGATCACTTTGGCATCTCCACTTACCCTGTGAATAAAAATGGTCCCCTTTTTGCCTTCTCGATTTGAACACAATCATAAGATTCAATAATATTGCAATGTTTCTAATTGGAAAGGGTAGTTAATTCGCGAGCTTTATATTTTCATAGTATAAATTTTCATCTCTAGTGTTGCTCCACCACCAGCAGGCCTAAATAGTACCCAGAAAGAGTCACTATAGGAACACAAAAATTGCTCTGTTTCTAGCAAGCCTAGACAATACCCTAACAAAGTTTCTTGTTTCACCTCTCTACGCAGGAAGAATTTCTCTTCTTGACTTTCTCTTCTTTTGCCTTTATTTATATATTTAAGGAGGGGTATGCATTTCCAATTATTCATTTCATGGGTGGAAGAGGGAACCCGACTTATTGAGAGTAGGAGAGGTTGAAAACACTTAAACATAAGGAACTGAGTGCGGGCATCAAGTTTCCTGAATCAACACAAGTATCATGGTTTGACTAAAAATCTCCTTATGGACAGAACATATTTTCTATCAGAATGTCATCGACCAAAAGATGTAACCAACATAAAGAATAAGGACGGATAGTTAGCCAAATGTTGCACTGTCACAAAGCGCCTTTATATTTTTCCACATTTCATTTTGAGCCAACAAATCATCTTCATGCAAGATATTACAAAACAAAATAAAGACAACACACAATAAGGAGAAAAAGCTATCAGACAAAATGGAGGGATGCTAAACCAAAACATGATGCAAAACCAAAATAAAAAAGAATAATAAAGACTGCATAAAATGAATGCAGGATGAATGTGAAAAGGAAACTAACATGTAGCTAATAGGCCATAGCCACTACTTCTAACTAGTTCACATTCTTATCTTTTCTATGAAAACCATCATCAACAAACCTTGGAAATTTCTTGCGAATGAACCTTCATGTGCATGATACTTCTTGGAAAGCGTGAGGAAAAATCAAAACTTGTTATTTGCCACGGATATTTCCAGGTAGGATTTCTCCAACCATTCAGTGATTGGATCATAAAATTCTAAATAGTCCTCTCAAGAACCTTGAAATATTTGAAAAGATGAATTTCAATTAGAAACACAGGGTCAGGATGAGAATCTTGTGAGAGATAGTTGATCTGATCATATTCAGTCGTGTTGTCAAGTGTTGAGGAGGTAAATCCCCTCTGCGGACAGAGGCGATCCCTACTAGCCCAGCAGGGGTCTAGCAACAAACAAACAATGCTATGACGCAAGCTCCTAGTTACGAAATGAAAGACTTGGGATAGAGCCTACCTGACCCAATGCTAGATCTCGAGAAGAAGGGGTAGCTCCGTCCTTCGTACAGCAGAGATCACCGTCCCTCCCGGTCTCTAGTGGATGAACACCTGCACACAGAAGAAACGAACAGATACAAGCATAGGAACCAGCATACGTAACTAAACATCGGTCGGAAAAGATATTACTCGCATTAGCATGATGGAAAAAGGAGTGGAACCATAATCATAGTCATCTATTAAAATGATAAACGAATAGAAGTTACAACCAAGTTCTGACGTCGCAGCTTCCTTCGAACGGGTCTCCGGTCGTCCACGTCTCGCAAAGCTCGCCAAGGAAAGGGAAACCTCTCCAGAGTCTCGTAACGATGGTCTCCTCGCTTGAATGGGCCTTAAGGGAAAGAAGGGATTCTTTACAGCACAAAGGCACTTGGGAATAGGGAGATGCAAAGCTTCAGCACTTCAAGACTAGCTTGCCATGGATCTGAGCAAGCCTTTATAGATGGGGAAGGAGGGAGTTGGGATCCCTATTATTATGGGATTGGCCCTATCAACAAGGAAGGTTCCATAGAAGGTGGCAAAACCACTTCCTTCCATAGAACTCCCGTAGCCAAACCTCCCAACTCAAGATAGGCAATGGTTGTGAGTTTGTTTGAACTCAACTATAATCATATTTATGAGTCCCTAAAATGGTGGCGATTACGCTCTGTGAGCGCAGTGGCGACCTCTTACTGATTTCACTGATTGGCTGCTGAACCCCTGGTATCTGGCACTGAAAATGCAAAAGAAATTTTACATTTTATGGATTTCAAGAGAAATCTCAAGGGGAAATGAAGCTCATACTCAGAGGGATGCATTGATGATGTTTTCAAGGCATGACAGTGTTCACAGGTCACATAATGGGTCCTCCATTGTGCGGGACGGGGAATGGTAGGGACGGTGACAAATTACTTTGTAACATCAAGATAGTGACAACTCGACATGAAGATCAATGAAGGATGAAGTGAGTCAACCATTTGAAAAGTACTCGAAGGATAAAATGTTACAACATGAAGGTTAAAGGATGTAAACCAATTTTCATTAGAGATAGGAGATATTGGGAGGGTGGGATGATAAAACGAATGACAATTAATATTATGATCAGATGGAAAATTTGTGGCATGATATTCCCAATTCAAATATGGATAAATTTGAACATATTTACTAATTCCTTGAAAAAATGAATCATATTCCACACATGATAGATATGGCAACCCGTTTCTTTATAACCGGTAATATACCTCACTAGCATCATAATCATCGAAAGGGGTGAAAATGAATGCCAATACAATAAATACATGAAACCATTCAAGATACGATGAGTGAAGAAAAAATTGATTCTCTAGATAACTTGCTCATTCATATTCACTCAAGAGGATTTTACGTGTGATAAAGGGAAATATCCACAATATTACATTTGCAGGAAAAACTTGGAGCTGACTATTACGAAAAGAATATGATAGGCATGATTGCTTCAGCCAAAGATTATTCTTGAAATGATAAATTTCGTAGTTCCATGATTCTATGAGAGAAACACATTCCAAACCCAAGTGTGATTCAAGAGAGTTGCAAGAAGGTGAATTAACTGAGGAAGATTCATGAATCCAATCAGAAATAACATCTTGATAGCTCGAAAGACTACATCTACAATACCAAATATCTTTCAAGAAGGAATTTACACCTAGTGAAACCATGCAAAGAGAAATATTTCATGGGAGAAACCATATATGAAATAGTTCAGGGGGCTTACCAGAGTCATGAGATCTTGAAATAACCTTCAATGGAATTTTAATTGCCTTGAATCCCTTAAAAGTCCCATAACTCTCAAGGATTGTAAAAACGAATTTTGAAGATTTCACCATGTCAAGCACAGTGTGAGGAAAGCTACTGCCACTAGTTTCAATAAGACCACTACTAACTGAATGACACTCATCTCTGTCACTAATTTTATCATATTTTACAACTTCAACAACTAGATTACTCAAGTCAAAAGATTCTTATGATCACAAATCCAAAGATGAATGAATCGGGAAATTTTCCTAAGCAATATTAATTTAATAATTGTCTTGTGCAAAAAAAGAGATGATGAGGGATGGGAAGGGTACCCAATGATTTTTCTATTTTCTCTTTCATCATGGATATCCTCACCACCTTGTTCCAATTGAGAATTTAACTCATTTTATGAAGAACTTTAAAAGCATGAGGCATCTCCATCGAAAATAGATGCATTGAAAAAAGTAGAGCACAAGGGATAGTGAGATGAAAATGAAGTTTCAATAAGAACATTTTTTTTTACAAGATAAGATTCTAGATTTACATTAATATTCTTCAAATTAAAATCTTCTTGATGAACCGAAAGATCATTTGGTTCATTAGGGCATCCATCATCATATATATCAACGCAGTCATCATCATCATAATGATTATTTCCAAAGGTTATGGATTGATTGGAATAATTAATTGCATTTGATTCATTACCAATATTAGAAAATTAAAAATCATCCAAGAATGGAAGTGCATCACCTTCACATGGGGGAATTTGAAAAAGGGAAGAGAGATTAAAAACCTCTTCACTTTCCTCTTCCTATACCAATGTAATTTGATTTCCTTGTATTTGATCACAATTTGAACCAGAAACACAAAAATTAGGAGAGCGTGAAGGGCTATTTCGTTGAGCCGATTGATCAAGTTGATCATGATACAAAGAGTCATGACATGTAGATGATAGAGGATGACATATTCCCTTAGAAGAATTAACACTTTCAATTGAACCCGATTGAAGATTGATGTTAAGGGTGTCAATGTCATATTGAGGAATGAAAGGATTAGCCTTCACCCTAGGCTCCATGAGCCACTTTGGGGTTTCTTTCATTATATGTGAATCACGACAAGAAAAATAAGGATGAAGAGATCGATTGGTAATTTTATTTAGAGATTCCCCAACTTTTTTATCATTGCAAGGAGGCACCCACATTGGGACTGAAAAAGTAGGAAAAGGAAAAAAAGGAGTAGTAGGTTCCTCCTCTGAAATTTGAAGTGTCTCATGATTTACAAGATTCAGGGAGGTAAAGGCATAATGAGTTTAGATTCACCATGCAAAGAGATATGAACCAAATGCTTAAACTTTTGTTTAAAGAAATCCCAATTTGTGTCTTCTCTCGAAAATTCATAACAAAGGTGAAGGAATCGATCGGAAAATTCCTCAACTAATTCATTGTGTTTCATTCTTGGTTTATTGATTTTGTTAAGTACATTCTGGTAATCATACCTTTCAAATGATTTACAAACCTACTTTGAAAGTTGGTTGAATGAATGGATAGACGAAATAGTTAACATGTGATACCATCTCTTAAAATGACCTTCAAATATGAGGGTTAGGAATGTAGCCATGAAATATTTGCAATTTATTCCATTAGAAAGGAAAATATGGAAAAACTAAAACAACTATTCATGAAAATTTAATTCACCCTTGCCATCAAACTTAAGTTGGGAGAGGTTGTGAAATTTTTTCACAAGCATGGTAATATTAGGATCTTTAGAAAAACATCACGGGATTATGATTTTTGGAAGAGCCATCTTGAATAAGAGACTCAAAGAAGATTTAATGGTCACAACATGTAATCTGACCCTCCTTCTAGCGCCATTTGTTGATGGGCACTGGAAATCCGTCAACCAAGGGTGTCTCCCTGATGTGAAATCCCAATTATACCTAACATCGTTTGGAATAGGAGCTCCATACGAAGTATCGGCCTAGTTTCCATGTATTCTTATAGGTTTTCTTTGACTTTAACTATTAGAAAGGGAGAGGATTGCCAATGTTCCTTTGAAACACAGGTAAGTGTTCCCGCTGAGTGTTTGTTTGTAGGTGTGTCAAGATTCTTCTATTGCAAAGGGAGAAATAAAGTGAGCTTCTAAGAGAGAGGTGATAGTACCACCCTAGTAGATACACATGTGAACAACAGGGATTTTTTAAACACCCAAAAAAATAGTCCACAAAGATCTTACGGACATGATTACAACCAATACAAGAAGAAATATGTGCCTAACATCCCATGGAATAGTCCACAAGGATGTGAAAACTATAGAAATCATTACAACAAATTCTTAATATTATAAGTTAGCTAAAATAGTTCAACTAATTTAGTATCGATGGAAGAAAACATTAATTACAAACATCCACAGAATAGTCTTACAAATATTCATAATGCATGCATGAAGAACATGGTGTCCATGAGGCTTCTTATATTAAGTAAAAGTCCCAAGACACATGTATGCAATGAACACCACTAACTCCAATAGTGCAGTGTTGGGGCCATTCCTTGCTACCGAAAATAACTAACTTTTCTCTATAATGCCTTGTGGGAGGAGCCAAGGTGAAAATTCCCCTGTTCTTACAATGAGGGTATATATATAACCAATCGAGAGGTGATGCTTCACCTTCCTTGTGACTCTTTGACTACCCTCACGACTTCTTCACTTCCCATGAATTTTTTCCTTTACATGACTATTCATATTTGGTACATGTCATTTGTACTTCCACTTTATAATTCATTTTCAAATAAGGAATTACATAATCTAGAATAATGATGTGGCATATGGTGAGACATGACATGACGTGACATGACACTGGTGACATGAACTACTTGACGACAGGGAAATGTCAAGCTACTTGTGCTACTCCTTTCTATATGTCTTATTGAGAATTCTATTTTATTCACCTCCATATGGATTAGAGGTAAGGAGTATTCAATTATATCAAGTCTTGAGTTGTGGTCACAAACTGGTGTCCCTTTTCTTTCTATTAATTGATCAACTTGCATAAGCAGCTAAAAATATGTCTTCTAACATGTTTCCCTTCTTCATATCCTTCTTCATCATGCTATCATGGTATGGTAGGGTACCTACATATGTAATTCACTCACGACGAGATGACATCAGTTTGATAAACCCCTAGTCTAAGATGGTGCATGTTGATCCATTGATTGAGCTAGAATCAAGTGGTAGACTGAGGGAGAGGCTTAGTGACCACAACATTATGCAAATTAGGTAGCCATGGGTGAAGCTTGATCCTTGAAATTGTGCAATTCATGCTGGATTGGGTAGGCATATTGTGTAGTTTTTTAGCTCAGTGAGCCAGGCTGAAGGGTTGAGCACTGATTCCTCCCACTGCACAGTTATGGAAGGCAGAGAAAACTTGGTGAATGTGAAATTGCATATTTTAGGAGATCAAGGGATGATATTGAGCTCAGAGATTGCACAATACACATTTGGGGCCATGATGGAGGGCTAAATTGCACAATTTTGGAGGCCAAGATCTGGGCTTTAGATCTGAAACTGTGTAATGCACAGTCCTGGGAGAAGGGAAATAGCTTAAGGGTTGGAACTGTACAATGCGTAGTTTAATAAGGCCAGATGAGGCTAAGTTGCTTGGTTGGAAAGTTTTCATAATTTTACTAAGTGTGGGATCGAAGAATTCAATGTGAACAATGATAAGGATCAACTGTGATCACACACCTGATGAAACAACAACATAGCTCATATAAAACATATGAACAACATTCTTCGCTCAGTGCGACAAATTTACGACGACTGATCCGAGTAAATTTCGCTACCCTTTAAACCATGACCTTTTTACTTTGGTTGATGTGTTAGAATTGCAACAAAGCATTAATGAATATAAAATAACATATCTACATTTTGTAAAGAAGAGGAACATAACAAGCATTAGCAACATAAGATATTGATAACGGAGTTCGTCCAGGAGGGACGACGTCTCTAGGTCTCGGTGTCAAGATGGTGTAGTTCACTACATTAAGTGCTGGAAAGAGTGATGTTGTACATGGATGGTATTTTCTCTATTTTACAAGGAAAACTCCCTCACGTAGGAATGGCTAGACCTCTCCACGAGATGTTCCACTACAGGAACTCTCATTCACAAAAAGGACTCCTATCAGCATGACAATTTCACATGGATGATGACTATGAGTATCCCGTCGAACATGGCAACAAAGGGATCTCAATCAAACATACATGTGACAATGAGTATCTAGCCAACATGGAAATAAAGGGATCTAAATCAGACATACATGTGACAATGAGTATCCCACCAACATGGAAACAAAGGGATATCAAATGTAAATGAAAATCCATGATAGAAATTACATCTCACGTCAAGAAAAAAAACAAGATCCCCCAACAAACATCAAACAGGGATCTGTACAACACAATGCATCTCATATCAAAGAGACAAAGAATTGCATGATCACACTACATATGCCTTGCATCAAGGAGCTATCTGAAGAAGAGGATGATAAACTGTTGAATCTGGGTGCACCATTGCGCTCCCTGCGAAATTCTAGTTAAAATGCATGTAAATGTCAATACATCCTAACACAGAAAAAAATTACCTTCAAAGGAATCTTCATGGAATCAAGCAATATTTTGCCTCAAACTGCATGCCATCATTATGCCTCCTCTACCTCTGCCTCAAAAATCATGCCCACACTTGGCTGCCTTGGCCTTGGCGCATTAGTAAAAATACAGGTTTATATTAAAAACGATGGGTGGAGTTTACAAAGTGAGTTTGTTTGGCCTGATGATAAAAAAGTTGATTTGTTAAGGGGAGGTCGGGGAAACAAATACCACCTCCCCCAAAAATCTGCATATAACATTTTTTTTTAATTTTTTGGGTGGTACAGGCCTGCCTTAGGCGGCCCACCTAGCAAACCCACAATTGTTGAATATATATGCTATATATATGGTGGGTTGGGGTGGTGGGGTTGACAGCCCGTGCCCCACCCGTTTATATATGTTATTTATTATTTGCGGTGGGTGTGGCGTGGGGTCCGGCTGGGGTCATAGCCTGCCAACCCAACAATATACTTTTTTACTAGACATTGTAATGTGTCCGATGGGGGTGGTGGGGGTCATTTCCTGCCACCCTAATTTAATTTTTTTTTTTTTTTTTTTTAATTACCAACCAAACATTTTTAAAAATTCAGTTTTTAGGCCAAAGGAGACTATTTAAGGAGGCAAAAAATTTTCCCAGAATATGGCTGGAGTTGGCCAGAATCTGGTGGCCTAAAAAATGCAAAATTGTGCCTTTCTTAAGCTTGCCACCTCATCCAGTCAACCCAGATCTTTGACTGCTTCTGACTTTCACATAAGAGCTCGATTTGACGAACCATTTGCACCATTTCGATCAAGACGACGATATATACACTCTGGTCCTGGTTCGAAAGAATTCTGATCACTTTGTTTTTTAAGCTTCCATAAGCCCTCTTTGTCTTGTGTGTGTCTCTGGAGCCACCTGGATCATTCCTCCCCACTGAGGAGCTTTTTTTCCTCCAAAATAATCAACAATAATTTGAAACTACTATGTACTATGTCTGCACCACAAGTGTCTTGAAAGGTCACCCTTCCTTCTCCTTCACCTTTGTCCTTCGGAGCCATAAGCGATAAACCGACACCTACATCCCCTAAAAACTTGTAGTACAATCTCTTGCAAATTACATGCTCAAATTGACCAACTATGACCTAAACATTTCCTTACTTGCCACGAGTTTACATACACGGTGGTTAAATTTACATCAAATTGAAATCACACCCCAGCTATCATTATAAGGCAAAAACAGCATTATCGCATTTCTAAGTGATGAAAAACACATCATCACTTTTACAGAAGAGAAATTCATCACACGATTGATAAAAAAGGCCAAAATATCATTGTTGCATAACAAGTGATGGAAAAACACATCATCACTTTTACATAAAGGAATGAAACACATGATTTACAAAATAAGGCCATGACATCCTAACACATCTAGAAAAATAATCTAGAAAAATCCCTCTTTCGCAAAGTCAATGGACCATCCCCCTGTGGTGAATTCGCTTGTCGATCAACTCTATCAACTATTTTCTGCACAGATGTTTTGTCTTTCAGGCACTGCTCTGGATGGAGTCTCCAACAGGTGGCTCTTTGATGGCCACTTCAGTCACAATAACTGCAATGAGTCTTCTTCCTCCACACCTGCTTAACCAATTTATTTCCCTGTTGTGGAGAACGATTTTCACGCCTCATCCTCCTTTGTGTTGTCATTCTTTTCCAACACTCAGAAATGACATGTTTATGTAAACCACAAAAATGAGAAGTTTTCTTATGCCATGATTTACAACCATGATTAGTAACATTCTTATAATCAAAATGAACTCTAGAATAGTGAGACTTGTTATACCTTCCTTGGTGGTCTCTGGTGTGATCATGCTGATGAGAGTTTTCCTAAGCTCTTTCACTGCAACATGCACTTCCATGGGATGATGATGAAGTGTTCCCATCAATCCTCTTTCCTGGTGAGTTCAAAAACATCTTTTTCCCTTTGATGTCCTTCAAACATCCTCCTTTAGTGTATCCTAAACCTATGTAATGAGGTCTCTACACATCCTCTAATGGCTACGTTATGCTTTGGCCACGAATGCCAAGTCCTCCTCCTAAGTACCCCATCTTGGTAAGGAGTCTCATGCCAGTTCCTATAATGGGTATGTCCACCTTTCAACAGAAACGATATCATGTGAAGATGAAACTGAAGATAAATCAACACTGTTTACCTTACCTGTCGATTTGGAAATAGGTGAAGAGGGCTTCTCTGAGCCTTCGTTGTGCTTCAATTCCTCCAAGGCTTCTGTCGCAACTTTTAGCTGAAGTTTCAATTGTTTCTTCTCCTCCTTCTCTTCCTGTAGGAGTTTCTTCAATGCCTCATGATCTGCTTGAAGACTTTCCTCGTGGTGCTTCAATTCTTCGAATGCCTCTATCATGGCTTGCACTTGAAGCTGCACTCGTTGCTCTTCCTCCTTCTCTTCTTGTAGGATTTTTTTCAACATAGCATGCTCTATTTGAAGACTTTGGTTTTCACGCTTCAATTCCTCTAATGCCTCTATCATGGCTTGCAACTAAAGCTGCAATCGATGTTTGTCCTCCTTCTCCTCTTGTAGAAGCGTTTTCAACTTAGCGTTGCCTGCTTCTTGTTTCTCATAAGATTCATACAAAATTTCCACCTTTTCGGACACCCTGAGCATGGTCTCATACATGTATTTAAAATTCTCCATTTCTAAACTAGTGAGTGTTCAATGGTTCATGCCTACAATCCAAATCAGCAAGAAGACCGCTTCGATACCACTTGAACCAGGGAAATTTCGCTACCCATTAAACCAAGACCTTTTTACTTAGTTTGATGTGTTATAATTGCATCAAAGAATTAATGAACATAAAAGAACATATCTGCATGTTGTAAAGAAGAGGAACATAACAAGCATTAGCAACATAAGATATTGATAACAGAGTTCGTCCAGGAGGGACTACCTCTCTCGGCCTCTGTGTCAAGATGGTGTAGGTCGCTACATTAAGTGCTGGAAAGAGTGATGATGTACATGGATGGTATTTTCTCTGTCATACAAGGAAAATTCCCACATGCATGAGTGGCTATACCTCTCCATGAGATGTTCTGCTACAATAACTCTCATTCACAAAAAGAACTCCTATCAGCATGACAATTTCACATGGATGATGACTATGAGTATCCTGCCGAACATGGCAACAAATTGATCTCAATCAAACATACATGTGACAATGAGTATCTCGCCAACATGGAAACAAATGGATCTCAATTAGACATACATGTGACAATGAGTATCCCGCCAACATGGCAACAAAGGGATCTCAAACGTAAATGAAAATCCATGATGGAAATTGCATCTCACATCAAGAATAAAAACAAGATCCCCAAGCAAACATCAAACATAGATATGTACAACACAATGCATCTCATAGAAAAGAGAAAAAGAAGTACGTGATCACACTGCATATACCTCACACCAAGGAGCTATATGAAGAAGAGGATGGTAAACTATTGGATCCGATTGTACCATCAATCTCGTGGCGCCGAATAGCCTAAAAACGACTGCTTGAACATTGAATGCTGAGACCTGCAACTCCACTTTGAAAAGTGGCCAAAAAACATAAGGCTCAGATGGAAAATATGACTACATCGGTGAAATCGTGTCATCGAGAGGCGTAGGATTCATTGTCAATTTTCTGAATTCTGGTAATGTCGAAATCTGGGACATACGAAATATTTTAGATTCCCCATAGATTCCTCAAAGATGCTACTCCACAGGGAATCTGGATATATGCAACTCATAATAGGAATCTGATCTCACCATTGAGATCCTTGCAAAATTTTGAGAAGAATGATTATAAGGTTGACCTCATTCTAACACCGACGAATTTCAGCCTCCAAGGAATCTGAAAGATTTCCTCAAGATTCTTGAAGATTCTCTTCCATAGAGAATCTGCAAAACCACTGCTCAAAAGGCGAATTTGAGCACACCATCGTGCTCCCTGTGAAATTCTGGTTAAAATGCATATAAATTTCAATACATTTTGACACAGAAAAATTTTACCTTCAAAGGAATCTTCATGGCATCAAACAATATTTTGCCTCGCACTGTGTGCCATCATTCTGCCTCCTCTGCCTCTTTCTAGAAAATCATGCCCGCACTTGGCTACCTTGGACTTGGCGCACTGGTAAAAAGACAGGCTTATATTAAAAATTATGGGAGGAGTTTACAAAGCGAGTTTGTTTGGCTTGATGGTAAAAAAGGTGATTTGTTAAGGGGAGGTCGAGGGATCAAATCCCACCTCCGCCAAAAATCCACATATAACAATATGTTTTAAGCTTTGGGGTGGGTTGGGCCCGCCTTGGGTGGCCCACCCAACAAACCCGTGGCCGTTGAATATATATGGTATATATATGGTGGGTTGGGGCAACGAGATTGACAACCCCCACCCCACCCGTTTATATATGTTGTTTGTTATTTGCGGTGGGTGCGGCGTGGGGTGCGGCGGGGGTCATGGCCCACCAGCCCAATAGCATACTTTTTAATTATAAATTGTAATGTGTCCGATAGGGGTGGCGAGGGTCATGGCTTTCCACCCTAATTTAATAATTTCTTTTTTAGTAACCAACTAAACATTTTTTAAAATTTGGTTTTTAGGCCGAAGGAGATAATTTAAGGAGGCCACAAATTTTCCTGGAATCCGTCTGAAGCTGATCGGAATCCAGTGGCTGAAAAAATGCCAAATTGTGCCTTCCTTAAGCATGCCACCTCATCCAGTCAACCCAGAACTTTGTCTTCTTCTAACTTTCGCATACAAGCTTGGTTTGATGAACCGTTCACACCGTTGTGATCAAGATGACGAGATCTACGCATTGTTCCTGGTTCAAAACCATTCTGATCACTTTGATTTTTGATCTTCTGTAAGCCCTCTTTGTCCTGTGTGTGTCTCTGGAGCCACTTGGATCAATGACTTATGACAAGTGCAACACTAAAGATACACTTTGTGACGATTGTGATGACACTTGTGAAATAATGCTTAAAACTTTTGGAATGAGTGAGGCGAATGTTTACATGGTAACATCAACTAATTTTCACAAAGATAACCCCTTGAAATCACCAAAACAAGCATATATACATTGTGCAATGCTTAACATACAAAAATATGACATTTTTCTTTTCTCACAAAAGGGACCAAAGCACTTAGATAAAACACATGGAATGGATTTCAATTTTTATGGTGACAATGTACAAGACCAAGGTACGCTCTGAAATTTGATGCAGGCCAAAATTTTGGAAGGTGTTGTAACAATGAAAACATGAAACTTTCCCCTACTCGTTTACTAGTAATCACTGGAAGATACACTTGAACTTGCTCATTTATCAGTCTCTATCGAAAAGGACTCTTTCCTCCAAACATTTATTAGCACCCACTAGAAGGAGTTGCTACCCTGATTCTGCAAACTACCACTTGCAAGCCCTGCTAATCCATATTTCATTTATTTTGAAACTCATATCAATGAACCTTCTCTGCTTTCAAAATAATTGAATTCCTTAATCGCCAACACCTTCAAAAATCTGTCATTAGTGATGAAAACACCTTTGGCCAGCTATGGTTGTTGAAACAAACACCTTCAACAATATCTGGTTATTGAAACAAATCACTGTCACCTTTAGCACTTTCTCATTGCTGATAGAAACACCATGCTCTAATTTACCAATAACATCAACACCTTAGTATCATTATGTTGTTCTCACAATTCTGCTGTGCACACCAACAATAGTCCACTGTCGCTCCCACTCATACAACAAGTAGCAACTCTAGCTCCAACAATCATTTGTTTCACACACCTAAGCAGCAACCAAAAAATCATACAAATTCTATTGCATTCCACCTCTCATCAATCTATCTGCAGCTCAAGCTCTGCTTTATAGAATTCTGCATTGATATTTTTGAATTTTACTATCGTTACCTTTCTCTTTGATCTGCTACATGAGTTAATATTTTTTTCCTTTGTCCTGATCATATTAGTATTTTAATTTTTCTCTTCAAGTGTTCTTCTCCTCCATACCTATTACTTCAATAAATTATGAGTTTGACTATTTTTTTCTTCAATTATGTCTTTGTTACAGGATTTAGCACTGCTCCTGTTATTTTTCACTGATGCTAACAATGGATTAACTGCAAAATTTATTTCTACTTAACTGTTGCCAACTCATTCATCCATGCAACTAAATTTGATACCAAATTTTCATGTTATTATCGGGTTTCCAAACTCCACGACAACTAATAGCTACTACAAAACCTGGCTAGCATGCACAACACAATGTTGTATGTTCATAAGGCCTTTGTGGCCCTTTTTAATTTCAATACAAAAATATCCCAAAACTATCAAATTGGCCTTTAGCACCTTTCTCTCTAGCCCCCTTAATTCTTTTTCACCCTAAGACAGGGTCTCTGTGACCATCGGCTTAAGCTCTGGGTGCTAAGTGATTTTAACTCTAGTCGGGGGCCTTTTTACCTGTGATAGCGGCTTCGTGTCATTGGTCATGGCTCTACGTGAGGAAGCCAAGCACTACCACAAAGTTCAACACTTAATTGTGCCAAGAGTCTCCAAAAATATTTTCTCTATGCCCCAGGTTTCGTTTCTACATGAAAAACACTATGGTTGTGTTTAGGCACTTAGCCCAGAAATCCCATATCCTGATGCTGCCACTTAAGTGCACTACAAATACCTGCCAAGGTCTTTCCACCAGGATAAGTTGTCCTGGTGGGGATCACCCAACCCTCCTATCATTGGTTGTTTCTTCTGCCTCTGTGCTCTGGATCTCCTTCATTTGATGCTTTCATTCACTGTTATTTTCATAAACTGCCAAGATGGGCCTTGCAGGATTAGCTGTCCTATAGGGTCCTCTCAACACCTTTGTGATTGGTTGTTGATTTTTCCACTGCCATGATGTCTTAGTACTCTACAACTTGATGTCACCACCAAATTTCGAAAATTGAATCTTTTGGGTTGATCCCTCTAGGATGATGTCATAATGACGTCGCTAGGGAGACTAGGTGCCTCCTTATTGGTGACATGTGTCACCTAAAAATGGGCCCTTTGGGTGCCTAAAAATGTTGAATCCTCTTGCCACGTGTCCTCCTCTCATTTTCTGATGTTGACATCATCATTTGCGGTCTACCTTCCAATCCCATGTTGCCACCTATCCTCCTAGAGGAGAGATAAAAGGTCCTATTAGGATTTGTTTTGTGACAAATTTATTTGTTAGTAAAAAAAACCACCTAGTTCAAAAAATTGTCTTCAACACCATTCTTGAGTAGATTTTGGCTTTGGGAGGGGTGCCCTTGAAGTAGCTCTTCGTTGTTGATCTGTGTGATCAGTTGTGCATGAAACTACTTTCGAGACTGTGGATCTCATCTAACAAACTATATCTGATGCCCCCAAAATGTTTCCATGTAATCCGATGCTTTCTTCCTGATGCTTAGTCCTATGCACCCTAATTAAACTTTCGGGCTACCCTACTAGTTGGACTCCACCCGCTCAATACATCTCGGTGGTTTTCACTTGCACCACATTTGAAACCTATGGGGTGCACCCTCTGGGGTATTACCATCTGCATGGTATGAACCCAGTTTTCCTCTTGCTCCAATGAAAATTATTTCCACTGTGAATGTGTCTTCCACCTCTGTTTGAAGCTCTCACGTAGAGGCTATGACACCATCTTCACTAAGTTTGGTATTTCTATGATCTTTGGTTGTGTGCAAAATTTCAACCAACCTTTCCTAACTCTGTAATAGTTTGACTTGGGGTTACCAACTATGAATGGCTCTAACTTTCACACTAGGAGGCCATTTTCAAACTTATGCACACCAGCAGAAATATTTTTCCGAGCCCTATCCATCATATTTGGTTCCACCTACTTCTTATGTGATATGCTTGTTGTAGCTCAATATTGTACGAGATTGTAGCTCGATCCTACAGGATTAAAATGATAAAGGTTTTGCACCCAACAAATAAAAAATAAAAAATGATGAAGGCAAACCAAAGAATATTTGTTAATGTTCAGCTGCTGCAATGGCGAAAACATGAAGATATGCAAACATAATGTTAAAGGAAACATAAATAAAACTAAACCATCACAATGTTATATTTAAGGTTGATATATTTTCTGGATAAAATTGGACTTTGAGGTGCAAAACAAGCTGTGAAAATTAAATTATGATGAAATGATGTGTCACAGGGAGAGCTCCACAAGATTCCAAATTTTCTTTTTCAGTCTTAATGGTTTTACATGGGTTATATTGATTCCTAGAAAATTGATACCATGAATGTTATTCCTTTTTTTGAAGCCCATGGAAGTAGACTATTTATTAACTTAACAAAATCAACCAAGTGGCTGAATTCAAATGAAGTTGTTGATGAGTTGATAGGTGATAGCTTTATTCATACATCCTCATAAATTGAATATATTTCTTTGGAAAATTATCTGGGATTCAAGCACCTGTGTTTATAATGATTCTCCTAGGATGGCTAAAGGTAATATTGAAAGTCAATATTTTGTACATTCAAGTATAAGTAATGCTTTGGCTGAGTGACTTGGTGCAAATTCACTACGATATATGTCATGTATAGATCAAGAAATGAAAAAAATACTTTCCTTGTATAGATCATACTAGAACAAATGAAATTCTTTAGAGATATAGGAATGATGACCATCATTTGTTTGACATGTTAAAGATAGAAAACCAATGCCAAGAAAATAAATTACACATCATATATGATAAGCAGGAGAACCCAAGGCAATATTTACCTCAACCTAATCTAGGTGAATTCCAGGGGCTTGCTTTCGTAATTTCTTTTGAAGGGATTGTGCTAAGTATTGAGGAAATATGCATTCTCTATCTTAATCCTCCATGTAATATTTGAGGTAAAACCCTCAATTATGGCTCAGGCTTACTTAGTTGTTACCAACTATGTGACCTTCCATTTATAGTTTTTGATGGATTTCTTTATTTATTGGATCCTTTGGGTTTGGTCCTTAATACATATTTGGACAGTGGTGATTCTATACCTTCAAGATCATGCTCTATTACTCATTTGCCAACATGCACTAGCAGCTCAACAACCACAATCTGTTGTTGCTTTGAAGCAAATCACTTCTGCTAAAGCTCTAGATGTAGGTAGGATGGTTGCAGATTATGTCCCTGAAAGGGGAAGTTCGATGGATAGTCCCCCTCAGGAATAAGGTGCACCTATGAGGGATCTATTGGGCAGCTATTATGATTTTGGACTTGATGATATGATGTATGTAAAAGGGGAATTTGGAGCGTTCGATCTCATGCTGCATCAACCTGTCAAATCTTGGCAGAGTTGTATAAAATGAAAGGAATGTTGGTTTCACCCAATACAACCAGACAACACTCTATCTTTTTCAGTAATATTTGAAAGAAGCTAGCGCTTGATATGAAAATATTTAAATATCTAGAAGTGTATCTTGGGTATAAATCACCTATATTATGCAAACATATATTTTATCTTGGAGAGATGCTAGGACTTCAAGGAAATCTGTGTAACACATAATTAACATTTAATAGTCCACATAGATTTTAGAGGAAAATGGGTTAGCATATTCTTTGTTAAAAATAAGGTGAGCGTGACATAAATTGAAGAGCCTCAATGCAAAGTTGAAGTCATAGTTTGCAACAAAAACCAACTCCACAAGAAAATTATGAAGAACTTTTACTATGTTCTCGATTTTCTTGAAAATTGTTTGAAGAATACTTAGAAATTAGCTCTATTGTGCACGAACCTACATTCAAATGATATAAATGAGCATTAGATTCATTAACAACAGAAGAGGCCGATGGTGAAATCCACAGAAGAAGCCGATGGTGAAATCCACCAAGTGGAAACCTGAAATTCAGGTATTTATTTTATTTGTCGGGATTTCTAGTTAATCCTAACAATAGAGAGGAAATAAAAGTTCCTCTTCTAACACAGAGAAATCAATGATACAATGTGGAAAAGGATGGAGTAGAAACTCTTTTTCATTAAACAAAACACTGACTGTTACAAAAATGAAATCCTTCAGGACTATTGTGTTATAGATTACAATGCGAAAATTGCTTTTTGGCTACTACAAGACACAACTCACTTCTTCATTATCTCAATCACAATATATTACTCTATTTCTTCTTCTTTTGCCTTCGGGCATGCACACACAGTCACACTTCTGCCTTCTGGCATATTCACTATATATCACTCCATAGTATATTACATTAAATATATATATTATAAACATTTTTGGCTTATAATATATACATTAGAAAAAAACATACATAACCTAAGTTTAAAATTAAAATATAACATAGCGTATTCGATCAAATATTAAAACATTTAAGCCTAAGGTCTAAAAACTTAATGAACCATTTCGCGGATTCCAATCAATACAAAAAACTCCTTTTAATAAACTTATTGCATCCAATTTAACCCCTGGCTGAGTGGACTCCAAACAATGCGATATGTTCACTATTGGTTGAAGCTTGACATGCTGGCAGATTCCAAAACTTTATGCAGAGCGGTTCAAAGTCTTATCGCATCCATTTAAGGATGGGTTGATGTTGGCATCAATCTATGCGATACGCATATGATTGGTTAAGCGTTATGACTTGGCATGTGGTGGGGACAAGGCTCATCGCACGGGTAAAGGGAGATGGTGACGAGGCTTCGGAGGAGCGCAAACGTGTATTGATTGGCTGCGGAGGTATGGAGACGTGGAATCGTGGGCTCCACAAATATGACGTGGGGTTTTCAAATCAAAACAAATGCACAGTTAATGCAATGGTTGTTGGATTGGGTTATGGTGGTAGGTGTTGGGGTTTTAAATGCAGGATGGTGTGGTTTGAACCAAGGTCTTCATTGCAAACACATGCTATGACCTTTAAACAAAATATGGGTCTTACAGGGATTTAGACAGGGTTTCAATGCACGGTGGAGTGAAAACAAAAACAAAGAAAAAATTCTTGTTGCCTTGTATCCTTCATATTTCCATCAAAATTTAATTTCAGTCCTCCTTCTGCTCAGTTGCAATTGGAATTAATTTCCAACACTCACCCTTAATTGCAGCTGTTGCTTTCTTCCATACCCAGACATTTTCTTAGGTAATTAAAATTTTTCTGCCCCAATGGTTTTGTTAATATATTAGCAAACTGCTCTTCTGTTCTACAATGTTGTAAAACAATTTCTCCATTGCTCACTAACTCTTTGATGTAGTGATACTTTGCATCAATGTGTTTCATTCTCTTATGAAACACTGAATTCTTGGATAAAGCTATATCTGAACTATTATTACAATACACTGTTGTGCCTTTTACCTTCTCATGACACAAACTTCTTAACATTCTCCACATCCAAACTACTTGACATGTTGCTGCTATAGCTGCCCCATACTCTGCCTCTGTTGTTGATAAAGCCACAATTGGTTGTTTCTTAGAAGCCCATGAAATGGCTCCTGATCCCATATGAAAAACATATACATAGGTGATTTTCCTGTCATCTATACTTCCAGCCCAATCACTGTGAGTATATCCAATCAATTCAAAATTTTCTGAAGTGGTGTATAAAATACCATACCTCTTTGTTCCTTTCACATACCTCAGAATCCATTTTTCTGTTTGGCAATGTGCCTCCTTTGGCTTTTCCATAAATCTAGAAATTAAACTCACAACATGCATAATATCTGGCCTAGTTGCAGTCAAATACATAAGGATACCAACTATGCTTTTATACAAACTTGGATTAAAATCCTTGCTGTTGTCTTCTTTTCTCAATTTCAATCCTATCATTGTAGGAGTAGTTGTTGCTTTGCAATCCTGCATGTTAAATCTTTCCAAATTTCTTTAACATACTTTGCTTGAGAAATCTTATTTTCATTTTTCTCTACTTTTATTCCTAAGAAGTATCTCAACAATCCCATATCAGTCATCTCAAATTCTTCTTTCATGTCTGTCTTAAAATTTTCAATGAGGTAAGCATCATTACCTGTGACTATCACATCATCAACATATAAAACAACAATGAGCATCTTACCATCTTTCTCTTTGATGTATAATGTGGGTTCTCCTTCATATTTTTCAAACCCATTTTCCAGTAGATAGACATCTATCCTACTGTACCATGCTCTTGGTGCTTGCTTCAGCCCATACAGAGCTTTCTTCAAATTGCATACCTTGTGCTCTTGCCCTTCTTTTTCATAGCCCAGAGGTTGTTCAACATAAGCCTCTTCCATCAATACTCCATTCAGGAATTCTTATCTCACATCCATTTGGTAATCTTTCCACTTGTGTTGTGTTGCTATGGACAACACTGCTTTTACTGTTTCCATTATTGCAACTGGTGCAAAAGTTTCCTCATAGTCTCTTCCTTGTTGCTACTTGTAGCCTTTGAAAATAACTCTGGCCTTGTGCCTTTCAATATTACCTTTAACATTTCTCTTGGTTTTATAAAACCATTTCACTCCAATCACTTCCTTGCGTTTTGGAAGATCAACTAATTCACATGTCTTATTTGTCTCTATGTCATTTATCTCTTCATCCACGACATCTATCCATTTCTTATCTTTTACTGCTTCTTCACAATGAATAGGATCTTCCACATGACAATACAATGCAAATAAAGAGTTCATACCTTCCTTTTGTTCATAAATTTCATTTATACTTCTGAATCTGGTTCCTCTTTCACTTGTTAAACTTGTGCTTGTAGAAGCACTCAAATCTAATCCTTGTGATGTGCTTGGAGAAGCATTGTCATCACTTCTCAAGGGGGTTCTGATACCTGCTTGTGGTGTCCCTTGTTTTCCTTGTGTTGGTGGAGGTGGTGCTGCTAATGAGGGATGTATTTCAGCTATTTTTTCCTCATCATCATCATGAGACAAACAACTTTTTACATTCACTGTTTTCTCAATGCTTCCATCCCAAGCTTCTTCTTCTATAAATTGTACATCTCTGCCTATCATAAATTTCTTGGTAGATGGGTTATACAATCTATATGCTTTGGATTCTTCACTATATCCAACAAATATGCACTTCTCTCCCTTACTGTCCAACTTCTTTCTCAGCTGATTCGGAATGTGTGCATAAGCCACACAACCAAAAAATCTCATTTGGGTGAAAAATTGTTTTATGCCACTCCATGCTTCTTCAGGAACTCTATTCATAACACTCTTTGTTTTGCATATATTCAGCACATATGTTGCACAATGTATAACTTGAGCCCAATATTCATTTGGAAAATGTTTTGCCTTCAACATACTTCTTACCATGTCCATAATGGTTCTATTTTTCCTTTCAGCAACTCCATTTTGCTGTGGTGTATACCTTGCTGTAAATTTCCTGTGTATCCCATTTTCTCTACAAAAATGCAAAAATTATTTGGGGATATATTCTCCTCCTTTGTCTGTTCTTAAGACTTTAATATGCTTCCCACTTTTATTCTCTACAATATCCTTAAAGCGGAGACATATATATATATATATATAATCATCAATAAATGTCAGCATATAGTGGATGCCTGCTAATGATGGTGTTTTCATTGGTCCACACAAATCAGAGTGGATTATCTCTAAGGGTGCCTTTGCCCTTATGCTCTTTCCTGATGGAAATATTTCTCTGTGTTGTTTGCCCAAGATGGAACCTTCACATACGTTGTCTGGCTTTTCAATCAATGGTAATCCCTTTACCATTCCTTTTATGTGCAACAAGTTCATACCTCCAAAGTTGAGATGTCCAAATATCAAATGCAATAACCAGTTTTCATCCTTTTCTTCTATTTGGAATGTCTCTTGTGTCACTGTTGCCATTGCAGCTCCTTTCTTCAAATCCGCTCTCATCTTGAGAGGAAACATTTTCTTTCTTTTCATCTTCATTTGTGCAATGCATTGCTTGCTTGGTGTTTTATCCATGATGGTACATACAACATCCTCAAAGAAAACATTGTAGCATTTTTGAATGAGCTATCTAATGCTCAAAAAGTTACACTTCATACCAGGTACATAGTAAACATCTGATATGGTTTTTCTTTCTCCTTTATTTGTTAGAACACTCACTCTGCCTTTTCCCATGACAAAGACTTTACTATCTGTCCCCAATGTTACTTGAGACTTTACATTTTCATCAATCATGGAAAACATATAAATTTTTCTAGTCATATGGTTGCTACATCTTGAATCTAGAAACCATATATCTTCACTTTTCTCTTCAGCCATATTACATGCTAAAAATAAATTCTCTTAACTGAGATTCTCTTTAGTAAAATTAGCACTGGGTCTACTACCCATGTCACTCTATTTCTTCCTACATTCATTGGCATAATGGCCATGCTTCTTACAGTAATGACATTGGACTTGGGATTTATCATACCTTTTTCCATGTGCTTGATTTTGTCCACCTTGTTGGCTGTTGCCTTTGCTTTGATTCTGACTTTAGTTGCTGCCCCATCCACTTGTATTTGCATGGTTGTTTCTTCCCCTATTTTGGCTTATACCTCTTCCTTTTCCTCTGTAGTTTGATCTGCCTTGACCTCTTCCTCTTCCAAAGGACATTTGGGTCTTGAAAGTGTGCTCCAAAGATGAGTTTTATTTTCTGCTCAATCTTTGTTCATTTCTCATCAATGATGAATGAAGCTCATCAACAGTAAACAACGAGAGATTATTTGTCTCTTCAATTGTTGTTACTATCACATCAAACCTTGAGGGTAATATCCTCAATACTTTCTCCACTATTCTTCTCTCTTCTATGGCCTCTCCATGAGATCTCATTTGGGTAACCAACCTAGTCAAAAATGTGAAGAACGAGTCTATTGTATCAAAATATTTCGTGCAAATGACTTCAAAATCTCTTCTCATTACTTGAAGCTTTGTTGTCTTTACCTTCTCCATACCTTGGTAAGCTATCTGGAGGGTATCCCATGCATCCTTGGACCTCTTCTCTACTACAATTCTTGGAAATATGCTTTCATGTACTTCCTGATAGAGATAGAAGAGGGCTTTTGATTCCTTCTTCATATTACTCTTCAGCAAATCTTTCTCTACCTGTGTTAAGGAATTATATGATTGTTCATCTGTTGGTTCTTCTAAACCGTCTTCAACTATCTCCCATAAATCCTGAGAGGCAAATAGGGATCTCATTGTGATTTCCTAATAGTCATATTTCTTCCCATTGAAATGTGGGAGTTGAGTATTTCCCATACTCGTGCTTGTGTTGGCTCCTGCCATGGCTAGCTTACTGAACTATGCTTAAAAAAAAACTTGACTCTGTTTTAAACAAACTGTCTCTCTGCTTAAGAGATAAACTCTATCTTCAAGAGACTTCCTTCTATAGTTCTCTGGAATGCACTCTTTAAAACAAACACAAAAATATGTTTTGGTAAATACTTGACTTTGCTGATCTTTCAAACTGCTGGAGAAAACTTCAAAAAACTTCTTCTTCCTTCAGCTTCTTTGGAAAATGCAAAGAGCCTGGACTAGCTCCGATACCACGTCAGAATTTATGGTTATTCCTAACAACAGAGAGGAAATAAAAGTTCCTCTTATAACACAGAGAAATCAATGAGACAATGTGGACAAAGATGGAGTAGAAAATATTTTTCATTAAACAAAACACCAACTATTACAAAAATGAAATTCTTCAGAACTACTGTGTTCTGGATTACAATGCGAAATTTTCTTTTTGGCTGCTACAAGACACAACTCACTTCTTCACTATCTCACTCACAGTATATTACTCTTTGTATTCTTTTTCCTTCGGGCATATTCACTATATATCACTCCACAATCTATTACATTAAATATATATATATTATAAATTTTTTATCTTTATAATATATATGTAAAAAAACATACATAACCTAAGTTTAAAATTAAAATATAATGTTGTGTATTCGATCAAATATTAAAACATTTAAGCCTAAGGTCTAAAACCTTAATGAACCATTTCGCGGATTCCAAACATTACACAAAACTCCTTTTAATGAACTTATCGCATCCAATTTAGCTCCTAGCTGACTAGACACCAAACAATGTGATACGTTCATTATTGGTTGAAGCTTGACACGCTGGTGGATTCCAAAACTTTATGCAAAGTGGTTCAAAGTCTTATCACATCCATTTAAGGATGGGCTGATGTCGGCATCAATCTATGCGATATGCATATGATTGGCCGAGTGTTATAAATTGGCATGTGGTGGGGACAACGTTCATCGCGCGGGTAAAGGGAGGTGGTGACGAGGCTTTGGAGGAGCGCAAATGTGCGTTGATGGGCTGCGGAGGTATGGAGACGTGGAGTCGTGGGCTCCAAAAATATGACGTGGGGCTTTCAAATCTAAACAAATGCGTGGTAAATGCAATGGTTGGTGGATTGGGTTATGGTGGTAGGTGTTGGGTTTTTAAATGCAGGATGGCGTGGTTTGAACCACGATCTTCATTGCAGACATAGGCTATGTCCTTTAAACAAAATATGGGTCTTGCAGGGATTTAGACAAGGTTTTAATGCACAGTGGAGTGCAAAAAAAAACAAAGAAAAATTTCCTGGTGCCTTTTGTCCTTCAAATTTCCATCAAACTTTAATTTCAATCCTCCTTCTGCTCAATTGCAGTTGGAATTAATTTCCAACATTATAGATGGTCACAATATGTGAATATGGGTGCAATACTTCGCCATTATGCATACAAATTTATGGCGCTCCCTACTTTCCATTCAAGTCAGTGAACACCTTTCCATTGAATTTTAATTACAACCTCAGAAAATAAAAGGAGACGACATAAATCACCGACCTAGGATCGAATGGTTTTATGGTGGCACAAACTGCACAAAAATTAATGGATCGAGAGCTCATGCAAAGCAGTCTTCTCATACTTCCAATCAACAAATTAACAACTACATTTTTTTTACGGCAACACCCTCCTCGATTTCTTGAACCTACTAAGGGTGATCTAGTAGGCGGTTTATCATTTCCAGAATCCGTGTGGTTTTTCATGGGGCCCATGCCATTTTTTCTTGATTTAAAATCCACACACACACACATATATATATATATATTGTAAAATTTTAAATGCCTGAAGTTTTTTTTTTTAAAGGGATTGTATTTAATATTACATATATTATTAAATATATATAATATTAAAATGATACTATTTCAAAAACCATTTTTATAAAAAGAAAAACAGTCCTCGAAATTGTTTCAAGAATCAGATTAACACAGTTAGGCTACGAGTTGTGAAATAAAAGTGGGAGAGAAATCTTTTGTAGAGGTTCGGAAGAGCAGAATCAAGTAGTTCATGATTGGCAATGTAAACAATTTTTTTTTTTAAATATGAAGATGATATTACAGTTTTTTTTTTTTGAAATATTAAGATGATATTACAGATTGATTTACATTTTTTTAATATTGTATTATTATTTTTGCACTAGTTTGGATTCAGATTCTTGAGTGACTCATTTGAGATTTTCTTTATATCTTTCTTCAAACTACTCTTTAAGGTCTAACACTACAACTCTTAGAGTTTCTCTGGTAATTATTCTTTGGAAGGCTAGAACCTTTGGTTGCGAACCCTCATGGCCCTCATGGCCTATCCTTCCAACGATTGATTTTAACTATTTTTATACAATTTGAAGATGTCTCCGAAATTGGTTCCCCACATCCAAGAACTGCCTCTTAAGAGTTACAACATCTTTTTGCACCCTTGTCGAGGAATGAAGATATGAAGTCATTTTCCCCTAGGTATTAAGATCTATTTCTTTATGGTGAACAAGATTTAGATATAATTTGTTGCTTATTATTCACCTGGTGAGTCCACTGACAAGGACTTCATTGAATAAACAAATTTACTGACAAGAAAATGAGGAAGCAACATAGGAAAAATAGATATCAGTGTTTGAGCTTTTTCAAGGAAAATTTTATTATTATTATGAGTTGTGTATTCTATTTTCCCCTACACATAAAAAAAATTGTTTCTTGGTTTATATTCTCATAAAATTATAAGCCCCAAAAAGTACATTCTTTATTGAAAAAAAAAACCTATCTTCTTCATGTATCATTGATCTTGGGATGATTTCATCCCCTCAATCTAAGAATAGAAACAAGGTTTATATTATAATTCCTAAAGATAATCGGTCACGATATGAGTATAAAGAAGATGAATCATCATATTTGAAAGCCATTGCTTTCCCTCACAAGCAACTCACCGGTTTTAAGCTCAAAACTAGGGAAATATTTAAACACCTTAGGTTTCCACTTGTTCTTCATGATTACCCTCTTAGGCGTTTTAAATATTTTCCTCATTTTACTGGAGAAGGATTTATTATAGCCGAGGATCATCGGTTGGCTTCTGAATGTTTTCTGGATAGGTTTGAAATCATTCGTGAATATGTGGCTTTCGTGTTTTTTAATCATTCATTAACTGGAGATCCTCAACAGTGGTTTCAATGCATAAGGCCAAATACAATCAGTTGAAGGAAATAATTTCAAGACATCTTCCTGAAGTATTTGGGTGAAAACAAATCTCATGAACAATATCTTTGCGAATTATATGTAATTCATATGAGAAGCAGTGAAATAAATAGGTGAATTCAACATGATATTTTAAAAAATTCACTTCAGTATACCCAAAGAAATCATCCCTCCTAAGGTTGTTGTCTTAGTATATTATTTAGCATCCCTTCATCATGATGTAAAATTTTATCTCAGGGAGAGGGGATCCAAAACCCTAGAGAAAATATTCAATGATGCTCAAGAAGTTGAGGATAACATTTGGGCATGTGGGAAGCTTCAATATCAAAATATCCATGGAAATCTGAAAATAAATCGACAGAAGGGGGAGTAAAAAAGACAATCATTTAGTCTAAATATAAAAAGAATTCTTCTTTAAATTTTATAGCCTGCAAGTCAAATTTTTGAAAGGTGTCAAATGATTTTTTCCAGCAAAGTAATTTTACACGTGCAGTAGATGTTTTTCCTTTTCATGAGATGATGGATGGTTTTGACACTGTGTTTATTGAAGGAAATCATGTTGAAATTGACAATGTGTACTCACATTATACAAACCACTTTTCTCACAGTAGTGAAAATCTCCTGGTTCCTGGAAAAAAATTATCACATCAGCAATTTGTTGAACAAGAGCACATGCCATATTCTCCAAATTTTTATTTTCAAATTAATTATGCTTATCCTGAAGAGTGCGAGAAATTGAATAAGGATTTTTGTGGACATATCTATGAGGAAAAATCATTTTTATCTAGCTACACAAAGAAACTAGTTGTTATACAACCCAAAGGTGAAGAGTTGAAGAGTGTTTGTGATGTCCAAGGAGATATACATTAGAAAAATGTTCAAGAAAATGAGGTAGCAGAAAATTTTTCTCATCATTTTTATGATCCAATGGCTGACTATATGCCAGTTTTCTTTGGTCAACAACAAGTATCTATTCTGGGGTATGTGCTAGGTTGTTATTCTCTAACTATTTTGTGTTGAGTGCCAATTGTAATTTTGGAAATTTAACAATATGGAGGCATCAACTCCAACACGGAGACATTGGGATAGTGCTATTGGAAGGTGGATTTCACCTGAAGGAATTTAACCATGTGTATAGTAGGATTTGTACATAAATAAGCTCAGGTGTTGATCATTTTATTTTTAGTTGTAGTTCTTTAGTTTAGTTTTAGTTGATCAATAAGGGTGACAATCCCAATTGGAAATAAGTTTGTAGAGGTTTCAGATTTTAAGAAAGTCAGGTTTTAGTTTTTCATATTTTAGTGTTTTCAGAACTTTCGCCTCCATACCCAATAGAGGTCACTGATATACGGTTCTTAATGCTTTTCAAGAAAAAACAATTCCCCAGTTGGAACCAATTTGTTGTATTGTAGCTCAATCTTACACCATTGAGATGATAAAGATGTTGCACTAAAAAAAAATTGATGAATTAAAAAATATATATATTTGTTGGTGTTCAGGCACTACTACAATGGGGAAAACATGGAGATATGCAAATATAATTTTAAAGGAAAGATAAATAAAACTAAACCATCACAATGTTATATGGAAAGTAGATATACTATCTGGATGAACTTGGACATTGAGATGAAACAAAAGTTGTGAAAATGCAATTAGATGATATTATGTGTCACAAGGAGAGCTACGCGAGCTTCAAAATTTTCTTTGTCCATATTAGTGGTTTTCCATGGGTTAGATTGATTCCCAGCTTTACATGGGTCAATTTGATTCCCAACAAATTGATACCATGAAGGGCTTTCCTATTTTTGAATCCCATGGAAGTATACTATTTGTTAACTTATCAGATTCAACCAAAGTGGTTGAAGTCATATGAAGTTGATGATGATTTGATAGGTGATAACTTTATTTATACAACCTTGGAAAAGTGAATATATTGTTTTGGAAAACTGTATGGGATTCTGGAACCTGTGCAAGAAGTTGTTATAATGATGTTCCTTGGCTAAGTAATATTGAAATTCAATATTTTGTACATTCAATTATAACCAATGATTTGGCTGAGTGACTTGGTGCGAATTCACTACGATATATGTCATTTATATATCAAGAAATCACAAAAGACTTGCCTTTTATAGATCATACTAGAATAACTAAACTGCTTCATAGATATGGGAATGATGACCTTCTATTTTTTGACCTGTTAGAGATAGCAGACCAATGCCAAGCAAAGAAATTACACATCATATTGTTGGAAATATTGAATAAAACAAACACAAAGGAATGTGTTTCCCCTTGCAAAATAGATAATGCACTAAAATGTGGAAATAACAATACACATACAGAAAGCGAAACACAGGAGAGGAACCAATTTCAATTTTTCATTCCTTCACTATAGCAATATGAAATTACATAGGTTTTATAAAAAAATTTCCAAAGCCTAAAACTTTAATGTAATTCAATGTGGATCAGACATTCAACAACCAAAAATGTCCTCTGCTCTGTTTTTGTTGTTTGCACACGAAACAACGTTCAACACATAAAATGGCGGACTTGAAAATTTTAGAAACACATCGCATCCATTGCCCCATTGCAAATCGCTCATCGGTGATTTTAAATTTTAACATATGCACTTACGGGAAAACATAAGAATTTGCGATATGCGATGTGATGCGGCACATTGCATCAAAACTTCAAAATAACAACTTGTGGGTGCTATCCGTTTAAACTCCTGAGCTTGCGGGCGCCGAAATGCGCTATCCTCCTAAGCTTGACACATGCTCCTTTTGCAATCGCATCGCAAACAAAACAAATTATCTTGCGGGTGGTTGGACGGAAAGTTATAAACTATGTGAAGTGCACACTACAGGCGGCGGAAAAGGTTAAAACAAAAAACTTGCGAAGTGCAGGTGGCATAAAAGGTAAGTGGGAAATATTGCGAAGTGCGATGAGGTTTGTGGGTCCCACTAATATTCCATCGGTGGAGAAATAATTTTCGTTGCAGGCTTAAGAGTTAAACAATAAAAATTTCGATGTGCGGGTGGTGATGCAGTAAACGTTGGGAAGTGCGCTAAGGTGGAAAGGTAAGGAAAGGCAGAATGTAACGGTTTGTGCGCGGTTGCAATGCGGTAAGGTAGGTGGGTCCCACCGATATCTCATCGGCGGAAACTTAACATTAGCGAAGGCTTAAGAGTTAAAAATTAAATGTTGCAGGCTGTGAACTGTGGGAAAATGGTAAGTAATGCAGTGGGTAAGAATTAAACGCAGAGTGTGGGCTCTGCTCTGTTTTTTCTGAACATTGCGTGAGACACCTCCGGCTCTTGGATCTATGCTTTGTCCTTCCTACAATAAAAAAATTTAATGAAGTGTGGGCTGCTGCCACTTCTTATTCATGGCGGTGGTTGGGAGTAATTCCAACACTCCCCCTTAATCATAACTGATGCCCTCAATCATTCCCAGACACTATCTGACATAAACAAAACTTCTCTGTCCCAATGGCTTTGTGAGGATATCAAAAAAAAATTCCTCTGACCTGCAATGCTGCAAAAAAATTTCACCATTGTTAACGAATTCCCTTATAAAATGATACTTTGCATCAATATGCTTTGTTCTCTTGTGGAAAATAGAATTCTTTGACAATGAAATTGCTGAGTTGTTATCACAATAAATTGTGGTTCCTTTCTCTTGCTCGTGACATAAATCTCTCAGCATCCTTCTAATCCAAACAACTTGACATGCTTCTTCTATTGTTGCTACATATTCAGCTTCTGTTGTTGATAGTGAAAATATTGGTTGTTTCTTGGAAGCCCATGAAATGGCTCCCGATCCCAAATGAAATACATACCCAGATGTGCTCTTTCTGTCATCTACACTTCCATCCCAATCACTGTCAGTGTAACCAATCAACTTAAAATTACTAGTTGAGGAGTATGGAACACCATAATCCTTCATTCCATTCATATACCTTAAAATTCTCTTGGTTTCTTCCCAATGTGTCTCCTTGGGCATCTCCATGAATCTGGATATCAGACATACTGCAAACATTATATCAGGCCCAGTTGTTGTCAAACACATTAGACTGCCAACCATGCTCTTATACAATGTCGGATTGACATTCTTGCTCCAATCTTCCTTGCTCAACTTTAACCCCATGACAGTTGGAGTTGTTTTTGCTTTGTCGTTTTGCATATTGAACCTCTTTAAAACTTATGAAACATACTTTTCTTGGGAGATAAAAATACCCTTTTCATTTTTCTTTACTTCTATGCCCATAAATTATCTCAATAAACCCAAGTCAGTCATTTCAAATTCACTCTTCATGACTGCTTTAAAATCAGAAATGAGAGAAACATCATTGCCTGCGAAAATCAAATCATCTATAGATAAAAAAAATAAGAATTTTACCATCATTTTCTTTGATTTAGAGTGTGGTTTCACCATCACACTTGTCAAACCCATTGTCTATCAGGTAAGCATCAATCTTGATGTACTGTGCTCTTGATGTTTGCTTCAACCCATAAAGAGCTTTCTTCAACTTACACACTTTGTGTTATTTGCCTTCTATCTCATATCCAGGAGGTTGTTCAACATACACCTCCTCTTTCAACACTCCATTCAATAATGTTGAATTCACATCCATTTGATAAACTTTTCACTTTTTTGTGTTGGTGTGGAAAAAACTGTCCGCATTGCCTCCATCCTTAAAACTGGTGCAAAGGTTTCCTCATAGTCTTTTCCTTGTTGCTACTTGTGGCCTTTGACAAAAAATCTTGCTTTGTGCCTTTCTATATTGCCTTCAATTTTTCTCTTGGTCTTATAGACCCATTTCACTCCAATAACTTCTTTACCTTGTGGTAGGTCAACTAACTCCCATGTGTCATTATTTTCTATTGCTCCCATCTCTTCATTCATTGCTTCAATCCACTTCTCTTATTTTACTGCATCTACAAAATGGATTGGATCATCAACATGAAAAAATAAAGCAAATAAAGAATTCAAACCAGCATTACTATTTACTTCTTCTTGCTCATAAATTTCATTTAAATTTCTGAATCTTGGTCTTCTTATATTTGCTGGAGATGTGCTTGGAGTTGCACTTGAACTCGAGGGAGTTGCTGATCCCTGTGGTGTGCTTGGAGAAGAAATTCCTTGGTTCTACAATGTTGTTCTATTGCTTGCTTGTGGTGTGCTCTGATGAGATTGTGTAGGTGGAGTAGGAGCCACTGTTGAGGAATTATTTTCTGCAATCAATTCCTCTTTGTCTTCATGTGAAATGCATGTCTTCACATTTAATGTTTTCTCTAAACTTCCATCCCAAGCTTCTTCTTCTATGAACTGAACATATCTGCTAATTATTGCCTTCTTGGTTGATGGATTATAGAGCTTGTAGGCCTTGGATTAATCACTGTATCCAATAAATATACACTTCTCTCCCTTGATGTCCAACTTCTTACTTAACTGATCCGGGATATGTGTATATGCCACACATCCAAATAATCTCATGTGAGTGACAACTGGCTTTGTTACACTTCATGCTTCTTCTGGAACTCTGTTCATAACATCTTTGGTTGGACATCTATTTAAAATATAAGTTGCACAATTGACAGCTTCTGCCCAATACTTATTTGGCAAATGCTTTGCCTTCAACATAATTCTTACCATGTCCATGATGGTCCTATTCTTTCTTTCTGTTACATTGTTTTGCTGAGGTGTATACCTTGTGGTAAACTACTTGTGAATCCCATGCTCCCTGTAGAAACGTAGGAAGTATTTGGATATATACTCTCCTCCTCTATCAGTTTTCAACACTTTTATGTAGTGTCCACTTTTCTTCTCAACAAGAGCTTTGAATTGGTAGAACTGTTCAAACACTTCAATTTTTTGTTTTAAAAAATAAACCCATGTTTTTCTTGTGTAATCATCTATAAATGTCAAAACATAATGACTACCCGCTAATGATGGCATTTGCATTGGTCCACATAAATTTGAGTGGACAATCTCTAAAGGTGCCTTTTCCCTTATACTCTTTCCTGCTAGAAATGATTCTCTGTGTTGTTTTCCCAAGATGCAGCCTTCACATAAGCTATCTGGTTTCTCTATGAGTGGTAATCCCTTTACCATCCCTTTTCTGTGAAACAAATTCAAACCTCTGAAATTGAGATGTCCGAATCTCAAATGCCATTACTAGTTCTCATATTTCATTTCTTCTTGAAAGACTTCTTGTGTGTCTACTACTACAACACCTCCTTCCTTCAAGTATGTTCTGATCTTGAGAGGAAACATCCTATTGCTTGTCATATGCATTTTTGCAATGACCTGTCTACTTGGAGGTATATCCATGATTGTGCACACATAATTATTTAAAAACACATTGTAGCCCTTATTCACGAGCTATCCAATGCTTAGAAGGTTACATTTTAGGCCAGGTACATAATAGACATCTGGCACAAACTTCTTCTCTCCCTTCTTTATCAGTATTTTTACTCTTCCTTTCCCCATGATAGAGACTTTACTATCAGTCCCCATTTTCACTTCAGATTTCACATTCTCATCCATATTGGAAAACATTTCTATGTTTCTAGTCATATGGTTACTACAACCTGAATCTAAGAACCATACATCTTTTTTTTTTTTCTTGTGCTACATTACAAGCTAAAATCACATTACCATGGTTCTGATTTTCTTTTCTGAAATTTACACTAGGTTTACTCCTCATGTCATTTTGATTCTTTCTACATTCATTGGCATAATGTTCATACTTTTTGCAATAATGACATTGGACTTGAGATTTATCATACCTTTTTCCTTGTGCTTGATTTTGGCTTGAGCCTTCACTTGGATTCTGATTGCTTCCCCTTCCACTTGTGCTTGTAGGGCTGCTTCTTCCACCTCTGTGTGGGTTTCTTCCTCTTCCTCGGTAGTTTGATCTTCCTCGGCCTCTACCTCGACCAAAAGACATTTGTGTCTTGAGTGCATGCTCCAATGAGGAGTTCGTTGCTCTCTTCAGTCTATGCTCATGAGACATCAGTGATGCATGAAGCTCATCCACTGAAAATTGTGAGAGATCCTTTGTATCTTCTATGGCCACTACTATGGCATCAATTCTTGATGGTAGACTTCTTAACACTTTCTCCACTATTCTTCTTTCCTCAAGTGTCTCTCCATGAGACCTTATTTGGGTAACAAACCCAATCACATGTGTGAAAAATGAGTCTATGCTATCAGAATCTTTCATGTAGAGAGTTTCAGAATCTCTCTTCGTCATTTGAAGTTTTGTTGTCTTTACTTTTGCCATACCTTGGTAGGTTTTCCGGAGGGTATCCCATGCCTCCTTAGACTTTGTTGTTGCTGCAATCCTTGGGAAAATACTCTCATGCACTGCTTGGAAAATATAGAAGAGGGATTTGGAGTACTTCTTCCTATTTTCTTTCAACAAATTGCTTTATGCTTGTGTCAAAGCATTAAGTGTTGTTGCATTTACTGGTTCTTGTAAACCACTATCCACCAGCTCCCAAATATCTTGTGAAGGAAACAGGGCCTTCATTGTAATGGCCCAATAATCATAATTATTACCATTGAACTGTGGTAATTGTGGATTTGTCAAGCTTGTGCTTGCTGCTGCCATCTCGACTGTCTAACAAAAAAAAAAAATCTCACTGTTGTAAAAGATTTCTCACTACTGAAGACTTCTGCTTATACAAAAATCTTACAACTTCTTCAGTAAAGAGAGCTCGTTCTTTCACTGAGAGCTTAAATCTACTCTAATACCATGTTGAAAATATTGATTAAAACAAACACAAAGGAATGTGTTCCCCCTTGCAACACAGAGAATGTGCTAAAATGCGGAAATAAAAATACACAGACAGAGAGCGAAACACATGAGAGGAACCAATTTCAATTTTTCATTCCTTCACTGTAACAATATGAAATTACATAGGTTTTATACAAAATTGGCTAGAGCCTAAAACATTAATGTAATTCAATGCGGATCGAACGTTCAACAACCAAAAATGTCCTCTACTTTTTTTTTGCTGTTTTCACATGAAGCAACGTTCAACACACAAAATGGCGGACTTGAAAACTTATGTGATTCGGTTCAAAAATGTTGAAAAGTGTAACTAGGTCGGTCTTCATGTTGACTATGTAATTATGTATATATGTAAACAAGATGTCAAAGATAATTAAATGTATTTTTGGTGTACTTTATTCATGGGTTTCATGAACAAGATTTTATTATTATGTAGATAGATTTCTTCTTGATGTCTAATAGGCTTGAGTCTTCTAAGTATAGAAGTATAATTAAGTGTCATGTAATTATGCTCCAAAGACCTTGTCATGATAGCATGAAGAAATGACTCCTACATGAGGATCAAAGCTGCACTCTCAACGCTGGTATAAAAGTCCTCAATGTCGGCCTATGAACAAAATTTAAATTTGGCCTACATAATGGTGAATAGTCAATGAATAGTCAGCCTAAAACAGAAGTATATATCACTATATATACCTAGACTTGCGGTTGAATTGAGAAACAGATTTTTGCGGATTTCTCTGAGGTTGTTACAGGTTTTAAGCTGTGGATTTGGGACAGGGATAGCAGACAACCTAAGGATGATTGTGGATGAACTAAGGCTGACTGCGGATAGCCTAAAGAAGATATCATATATCTCCGAAATAACAAATGCGTACAAAGGGAGACTATAGTATGAATAAGAAAGAAGGTAATGGTGCATTATGGACACATGGAAATTTATGAATGCAGTCGGAAGTGCGGATTAGAAAGTTGGAACTACAGTTCAATTTTAAGAGTAAGAAGTGTTGAAATATTGTGGATAAGGCAGAACCTTATATAGAAGAGATTGCACCTAGTTTTTATGCGTATCAAGTCAAGCATCTAAGTGCGGACATACCTCACACTATGGGTATCCACTACAGGTAATATTGCGGACAGATACCAAACCTTATTGAAAATAAAATGAAATTATATCAGTGTGGATATGCATACAAACAAGTGCATGAAAGATAGTATATAAGAGCAGCATATGATTGCAAACATGTGCAGGGAAGACTTAAGAAAATTATTGCAAAGATAAGTAATTGATATATATATATATATATATATATATATATACATTGTTGAATGCTATGAAAACAATATAGAATTAGAAGAAGTTGAGGAGAAGAATCAGTTCATCTACAAAGCATATACAAGCCTAATTTGTGTCTCGTGTACTTTGATAATTGACTTGATGAAATATAAACTAAGCTAAAGAAGAGAAGACATAAGTAAGCTCACAAGTAATTATCGAGAAGATAATTTGTATTAATCTCCAGCCCTTCAAATTCTCAACATGGTATCAGAGAGAAGGCACTAATCTGAAGGGCTGCTTGAAAAAGGAGACACTCGAGGAAGCGAAGATCAAGTTTGGGTTGAAAAGTCAAATTAGTTTGCAAGGAAGACTCTCTAGCTACTTCCATAAAGATATCCTATCTCATTTAAAGGATCAACTCAATCAAGAAAGTAATATTTTTCCATCAAAGATTCACATTCAAGACATTGTTAGAAGGAGGAATTCAATCTCTGAAGATCTCCTTTATCATCATGGATTGAAGAACATCTACATTGAATATTTATATCTTAGAAGAAACTTGTGACTTCATCTTCAAACATCATCAAGGAATCTGCTGAGGGAAAAAGTCACTCTATCAAGTAAGCATCTATGACTTTATCTAAAACTATCAAAATGTCTTCTTTGCAAAAGAAAGAAACATACTAGTTAGGGTTTCAAAACTTTCTTGCATGGAAGACAAGGACAATGAAGTCATACATGAAGGAAGATTCTTACAGAATCCATAATAAGACTATCTCATCTCCGATGTATCAATCTTGAATCATCAAAAGGAATATATGAGAAATTGGTGGAGCTATTCTCTGAAAGTACTGTAGGAGAAGATATCTCTCTGAGATCATCTGCAGGAAGTGTGAGAAGTAATGTCTGACACCGATATGACTAAAGTGGTGTTGGAAGCTCTACTAGATGAATGGGGAAACTTCAGCTCAGGTTTATACGAGAAGAAAGAAGCCATACCATTCCACGATTTAGGGTCTCTATGTAAATAGAGGAAACAAGATTGAAAGTCAAAGGTGTTACGAGATCAAGGGAATCAAACCTTTACAGCCATGTCAAGAAATATTCAGTAAGTTTGGTCCTCAGAATAGTATGGAGAAAGCACGATGTAATGTGTATTATAATACAAATTGTCTTTAATCTGAAAAAGGACAATAGAAATAGGGAAGAAGCCCATATCTTTATAAATGAGGAAAGAACCTGATGCAAAGAAATCTAAGAAGGAAGAAGCGAGGGATCTCCACTACGATTGGGACCATCTTCTCCTTTAGGTGATTTTTGTTGATTGTATGATAAGAAGTAGTGTAGCATCCTGATTAAAGCATGGTAGGAGCTCCTGGTGAATCAGCTTCGAGAAAACCTCTTTGATAACATTACTAATGGAAAGTAGTCATCAAGAGCAAGGGTCATCATGGAAACAATTTTTTGGGATGTGATGACATATTGATGGAGCAGGCCAAGGGAATGAAGCTCTTCATTCTTAATAAATTGCTACAGGATGACTCAAGGTATGAGGTATGTATATATTTATATGCTGACATTGGATGTTGTGAAGTCATGTCATATGGTTCTAGGTAATGGACTTCTGTATTTAGAAGTATGATCTATGAAGGAGTATCTCTCGATACATGGACAGATGAAATCAACATAATATGTCCTCATGAAATATGAGGTGGCTATATATGAACGAGGAACTGGAAAATGTGTAAGTTCCTGGGAATGGAGAATGTGCAGAGAGGAAGAGATCATGTAATGCAACCATGTCAAGAGGCAGTTATCATCCGGAGGCCAAGAAGATGTGACTAGAAGATCTCCTCGAAAGATATGTAGAATCTGACAGAAGTATGGTAAAGAAGAAGACCCTTGGAAAAACATATCATTAGGAGATGTGTCAATCTATATGAACGATGACGATGCTTACAGGAAGATGTCATGGAGAAAGATCATCACTAAACTAAGGTACAACTTTTGTTTTAAAAGGTTCATATGTAAATGTTTATCTGGATGAATTTATGCAGGGCTGCTTACCATGAGAAATGATGTATGATCCTAGGAGATGATTCGAAGGAAAGAAACATGACACAATAGTGGACTAGATAAGGAAGTCTGATGAATCACTTTCTGGCAGCTGACATGACTTAGGATGAAAGTGATGGATGATCTATGCCCTATGAAGCTAAAAGTTGAAGATTCCTCAATATCGAAATCCATGACATCAAGGATAAGAATTCTTCATGAGAAGCTGGGTGTCTCACCATTGTTGTTGGAAGTCCCTGGTTAAGAGGGAGCCTAATGATAAGTTTCTTACTTGGAAGAAACTTGGTAATTCCTAAGAATGAGCTTAGGTACATTACTTGTATAGGAATGAGTACATTCCCTTGTGGAATAGGTCCTCCCTGGTTGAGAGGGAGAGATAGACACATCATTCTTGTCTTGGGAAGACAGAATGGAAGATTGGGTAATCATCTAGCATTCGATACTCTTTGAGAATATGTTATGGCATTCAATATAAGAGTAGTTGGGGACCGATATTCTTTGAGGGCTAGCTACCCAAGAGAAGAATAGTCCAAGAAGGTCATACTTTGGGAACACTCGGGTGGGGTATGTACCTTAGAGAGACAATGACGAAGGTGTCTATAAGTCATGTGTCTCGCCAACATTGTAGCCCATTGACTCGTTGAGAGATGGGGCTGTTAGTCAAGGCCTTGCACTAGGACAATGCTGGTTGATATGATGCTATACAGATGTGATTACCAATCTGATTCTTCTTATGAGATTCTTCAGTTTGAAAATGACCATGTACTTGTATGAATACCTCCCTAGATAAGAGGAAGTGTTGAAAAGTGTAACTAGGTCGGTCTTCATGTTGACTATGTAATTATGTATGTATGTAAAGAAGATGTCAAAGATAATGAAATGTATTCTTGGTGTAATTGATTCATGGGTTTCATGAGCAAGATTTTATTATTATGTAGATAGACTTCTTCTTGATGTCTAATAGGCTTGAGTCTTCCAAGTATAGAAGTATAATTAAGTGTCATGTAATTATGCTCCAAAGACCTTGTCATGATAGCATGAAGAAATGACTCCTACATGAGGATCAACGCTGCACTCTCAACGCTGGTATAAAAGTCCTCAATGTCAGCCTATGAACAGAATTTAAAGTCAGACTACATAATGGTGAATGGTCGGCCTAAAACTGAAGTATATATCACTATATATATACCCAAACCTGCAGTTAATTTGAGAAACATATTTTTGCAGATTTCTCTGAGGTTGTTACAGGTTTTAAGGTGCGGATTTGGGACAAGGATAGTTGACAACCTAAGGCATATTGTGGATGAACTAAAGCTGACTACGAATAGCCTAAAGAAGATATCGTATATCTCTGAAATAAAAAATGCGTACAAAGGGAGAATACAGTACAAATAAGAAAGAAGGTAACGGTGCATTGTGGACACACGGCAATTTATGAATGCAGCTTGAAGTGCAGATTAGACAGTTGGAAGTGTGGTTCAATATTAAGAGTAAGAAGAGTTGAAATATTGCGGATAAGACAAAATCTTATACAGAAGAGATTGCGGCTAGTTTTTATGCATATCAACTCAAGCATCTAAGTGCCGACATACCTCACACTATGGGTATCCACTACAAGAGATATTGTAGATATATATTATGGACATATACCAAACCTTATTGCAAATAAAATGAAATTATATCAGTGTGGATATGCATACAAACAAGTGCAGGAAAGATAGTATATAAGAGCAGCATATGATTGCGAACAAGTGCAGGGCAGACTTAAGAAAATTATTGCAAAGAAAAGTAACTGATATATATATATATATATTGTAAAAGGTTGTGACAACAATATAGAATTAGTAGAAGTTGAGGAGAAGAAGCAGTTCATCTACAAAGCATATACAAGCCTAATTTGTGTCTCATGTACTTTGATAATTGACTTGATTAATTATCAACTAAGCTAAAGAAGAGAAGACATAAGTAAGCTCACAAGTAATTATCGAGAAGAGAATTTGTATTAATCTCCAGCCCCTCAAATTCTCAACAAGAAACACATCACATCCATCACCCCATCGCAAATTGCTGATCGGCAATTTTAACTTTTAACATATTCGCTTACGGGAAAACATAAGAATTTGCGATATGCGATGTGACGTGGCACATTGCGTCGCAACTTCAAAATAATAACTTGTGGGCACTATTTGTTTAAACTCCTAAGCTTGCAGGAGCCGATATGCGTTATCCTCCTGAGTTTGACACGTTCTCCTTTTGCGATCGCATCGCAAACAAAACAAATTATCTTACGGGCAGTCGGACAGTAAGTTATGAACTTTGCGAAGTGCACATTGTGGGCGGCTGAAAAGGTTAAAACAAAAAACTTGCGAAGTGCGATGAGGTTTGTGGGTCCCACTGATATCGCATCGGCAGAGAAATAAGTTTTGTTGCGGGCTTAAGAGTTAAAAAATAGAAGTTGCGATGTGCTGGAGACGATGTGGTAAACGTTTGGAACTGCGGTAATGCGGAAAGGTAAGGAAAGGAAAAATTTAAAGGTTTGTGTGATGGCGAAGGCTTAAGAGTTAAAACTTAAATCTTGCGGGCTGGGAACTGCGGGCAAATGGTAAGTAATGTGGTGGGTAAGAATTAAACGCAGAGTGTGAGCTCTGCTTTGTTTTTTCTAAACATTGCGTGAAACGCCTCCGGCTCTTGGATCTGTGCTTTGTCCTTCCTGCAATAAATTTTTTATTGAAGTGTGGGCTGTTGCCACTTCTTATTCATGGCAGTGGTTAGGAGCAATTTCAACAAATATATGATAAGTGGGAAAACCCAATGGAGTCTTTACTTCAACCTAGTCTAGGTGAATTCGAGGGCCCTTCTCACATAATTTATTTTGAAGGAACTGTTCTAAGTATGGAGGAAATATGCATTCTCCATCTTAATCCTCCAAGGAAGCTTCTAGGTCAAACCCTCACGCTCATGCTTACTGAGTTGTTACCAACTATGCGACCTTCCATCCATTTATAGTTTCTGATGGATTTCTTTATTTGTTTGATCCTTTGGGTTTGGTCCGTAATACATCTTTGAACCATGGGGATTCTATACTTTCAAGATCAGGCTCTATTGCTTCATCGACAACATACACTACAGGCTCAGCAACTACAAACCGTTCCTGCTTTGATGCAAGGCACTTCTGGTAAAACTGTAGATGCAGGTAGTAAGGCTGCAGATTATCTCCCTGGAAGGGGAAGTGCGATGAATCCTCCCCCTCAGGAATATGGTGCAGCTATGAGGAATCTATTGGGTCTCTCTTATGATTCAGGACTTGATGATTTGAAGCATGGTAAAGGGGAATTTGGAGAGTTAGATCTCATGCTGCGCAACCTGTCAAATCTTGGCAGAGTTGTATAAAATGAAAGGAATGTTGGTTTCGCCTTGTACAACTAGGCCACGCTCTATCTTCTGCAACGATAAGTGGAACAAGCTATCTCTTGCTATGACAATATTTAAAGGTAAAGAAGTGCATCTTGGGTCTAAATCACCCAGATTATGCAAACATATATTTTATCTTGGAGAGATGCTACGACTTCAAGGAAATTTGTGTGACGCACAATTCTCATTTAATAGTCCGCAGAGATTCTGGAGGAAAATAGGTTTGCGCAGCCTTAGTTAACAATAATACAGGCTTGACATACATTGAAGAGCCTCAACTCAAAGTCGAAGTCACAGTTTGCAATAAAGACCAACTCTACAAGAAAATTGTGAAGAACTTTAACTATGTTCTCAATTTTCTTGAAAAATGTGTGAAGCAATACTTAGAAATTAGTTCTACTGCACATGAACCTACATTCGAGTGATATAAATGAGAATTAGACTATTCATCGATAGAAGCTGATGGTAAAATCCACAAAATGGAAACCTACTCATAGGAAATTCTGGCATTTCTTTTATCCATGGTCGTAATATGTTAAGATGGGTGAGGTACTTCGCCATTATGCATACAAAGTTATGGTGCTCCCTAGTTGCCTCCACTCTGAGATACAATTCCATAACCACCTTTCCATTGAATTTTGATTACACCAACATAAAATAAAAGGAGACGAAATAAATCAACGACGCAGGAGTTTTTATACCCGGATCCAATGGTTTAACGGTGGCACAAACTGCACAAAGATTAATGAATCGAGAGCTCCCGCAAACTAGTCTTCTGATACTGCCCATCAGCAAATCAACAGCTACAATTTGTTACGGAAACACCCTCCTCGATTTATTAAAACCACCAAGGGTGATCCTGTAGGTGGTTTATAATTTCCAGAAACCATGTGGTTTTTTATGGGCCCCACGCCGTTTTGTCTTGATTTAAAAGCCTTTTAAATATATATATATATATATATATATATATATATATATATAATTTAGAATTTAAAATTTAAAATGGCCGAATGTTTGCTTTAAAAATTGGTTATATTTAATATTATATATACATAGTATATAAAAAATATTAAAATGATATTATTTCATAAAACCTTTTTATAAAAAGAAAAACAGTTCCCGAAATCGTTTCAAGAATCGGATCAACACAATTAGGCTAGGACTTGGGAAATAAAAGTCGGACAAAAATATTTTGTAGAGGTTCAGAAGTAGAGAATCAAGTAGCTCATGACTGGTAGTGTAAAAAAAAAAATTCTCACTGAAATTTGAAGATGATATTACAGATTGATTCTAGTTTTTAGTAAGTTGTAGTTATTATTTTTCTGTTGTGTTTTAGTATTGATTTATGTTTTTTTTTCTTTTTCTTATGGACAATGTAATATGGAGCTGGTGTTTCATATTAATTTTTAATAAATTTACTTAATTGTATTCGCGAAAATTAATTTTGAAGCACTTAATGTAGTGCTTCACATCGAGGAACCTCATTCAGGCTTTTTCAATCTTGCATTATGCAAAAAAATCTTGCATTATTCTTTTTGCAGTAGTTTGAATTCATATTCTTGAGTGCTGAATTTGAATTTTGTTTTCTATCCTTCTTCAAACCATTCTTTTAAGTCTAACACTCTGCAACTCTCAGAGTTTCTCTGGCCATTATGATTTGGAAGGTCAGGGTTTCAGAACTAGAAGTTTTGGTTGCAAACCCTCATGGCATGTCCTTCAAGCCATTGATTTTAATTATTTTTATCTAATTTGAAGATATCTAGGGCACTGCTTCCCGACATCCAGGAACTGTCTCTTGAGAGCTACAACAATGCTACTCCGGAATTGGCTCTAAATCCACTTCATCATTCTCATCCAAGTTGATCTTCTTGTGACTGTTCCTTTTCCATGCTTTGTCGTTGCCATCATTCTCAACTTTTCTTTTGTATGTGCCACCTTTTCCATTGCCTTTTCCATTGCCTTTTCTTTTTCCTGTGCCACATATGTTATTGCCTTTGCCATCAATATTTACCTTGGCCACCAATGACAACATATTTACCAATGTAGTTTCATTTTCCAATACTTCCACCATCAATCATATTTTCCATCAATGAAAACACATTGCACACCAAGATAAAACAACACATCATTACCAATGATCATTACCATATCGACACTTCTCCCTTTTCTCTACGACTAATCATCTCCCCTTTCTTTTCCACTGGTCATTTTCATATTATATTTGATCAACAACACTTCTCCCCCTTGACATCAATGGAAAATATACTAACATGCTCCCCCTTGTCAAAATTATCCTTTTTTTTATGATCTTATGGACCTATCAACTGCTTCTTCTTATGATGAAAACCTCAAGTACTCTGATTTGTCAAGTAGCTTCCTTTTTTGTCCCATGAAGAAGATTGAACAGAAAGGAGAGGAGTATTTACTCCCAACATTTTCCTCAAGAAAAGAAGAGGAATCTCTTGTTTAAACAACTCATTCTTTTGCAACTGAGCAATGAAAAATAACTCCTGCTCGTCTGAGCCTCGGCTAGGATTACATTCATAACATTACTTACCTAAACGCATACACCTATCCTCTAGCTATGAGAACAACCTTTCATGTGCATTACACCACCAAAGTACAACACTTGGAAAAACATAGAGGGACTCTCATCAGTGCATGCTTAGACAAATAACTCAGCTTGTATTTTAATGAAAACAAACTTACCATGACACATTTGACTCCTCATGAACAACAGTCATATCAATACTTTCCTATCAAAACTAGATCACATGAACACCAGACTCTGACTAGGAGTCTAATCATTGTAAATACCAAATGACAATTACCTTTGCTACCAAGTGATACCAATTGTTGAATCAATGACAATGTTAGAAATAGTTGAGCACTTGATGACTGAGTTTCCTCATCCTTTGGTCATGATCTTATCACCATAGATCTAATGTTTGATTCCAATTACCAATTGGAAAAACATCATGACAGCCAATCCATTTTGATTACGCACATATGCAACAAACATCATTAACCTCTGCAACACATAACTGATATGAATTAATGACAACAATTGTAAACGCATAATATGATACTCAAACCTTGACCTGAGTATACTCCCCGTGCGGCCATGCTCCCTTTTGCATTTGAAATTTTCCTTTATCCTTTAGATACATTCCTTAGCTTGTTGTCTTTTAATCCTTGAATCTGACTTTTCTGGATTCCCCTGAATCCTGCCTCTTCTTTTCAATGAAGAGGAACAAAACATCTACTCCCCATGAGTAGATTATATTTTTTTCTCCTGTGTTGATTTGCCTGGCTGCGTAGATTTCTACCATTGCATGAGCATCCATACCTTTTTTTCTCTTCTTTTTCACTGTATTTCTTTGGAGATATTTTAGGACTAATGATGCTTCTTTTAACTAATTTGAATCTCTTCCTATTGCAGGTTATATAAGAGAGATCAACCAACGAAATTTCAAACTTTGAATTTTCTTCATCAAACATGGTTATGTTCTGCCTCCATGCACTATTTGATTTGCCTCTCTTTTGGGCGTTGAAATAGATCCAACACAGTTTTCTTTACTGGATCTCATCATAATCCATGCCTATGATTGCATATATTTCTTCAAATTTGCATGTGGCTTCTTTGTGCCCAAACTTTTTACACCTGTAGCATTCAAACTAATTCAAGAAGGGAGAAAATATTTTTTCTTCTAACCAAAAGTTTTTCCTGTCCAATTTCTTGGACTGTAATTCGCTCTTTTGATTCTATTAGGCCACTGAAAACATATTTATTTTTTTGTGGAAAAGGCTTTCTCTACTCGATTTTTCTAACTTATCTTCTGAGGAATATGTGGATTTTATTGCATATTTTGCTACTACACCTTCTTTTTCTTCTCTATACTACTGGAGGAAAAGTGCCCCGCATTGTAGCAGTAAAAACAAATGAGAGGTTACATACCTTTGTTTTGACTCTTAGAGGTCCCTTTATTTTTTCATGTTCTTTTCTTTTCCACTTTAGTGTTGTTGGGTATTTCTTTGGAAATGTTGGTGGGTCCCATTAACATTGTTGTTGGGTCACTGCCATTCTCAAATAATGTCTCGGCCTAAGAGGAACAATAGCTTGCTGGTCTGTCTTTGAACATTTCAAAATTCTTTTCATGCTCCTGAAAATTCAACAACTTCTGTTTCAATACCTTGTTCTCCTTTTCTATATCCATATTGTTGGATTTGATATTCTTGATATCCATAATGGCTAATATGAGTTGCCTCTACAAATATTTATTTTCATCAATATCTTCCAAATCAATAGAGGAGAAACTAGATTCACCACTAGTATTTATTTCACTCTAAAAAATTTGTTCACTTAATGACTCTAGGGATTATTTTGCTGATACATTAGATGTCCTTTATTTTTCTTCATAAGAGGTGGACCCAATGTCTTCTTGACCAATGTACAAATCTTCTATTACTATTAAGGTAGATCTATATTCACTACAACTTCATGAACATCTCTCACTTTCACCATTACTTCCAACTATACAATTTGAAAATAATTGGCCTATTGTTCTACAATAAAAACAAAATAACAACTTACTTGTAGTATGCATCTCCTCTAGGTTTTGATCATCGACTTGGCCTATTGATATAGAAGAATCCTCATATGATTCATGATATTCAATTCTTTGAACCTTTGACTGCTTCATCCTCCATGGAAAGACTCTAGAATCACATGTAGCTTGCATGTCTACTTCGTATATGGACTACTATATCTCCTTTGAATTTTTAAAATAGACTACTTTCTTAATGCATACCTTAGAAAAATCTCTCATGTTTTCCTTCCTGAATAATTTTTCGAACTTATTATTTATTACTCCATTCTCCATAGATAGCCACACATACAAATCAAGAGCTTGCAAGTAGATTCTCATCCTTACCTTCCAAGTTGTATAATTTGAGACATTAAAAAATGGATCTCCATCCAAGGTAACCCAAAATTGGTTCTCCATGATCCCTAAAATTACTTCTAGATGTTAAACTGATCCTGAAGGACAATGGCACTAATACTAATTTTTAGCAACAATAAAAAAAAGGACACTACTAAGAGGGGGGGTGAATTAGTAGTGTGGCGAAATTAGACAATTTTCACAAATTAACTCTTTAATCACTTTACAAATTTATTCATGGATCAACAACGCAAAACAATCATGTAAAATATAACATTATATGCACATGAACAACACATATACAGAAGACACCAATCTTATTTTCATACAAGTTTCAAATTGATTACATCATTTCTCCACAAGCTACTATTTGTAGGTTTATTAGCTTCTATTGAAAGGAACTTCTATCATTTATCAGTTAAGAATGAAAGGGACTACTTCCCATTCTTGTTTACTAGTACCCACTAGAAGGGACTCTTGCCCCTGCTCATTTACCAGTACTCACTAGAAGGAACACTTCCCCTTGCTTGTTTATAAGTCTCTAATGAAAGGTAATATTGCCCCAAAATATTTACTAGAACCCACTAGAAGGATTTGCTACCCCAAGTATGCAAGCTACCACTTGTCAAATCTATTGATCCATGTTTCATCTATTTTCAAACTAAAATAAATAGGCCATATATTATTTCAAAATAATTGAATTTCTAAATCACCAACACCTTTAAAAATATTTAATTACTAATGAAAACATCTTCAGAAATCTCAGGTTGCTAAAAACAAAACCTTCAATAATATCTGGTTGCTGAAACAAATAACCATGACCTTCATCGCTTTATGATTGCTGATAAAAATACCATGCTCTTATGTACCAATAGCATCAATTCCTCAACATCATTTTGCACCTCTCTCAATTCTATTGCACACACCAACAAAATCCCTTTGTTGCTCTCCCTCATACAATCACTAGTAGTTCCAACTCTAGCAATCCTCTATTCTGCACACCTATGCAACAACTAACGATTCACACACATTTTTTTGCATTACATCTCTCATTAGTATCTCTGTTCCTCGAGCTCTGCTTTATGAAATTCTACATTGACATTTTGAAATTGGGCTATTGTTATCTTGCTCTTCGATTGCTGCATGAATTAATAATTTTTGTCTTTCTCCTATTCATATTAGTATTTTATTTTTTCTCTTCAAGTCTTCTTCTACTCCTTACCTACTAGTTCAAGAAATTTTGATTTTCACTGTTGTTTTCTTCAATTCTCTCTTTGTTACAGGATTTAGTAGTACACCTATTATTTGTAATTTCTGCTAACAATGGCTTAACTTCGAAAATTACTAATACTTAACTACATCCAACTCATTCATCCATGAAACTAAATCAATTTATGATTTTTCATGTTGCTATTGGGATTCGAAACTCCACCGTAACTGCTATATGCTATGAAACATGGCTTCCATGCAAAACACTTTGTTGTAGGCTTAGAAGGCTTTCATGGCCCTTTTTAATTTCAATCAAAACATTCTGCCAAAAATGTCAGATTGGCCTTTAACATATTTTTCTTTGACTCCCTTACCTATTTTGTGCCATAATATCGAGTCTTTGTGACCACCGATTTAGGCCCTGGGCACTAAGTCTCTTTAACTCCTATCGGGGGCCTTTTTCCCTATGATAATGTGTTCGTGTCATTGGTCAAGCCTCTATGCAAGGCGACCAAGAACTAGCCCAAAGGCCAATGCTTAGTTGTTCAAGGAGCCTCCATGACTCTTTTCTCTACACCCTAGCTCTCATTTCTATGTGAAAAATACTAGGGTCATGTCGAAACGCTTAGCCTGAAACTCTCATATCCCTAGGCTTCCACTTAAATTTCAATGTAATAACCCACCGGGGTCTTGAATTTAGGAGGAGTTGCACTAATGGGGACCGCCTGACCCTCCTATCATTGGTTGTTGCTTCCGCAGTAGCCCGAGTATCCCTCTTCTAGTGCTTTAGTTAACTTTTCTTTTCATAAACCACCAAGCTTGGCTTTACCAACTTAGCTATCTTGCAAGGTCCTCTCAGAACTGCTGTGATTGGTTGCCACTTTTTCCACTACTATCGTGTCCTGATACTCGAGAACTCAACACCACTTCCAAATGACGAGAATTGAATCTTTTGGGCTTATCCCTATGGGATGATGTCATAATGACATCACTAGGGAAACCTAGCTCCTCGTGATTGGTGACATGTGTCACCCAGTAATGGGCCCTTTAAGTTCCCAAAAAACGTTGAATATACTTGCCATGTGTCCTTCTCTTATATGATGATGCTGAAATTATCCTCTATTGTTTGTTGAGCCAATCCGATATTTCCACCTATCCTCCTGGAGGAAAGAAAAATATAACTCCGAGGCTTTTTTTTCACCAATTTATTTGTTAATCGAAAAAATTATTGGGTTTAGAAAACTTTCTCTGGAACCACTCCTGACTATATTGTGGTTTTAGGAGGGGTGCCCCTGGAGTAGCTCTCTATCATTGACCTACAAGATTAGTTGTGTGGGAAACCGCTTCTGGGACCATAGATCCCATCTAACCAACTACCTTTAAGCCCCCCAGAAAGTTCCCACATAGTCTGATGCTTTCCTCCTGCCACTTAGTTGTGTGTGCCCTGTTAGGTCCCCGTAATTTGTCAGATTGGCAAGACCAAATGTACAAGGGTAACATCAAACCAGTCTTTGGAGTCCTAGGACCTAGCCTTCCTAGACTCAGAGAGGGCTCTCTCTATGTTTGTGTAAAGGATGTAACTTGATAGCTTTCAAGGTTTTGATTTTAGGCTAGTTATATAGATTAGGGTTTGTTTTTTTGTATTGATTAGTTGGGTTGTTTTTCAAGTAGAAACCAATAGAGTAGAAGAGGTTTAGACCATTGGGCTATGGAGTCTGCAAAAGGTCTAGAAAGTACAATAATGGCTCAAAGGTGCTTTAGAGGGCAAGTATAACAAAGCTAAATGGATCTTCAAGGCTTAGTGATTGAAGTGAATATTAAATTGTGAACAAAGTAGGTGCAAAGGGCAGTTAAGAATCCTTTGGCAAATACTACAACAAGAAGGGCCTTTAATATCACTATGCATAAAGAAATAACCAAATACAGGGCATACCATACTTCTCTAACCAAACCCTAGCAAGTAAACATCAAGACAACAATCCAACAAACCATAGGGAGCAATAATCCTATAAAGTCTCTAGTGATTTCACCCTTAGGCAAAGAAAACATTCAAGATAAACACATAGTAATGATCAAGAAGCAGGGAACTCCTAAATTCCTTCATCAGACTACAAAGACCTTTATAGCAACCTTTCAAGAATGGGCAAAAGAGCATGGGAAAACCATAAACCTCTTCGGTCAAAACCCTAATTAGCGATACTTCGAAGTAAATACCTCTTAAACAATGTTTAAAGTTATACCAAAAGACAAGGCTAACCATAAAATTTCTTGGCATAGGCTCCATTAAATCATTTTTGAGATAAACAAGCTGAGTGGGATTAGAGAGCAACTACGAATTCTCTAAACTGAACAAGTAGAGGAAAACATGAGAGCAAAAGAAGAAGACAGACTTAATGTGCTTTTGAAGGCATACCTTAAGCTAAAATTTCTACTCTAGTGCAAGAGAAAGATGAAAAAATATGTTAAACAGAAGAAGACAAGTACAAAATGAGAAATACATCACAATTAGCTATGTTAATGAATCCTGCAAAGTGCTTGTCTCATTGATATGCAGTCCAAAATCTTCACAATGCTCCAAAACCAAAAACTCCTTACAACTCAGAGCCTATGCTCAGTTCAACAACTAACCAACATGAAAATGAGGCCCTCATGTAGTATTTATCATGAAAAGGAGAGTCAAAACCCTAGCTAGGGTTTTGGAGGCCATTAATTGCTCATAAATATCATTTTTGTCCTTTGAGACCATGCAAGGCCCAAGGTACAAATATCCTAATCTAATAAATGAAAAATATCTCCTAACATTAAATTCTGAGCTAACTAGGAGTGATTTTCCTCAAAATTCCTCGAAAATATATTTTTCCATAAATTTCTGTCTTTTTTTGACTTTGCAAGCAAGGGCATAGCGCCAAGGCCAAGGGCATAGCGCATGCACTAGGAAAATAGGTCATCTTGCAGCTGAGTTGTGGAGGCCTTCCCGGTGTCCAAATGAGCTTCATGATAGCTCATTGGAAAGCTTATCAAGTATAATTTCCAAAACAACTTTTGGTTTTCCATTTGGTGTTCATTTTCCTACCCAAAAACTAAACCTCCCAAGACTACTCAGGGCGCACACCAACTCTGAAAATAGGGTAGAAAGGTGGTTTTCTGGGTGTTTTTGGTACTTTTGAAGGACCAAATCTACTCCAAATGATCTGAAATTTTGTGTGTATGATGCCCTTGGCCTAATAATTCCAAAAATTTAAGCCACTCCTCAAAAATATGCCCCAAAAAAGACCATAAATCCAATGGCACCGCGCCTTTGGCCCTTAAAAAACAGTCAAAACTTCACAGGTGAAAAAATGTGCCCAAAGTTGGATTTTGGTCAGCTGATGATTGTTGTGAAACTAGCTCCAAAAAGAGAAAAAAAGAGATATCAACGCCTTAGAAATAAGCCACTTCGAGGGGGCAAGCTCCAATACATTACATGAATGAAACATTCTTGGATGATACAAATGACAAAACCTCCTTTATATATATAGGAGTCCATGGGGCCACAATGTAATCCTAGCGGGGTGACAATGTAATCCTACCCGACCTAAAAATAATAATTTAAGGGCACAATAATAACAATATGGGGGTTACAGGGGTGCAACAATAACAATAAGGGGGTTACACTAACAACAATAAGGGACTATACTAGTAATATAAGGACCTAACATGCTCCTCCCCTTCAAAAAGGTGTTTTCCTCAATGCTTGAGTAGCTCCGGGTGCTTTTGTATAAAATTCTCATCCTCCCATGTATAATCTTCCGTGGGTAAGTTCTTCCATTTGATGAGATACTCTGAAATTGATCGATTTCGTAGTTGTCGAGTTCTTGTTTCCATGGATTCTTCAGTTTCCAATATGGTTTTTCCTTGTTCATAAAGTTCTATAAATATTGTTTGAACTGGAAGTTTGTCCCTTATAACCTTTTTTAAGCATTAAACATGGAAAACTGGATGAAATCGTGAAGAAGCAGGAAGAAGTCTAATTCAGGGATGCCAGGTACCCAATTTTTGCAAAACCTTGTAAGGACCATAGTACTTTGGTGATAATTTATTATCCTTCTTAGCTTGCTTGAGGGACATTTGTTTGTATGGTTGTAGCCGTAAAAATACCCAGTCTCCCACATCAAAACTTCTCTCACTGCGATGTTGATCTGCCTGTTGTTTCATTCGATTTTGTGCTAAATTTAGGTTATCCTTTAATAGTTGGAGAACTTCTTGTTGATGCTCGATGTGATCCTCCACTACTTGAACCCTAGCATTTTCCCTTAAAGAAGATGTGATGGATGGTGGATGATATCCATAAAGTGCCATAAATGGGGTCATTTTTGCTGTAGTATGGAAGGAAGTGTTATACCACCATTTAGCCAGAGGTAACCACTTGACCCATTGTGCTTTCTTATTAGATACAAAACAACGAAGATATCCTTCCAAACATTTATTTACTATCTCTGTTTGATCATCGGATTGAGGATGATAAGATTATCTATGAGCTAGTTGAGTACCCAAACAAGAAAATAATTCTGTCCAAACATTTCCTGTAAAAATGGGATCTCTGTCACTTACAATAATCTTTGGGTTTCCATGTAGCTTTTGAATTGTTTCCATAAATGCAGTAGCAACTGTACTCGCTTTAAATGGATGAGATAATGCACAAAAGTGTGCATACATGGTAAGTCTATCAACTACCACCATGATGACACTCCTTCCTTCGGACTTAGGTAAACCTATGATAAAATCCATTAAAATCTCCTCCCAATGTGGACTTGGAATGGATAAAGGTTGTAGAAGACCCGGGGTCTTAATTGTCACCACTTTATTTTGCTGGCAAACCAAACATTCCGCAACAAACTTTTGAATATCAGATTTAAGGCCATCCCAAAAAAAATTTTCTTCACCATGTGGTAAGTTTTTAAAAATCCCGAGTGTCCTCCTAAAGAGAAGTGTGCAATTCCAAAAGAATCTTTTGTTTTAGTTGGGAATCCTTGCAAATATATAAGCGATATTTGTACCATAAGGAATATTTTTTCCAACTAAATGTATTAGATGTAATAGGATCTTGCTGCAACTTTTGAATGAGAGTCCACACTTATTCGTCCTTCTTCCATTCATCCCTTGCTTCGATTATCCAATCTGGTTGGATAATTGAAATGGCACAAAGAAATGCTTCCACCTCTTCATCCTTTCTTGAGAGTGCATCTGCAACAACATTTAGCTCCTCTTTTTTGTAGACGATTTCAAAGTAATAACCCAACATCTTTGTGACCTATTTTTTCTACTCTTCTGAAGATAGTATTTGTTCCAAAAAGTGTTTAAGACAATCATGATCAGTTTTTACCTTGAAGTGTCTTCCCATTAGGTAATGTCTCCATTTCTTTAGTGCATGTAGTATTGCCAACATTTCCTTCTCATAAATAGCCTTTTGTAAATAATTTCCTTTGATTGAACGAATTTCAAAAGAAATGGGTCTTCCTTCTTGCATTAAAAAAACACCAATTCCATTTCCTGAGGCATCACATTCCATAATAAAGGTTTCTGTGAAGTCTGGCATAGCTAAGACTGGTGCTCGGCACATTGCCTCTTTAAGATTTTCAAAGGCCTTAGTTGCTTCAAGAGTCCATGAAAATGCATCTTTCTTCAATAATGTTGTTAGAGGTGCTGCTATTCTCCCATAATTCTTAACAAACTTCTGATAATACCTTGTTAACCTGAGAAATCTACGCAACTGCTTTATGGTTGTGTGGACTTTCCATTCCTTAATGGATTTAATTTTGTTAAGATCTACCTTAACACCCTCGTGAGATACAATATGACCCAGATATTTCACCTCTTGTACTCCAAAGAAACATTCAGATGTTTTTGCATATAATTGTTTCTCCAATATTTTGAGCACCCTGTCAACATGTAGAACATGATCCTTCCAAGACCTGTTGTAGATTAGTATATCATCAAAAAAATACTAGCACAATTTTTTTAAGGAATGGTTTGAAAATGGAATTCATCAACCATTGAAATGTAGAAGGTGCATTGGTAAGGCCAAAAGGCATGACAAAAAATTCATAATGATGCTCATGAGTTCGAAATTTTTTTTTCGGAATATCTCCAGTCTTCATTCTAATTTGATGATATCCTGAATGAAGATCCAACTTGGTAAAGTAAATTGCTTCATGTAATTCATCCAATAATTCATTAATCACATGAATGGGAAATTAATCTTTAATAGTGAGCTTATTGAGCTCCCTATAATTCAGACACATGCTCCATGATCCATCTTTCTTGTGCACCAATACTACTAGAGCAGAGAAACAACTTTGACTAGGTTGAATTATACCAACCTCTAACATTTCTGCAATCATACGTTCAATTTCGCTCTTTTGGACATAAGGATATTTGTAAGGCCTAATGTTTGGAGGAACACTTCCTGGAATCAAATGAATAGCATGATCATAATGAAGAATAGGTGTGAGTCCTTTGGGAGTATCAAACACCTTGGAATGATTGTCCAAGAATTTTTGGAGATCTGGAGAAATAGATGATTTTGATGTTGGAACTTCTAGTGAGCGTAATTGTGAAATTACGCTGCGTTTTTATTTCTTCAGAAGATTTGTCATGACATTAGAGCTTATTATCTTTCCTAGCTTCCCTGCGATACCCCGTAATTCGATTTCCTTTCCTTCCGAAAAAAAATTCAAGAAAAGTTCTTGAAAATTAAAAGCTACCGTCCTCAAAGATTGTAACCATTGTACTCCTAGTACAACATCAGCACCTCCCATTGGGATGGAAAGCATTGGACTATTCAATACATATTCTCCCATGGCTAGCTTGTTATTATGGAATTTTCCAGAGCAATTTATAGTTCCTCCATTTGCAACCATCACTTGACATTTTGGTGCTGGGTATAGGAAACAATTGAATTCCTTGGCTACCTTACAATGAATAAAATTATGGGTACTACTTGAATCAATCAACACTATTACCTTTTTCTTCTTGATATGTCCTTCTATCTTGAGCGTTTGAGGAGTGGTAATTCTTGCCAATGCATTACATGATATGGTCGGACTCATTTCTTCTTCTTCTAGGGTTTCTTCCTGGTATATATCCTCTACTTTTGTAGTTTCTTCTTCATTTTATTTCTCCTCTTCACAATCTATGTAAAATAATTTCTTCTCAGTACACTTATGACCTTTAGTGTATTTTCTATCACAACTGTAGCGAAGCCCTTTTGCTCTTTTTTCTTCCAATTGTTGTGGTGTCAACCTTGTAGGTTGTGGAAGTCTAGGAGCAGCAACACTTCCATCTTTATAGATGTGAGTGGTAGGCTTCCTTGTCACCATAATTTTACATTCAATTTTTATTTCCAACCTGAATGCCTTCTCCAATGAATCAGGTTCCCAAATGCGAACTTCATGTTGGATGTTATCCTTTAAAGTGCCTATGAAGAAATCAATCCTATGTTCCTCTAGAATATCAGTTACCCTTATATTCAATTTTTGGAAGTCCTCAATGTGCTTCGCCACTGAACCCTTTTGTTTGAGATTTATCAATTGGCCAAAGAAGGTGTTGCTATTTTTATCCTCATAATGTTCTATCATTTCCTCCATAAAAATTGACCACGTGACATTTTTTTACGAGAGAAAAGCCATCGATACCATACAAATGTATTTTTTTCTAAATGTAAAGTTGCAATGCATACCTTTTATGTGTTTTTCACATTATTGAGATCAAAATATTGCTCCATCTGTAGTATCCATATTACGGGGTCCTTGCCATAAAACTTCCTCATATCCATCTTTGGAATATGGTGGTTCTTCCATCCAACATTAGAGTTTATGAAATCACGATTAACATTTATTTTGTTCTCATCATGAGTTTCCTCTACTATCTTTTTGCCATTAGGAAACATTTCTTGTATCAACTTTTCCAAACCTTCGATGTCTACTTTTAGATCATTCTTCATGTTTTCCATGTTGTCTTTGATTTTTTCATCGATCTTAGATTCCATGTCATCGATCTTAGCTTCCACGCCCACTTCCATGCCATCCATCTTAGCTTCCAAACCATTGATCTTAGTTTCCATGCCTTTCTTCAAACCATCCATCTTAGTTTCTACACCTTTCTTCAAAACTTCCATTTCTTTTTTTGTTGCTCTTTGCGATAGTGAAATTTGGTGCACTTGCTCTTGTAATTTTGATATCTCATGTTGTGTTTCTTCGTCTTCATGAGTCACAGTAGAGCCTTCTGAAGGCTTAATGGGTGGTCAATTCCTTTTATGGGGAATTTTAGAACCCAATACTGATATCTATTCTTCAATATGCCCTTGGAATAAATTCAAACTAATTTTTTTCAAATGAGACTTATGTAATTCAAAAAAAGTACACACCTTTTTCTTGCTTTTGGGGAGCTCGATATTGAAACTGAATTATCTCTGTGATTTAGGATCTTCAATATCTAAAATTTGGCCCTGTCGTATCCCTCTGAATCCTCTTTTGAATGCCACAGGTATGAACTGATTTGGATTCTTCAAGGAAAAGTTATGTTCAATCTCCCACAATGACCTAATTATGGACTAGTTCAGTAGAGCGAACTTGTATGACTTGCCATGTGTCACTGTTTACTCCTTTGTCTCTAAAATTGATAGAAAGGAAACTGCAGTTTGTTTACTTCCAACCACTTTTTACCGAATTCCAATCTGATGCTTAGAGAGAGATATGAATATTTTCCCATGATCACCTCTTTGAGATGAAATTCGAGAGCCTGAAAGAGACCTAACTTCCATAGATCAATCTCCTAAAATATTGAACCAAGCTCTGAAATTTTGCAACAAATTTTCCTCAGGATTTCAGCTTCACACTCTAAAATTTTCAGCTTCTAAACCTTCGTAGAAAATAATTTATAGCAAAAATGCCGCGATGACCTATTTGGTGCAGTGAAACCCTAGAATCCAAAGCTCTGATACCAAATGTTGTGAAACCGGGTCCAAAAAGAGAAGAAAATATATATCAATGCCTTATAAATAAGCCACTTCAAGGGGGAAACCTCCAAAACATTACATGAATGAAAAATTATTGGATGATACAAATGAAAAAACCTCCTTTCTATATATAGGAGTCCATGGGGCCACAATGTAATCCTAGCCGACCTAACAATAATAATTAAGGGCACAATAATAACAATATGGGGGTTACAGGTGTACAAAAATAACAATAAGGGGGTTACACTAACAACAATAAGGGACTATACTAGTAATATAAGGACCTAACAATAATGTTTTGGATATGTGTAAGGATAGATTAGCAAGGTTACCAAGTTTTCTTTGTCTTTAGCCTCATTGGTTTCATCATATTTTTCATAGGCCTCATTGTTAGCAGCCTTACTGCTTTCTTCATGGCTCCTTGACCCACTATCATCATCACTCTTTGTCCCATTGTCATCATGTTCACTGCTATGTGCCTCATCATTGCCAACATCATCACTTCTTTTTGTTTCCATGCTCTCTGCCTTATCACTAAGCTCTACCTCACTACTGATATCCTTCTTTGTTTGATTCTTCCCTATTTTCCTCCTCACTGGCATCTGCCTCTCACTACCCTTTTATTCATTGCTTGATTTATTTATTTCCCTCTCCCTTACTGACATTTTGACCACTCTGCCATGAGAGACCTTAGGACCGCAAAATTAAAATAAGATAACGGGATAATGGAACGAAAAAATTTTCAGTGTAGGGGATGAATGAATGAATGTTATGACCTGTTTAGATAAATGAAAACCTTTAAACTTAATGTAAGCACCCTTGTCAGTCACTAATTTTCTTTATTAAGTAGATGGAATGAGTTTCAACAGTGATTTCAAGATCAATCCGTAGAGTATCCCTTTAGGGTTTTCTTATCATTAACTAAAAATCATCAAATAGCTTGAGAATGCAGTTTGGGCACCTATTTAACAGTCATCAATGTCTTGGAGGACCTTGGAGGAAGTTTGAAAGAAATTTGAAGCATATTGAGTGGTTTTTTTTCTTGGAGGGCCTCCCTGGCCAAGCGCGCAGCGCCAAGGCCAAGGGCACAGCACCGGAGGCAATTTCTGTGGGCGATTCGGGCAAGGGCGCAACACCCTGCCAGGAGCGCAATGCCTCCTTCCAGGTGCACAGCTCCTGTGTAAAATACACAAGAAAAAATTCCAGTTGCGCAACGCCTCAAGAGTTACTCCAATTTTGGCTCAAAAACTCACAGTTTCTTCTCCCTTTGAAATTTCTAGTTCTCTGCAAGGAAAAAATGAATGTCCTAAAGTGTTAGATGAGCTTGATGGGTAGATAGAAGTGTAATTTAGTCTTTGAAACCCACTTCCTACTATGTCAAACCTTCTTTTCCTTCTTCACTAATTTTTTTCTTTTACTTTTTCCTTGTAGGTGACTGGAAACACTCTCTTGGCTTTGCTTTCACTCCCTTGAGATTTGACAAGTGCATTTTGATGATTCTATAATGATTACACATAATAGCAGCTTCAATATCCTCTAATATCAGCTTCAAGATCCTCTGTTGTTTCCATCATCAAGTTAACTCAACTTTCACCTCTTTTTCTCATTTAGGCATGACAACTATTTAAACACTTTTGAGAGGTTTTCTCACAACAACACTTTCAAAATATTCTTCTGTCTGTACCATGGAGTTTTAAAACCTGTTTTTTACCTTCTTTGACATTTTCTATTTTGCAGGTGCCTGAAAACACTAACCTAGCCTTCTCTTACTGATACTCTTCACACTTTTATAAGTCTGGAATCTGATCACAGTGGCATCTTTAGAATCTTCCTTTGTTGTCATTATGGAGTTGAAATCATGCATTTTACCTTCTGTGGCCACATTCCCAAAACCCTAACTGTTTGGACTGCTTTAAGATAATTATCAGTGTTGTCTTCTAAGTTATATATAGCCCTTTCAAGTTCATTTACTTCTGTCCAGTTTACCACACCTTTCTACCATATTTCATCAATCATCTCTGAAAGAATTTTCTTCATGTTAAGTTTTTGGTGTGCCTCCTCCATGGTCATTTTTGCATTTGATCACTGCTTGGCACCCTGCTGGACCTTCAAGCTCAAAAACCCTAGTTCTACTTAATTCCAAGTGTTTCCTGTCTTCCTTGCTGCAAGATGCCTTTATTCAGGGGCAGACCTCCTACCGCACCAACTTTTTGTTAGAATTTTCAACACTTCTGCAAAAGTGTCAAGCTTGTTCATTACCTTATGTGCAGACTCTGAAACTGAATGATAGTCCTCTTTGGAAATGATGACCTTGAAACTTATGAACCCTAATTGACCTAGTGGGTGGTTATTTGACCTGGTCTTTGACTTAAAATTGGCTTGGAGTCTTCAAGTGTAAAAACAGAGTATTGACAAAGTGATGTATTGAAGATCCAAAATCCAATGTACTTGATTTATGTAAAGAGCCTACAGAGATAGTTTTGAGACCATAAATTCTTGAGGAACCTGGTGAACATGGGAAGGAATAGGCTTATAGGTAACCCTAGATGGAAAGTGGAGTCATGGACAAGGGAAAAACATAGTAATGAGGTTATAGGTGGGAAAAGGGATGGAGATGAGTGGCACAAGCCCATAAGGAGTCCTTTAGAAGTGGCAGGGTGACCATGGAATGGAAAAATTGTAGAATAGTGAAAAATTTTCTACAAGGATAATGAAGGCAATGAGATTTCTAAAACTCACAATATTCAGGGAATTTTGTTTTTAGAAATCTAGAACCAATACTTAGTCACCTATAGATAGTAAAAATTATTGATGACCAGCAGTGGCTCCACTTAGGGAGGGAAGCTCTTTTTCAGGAGGTGTCCAGGACCCCAGAGTTCAGATCTTTCAGTTTTGAAGAGAAATACCTTACTTGTACTTGGCAGATCCCTTTTTCTTCATTTTCTGATGCTCTCTTGAAGCTATGATCTCAAAAATCTGAAAAGTCATGATTGATTCAACATCAGTTCTACCTACCCATCATACTTGGCCTAACATTTTTTCTTCTTTTGGGTGCACTTGGACTGGAAAACCCTTGACATTCTTTTCTTTTGAAAGAATAAAAAACTATCTACTTGTACCCTTATCACTTCCAAGGGTTTAGATTAGGCTAACTAACTCTCTTATTCTCTACCTATTCTACTTATCTGTCAAGGTTAAGCTGTTTGAAAGATTTTCATCTCTAACCTACTGACATAAAGTTAAAAATATGACCAGACCAAGATTAAGCAATCTGATTTTCCATAGGTTGTGGCATTTGGACAAGTTGCACACAGACATTTTTTTTATACAATAAAAAGCTAGAAAACATGAGGGCTGTGATTTCAGAATTTGTTATGCATTGCTCTCATTTTTCTTTAGTTTAGATTTATTCTTTGGAACCCAACATCTTTTCCTAATCTAATCTACTGACAAGCCAAGTTTATATGGTTTGGAAAATATTCTTTCACTAACCTATCAACATAAATTTAAAACATGTCCAATCATGATTAGGCTAAATGACTGAACAAGACTTTATTTTTCTCAACAGTAGTGGAATTTAGGCTTGCACACTTTCAAAAATAATCTTTTTTGGGTATGGGGCTGTACCTCTTCTTTTTACTTGCCCTCTTTTCTTCTTTTCTATTTTTTTGTAACTTTTTAGATCAACATTCTAAAACTTTAAAACTAGAAATATGCTCATAGTGCTGAGCTTATTTGCATACTTATCTATCCTAATCTAACTTACACATGATATATATTCATTTTTTGAACTCTCTTTTCCAATATAACCAATCAAGTGGATGATTCCATGAGTGATATTTGTTTAGCTCTTTGAGTGTGTTGAAAAAATCAAAAGGCCACTCATACCTTACTTGTGTTTGAATAGTAGTGCTTAAAATTTCCTTTAAACCTTGCATCAAACTGCTCTTGACATATTTCACTCCCTCTTCAACTGTCTCTAAGAAGTCAGCAAAAGGATATTGAAATAATTCCTGGCTTGGAGGATTTTAGAAATAGGTTTCATTCAGGACTACTCCTTCCTCCACTTGGCTAGGTTTGGGACTCTTTTGGGAAAGAAACTCCACCTCTTCTTCATGATCATCTATGCTAGAAGCCTCATCATATATTGCAATGTTTTCCTCTAGAAAACATGATATGCTCTAATTGAGTGGTCTGAATTCTGTGTGAAGGCCATCATGTTGATGAGCAGGAGCATTCTTTGGCAATAAATCTTCCCGAAAAGGTAGTACAACATTTCTCATGTGATGATCAATTTCCAAGCCTTCATCTGTAATTTGAAATTCAATGGAACTTGGTGGTTGCAAATCTAGAACTCAGGAGAATTCTATGTCGCAAATGATTTCCTCAATTATTTCAGGAAAAGGTTTCTCGTTAACAACTTACTCAAGAAGTTCATTGTCTTCCCCAACCTCAACATCAAAAATGAAAGACTGCTGATTTCCAATCACATGAAATTTATTTCCAATGGACTAAAATGAAGTAGAACAAAGAGTCAGAGATCCTTCACTTACTTCCAATTTTTCTAGACTTTCCTCATCAGTGTCATAGCTGATATGTATTGGCTAATTAATATTTTCAAGTTGATGAAAATAAACTTCCTCCCACAAACCAACTGTTGATTGCTTTGTAAGATTAGCTTCTGTTTGGATAACATCACCATCATACTAATCTAGTATGTATGATTGGTAATATTACTTATATTGATCTGTGGTAGCTGGGATTAGCATGAGAATAAATAGAAATGTTCAGTTCATATGAAGGTTTAGAGGTTGGCTGCATGTTTATAATTTGATTTATTTCATCTTCAGTTAAAAGAGGAGGCATTTTTCTCTTTCTTTGGACATAACTACAGTAGTTTTCTTTCTCTTGTGAAGGTTGATTCTGAGGCTGAATGTCTTCTTGAGCCTCATCTAAAAGAGATGGTGAATCAACACTTGTGCCTTCAAAGAGATCTTGTGGATATTCCTTTATTTACTAATTGATTTCATCCTCAACCAAAGCCTCTTGGTTGTCATACTAGTTATCTTGAGTATGAAATGCATGTATTTCTTCTAATAGACTTTCAGGATGCCAATTTCCCAAATCTTCATCAATATTTACAAGGTGTTGTATGGGATCTTCAGATTGCTCACAACCATTTTTAGCTAAAGATAAAGATGAACAATTTTCTTTGTAATGTTCATAAAACACCTTGTGGAAATCCTTTAAAGAAGACAAACTACCAGGCTCTAGGCCTTCATACCATTTTCTTTCCTTTCTTTCTAATGTCCCCATGAAAATTTTCATGAGGCAATCCTCATGCCATTCAACTTTTAACCTCCATACATGTATATGAAATTTTATGAGATGTAACAAGGGGTCATCAAATTTTTCATATTGAAACATAGGTAGGTTAGAAACCTGGTTTATCTGAGGCATTTTATGTGGGAACCCAGGGATGTGATTTTTGTTCATTGGAGTATATCTCCATTGTATCCTTGGATCCATGTTTGAAAATCAGAAAGGGTCATTGCATATTTTCAACCAGTCAAGAGTTCTCTACCAGTGGAGTCTTTAGGCCTATTGAGAGTTATGGAGTCGCCAGGTGGAAGATTTCAACTTTCCTGTCCACCATCAACAATACTAGGATTAATTAATGCATTCCTAGAGGATTCTGTGAGAACTAGTGGGGTCAACAGGGCTACTGAAGACCAGTGGAGTCGCCAGGTGGATGATTCTTACTGTTTTGAGGATGTACTTGTTGTCCACCATCAACAACTCAAATACCAATATAAGGATGTTTGTGGGTTTTCTAAGGTCCTAAGGAATACTTATATTGTCATTGACTCAGAAGGTCCTACCAAGATCACCATTATGTTAGGTCCCCATAATTTTTCAGATTGGCAAGACCAAATGTACAAGGGTAACATCAAACCAGTCTTTGGAGTCCTAGGACCTAGCCTTCCTGGACTTAGAGAGGGCTTTCTCTATTTTTGTGTAAAGGATGTAACTTGATAGCTTTTAGGGTTTTGATTTTAGGCTAGCTTTAAAGATTAGGGTTTGTTTGTTTGTTTTGATTGGTTGGGTTGTTTGTCAAGCATAAACCGATAGAGTAGGAAGGATTAGACCATTGGGATATGGAGCGTTGAGCCCTAGAATTTCCTTCTCTTTTACAAACCTTCACTTCATTTCCAGGGATAATTTTAAGGATGGAAAATTAACTTGAAGTTTAAAAAATTTGCGAATCTCACTAGTCCCTAATATGCAAACTATAAAATGTTTATTTATGTATTTGTAAACTTATTTAAATTTATAATCATATTATATACATTGTCTATATAATGTTGGCGATTTTTAATGTAAAATAATTTTATACTGTAAAATTTGGGCGAATCATTTTTATAAAAAAATGGAAATTGGCGAATCTTTTTTTTTTTAAAACCATCGAAAATTAGCCCACCTACGAATATTAGCCCCTAAAATTTTCCATGTTCATTTCATCATTATTTTATCACTTCATAAGCCTAAAATCAATGAAGAATGATTAGGATTGCTTAAACGTTACATGCAATTGATTAACATATTGTATTTTCATGATTTTCGTTGTTTTAATAATTTTCTGCAAAATAGCTACAGAATACAGGCGTTCCGTAGCTGATCACGTGTTTCGCAGCTGTTTTAGAGTTTAAATGGGTTACAGGTGTCTTCTGAAGGAAAAACGCATATGGGAAAATTCTACAGCACTCCCTCATCATTTGTTGCTCTCCACGAAGTCTAAGTTCGAATCTCCAAGCGGTTATGCACGTGGAAGAGATTAAAACTGAGCAGCAGTTTCCTATCAGGACACGGACTCCACATAAAGAACGAGGCCTTCAATAAGAGTTTCAATTTGATTAGAAGTGGGAAAGACACTTATCCCTTTATTTTCTCCAGATTAGTTATGTAATCTTGATATAAATATGACTTGGGAGACTGAGCAACACTCGTTAGATTTTGGCTTTTGCTACTAGATTTCATAGAACCGTGAATACTCTGTTTTAAGTATTTTTCTCCTTTAATGAAAAAGACATCGTTTTAGTGCAAGAGCTGAGTCAAAGTTAAGTGGATTTACTGGCTATTAAGCGTGGGAGCCCCTACTGTAGAGAAACAAGTTGGAGGGAAATGATTTAGATAGTAGCCTTAGCTTGATTTCGTTTTCAATTTCCCAATTTTAATAGTTTACTCAACTTCATGCTTTACGCTCATTTACATTACATATTACGATTGATATTCTTCTATGAATTCTTTAAAATATCTAAGCAGTGAATGGGAATTAGCTGTGATATTTTGGGGTTAGTATTGTTTTCATATTGAGCTGTGTGTTTATGTTCAATAGCATTGAATAATACAACCATACTTGTTTTCACAAACTCTTCCAAAATATCATTCCTGCTTCTGTATTCTGCCTTGAACAAAGATGGGCTGTAGGAATTCTTTGCAGGATAGTTACATATTTGATTTAGTTACAACACTCATAGGTAGAATACACACATCTGATTGACTGTCATTTCATTTCAAGTTTGATAATGGATTTTCAGTTTAACACTGTTCACTGCACTTCAAGTAGACTAGTAACACTCTAGTGTAGTCTTAGCTCACTGTATTAACATTCCAAGTTTAGTTGCTATCCATTGCATTTTAAATTGTATTAGTTGTTAAATTTAAATACCACGGTCTTCATTATTTACAAAACTTTTTTTGTTCCAAACTCATATTAATACATAATCATTTGGACAGAAGCTAGTATCAGTCTAAGACTTGGAGTATTTTGCAACCTTTTTACCATTTCAAAAACAAGCCTTTTCTCAAATACTATTCTAAAAAGGAAATCTATAACTTTTGAGTGAGGCCTAGTGGTGTTAAATTGAGTTGCAGAACAAAATTAGAAGCTAGTTTAGAGTAGAAATCTTATTATGATACAAATGTTCTTTTCCAAATATATTCCAATAAACCTTTAAACCATGGATGAGATATTGTAACATTGTAAGTTGATTGTTTGATTGTTTAGTTAGGAGAACTTCATTCACACTTAACTTGTCCATTTCTCAAGATCTTCCAACACATCTTTAATGAATGAATTGGATAAAGTTTAAGCTCATGTTGTGATTTATGTCCTTGAAGTCATTATCAAGCTTTGCATTTGTTGTTTGCCAGCCATAGTCTAGGCTTTGTTCTGTTTTAGTATTTGCATTTGTTATTTGCCATCCATAGTTTAGGCCAATAGCTTTTTTTCACCAGCATTTAATTCTTTCCCTTTTCAAACATAAAACAATAAAACCAAAAACATCAGAAAACACTAAACACAACGTAGTGAGAAACAAATACCTAGGCACATATAGTGCACCACACTTCAGCAGTCTACCAACCCTGGTTCACAATTAATGAACTCAATTTAGGTACACTAGGTTGAGCACAAAAATTTTGGCGCCGTTGCCGAGGAAGTGTAACTAGGTAACCTTATTTCGTACATCCAAAAAAAAAAAAAAAAACAAAAACTTCAATCACCTACCACACCCACTATATCATGTAGTGCAGTAAGAGCCACACATCCACATCATGAATTCATATTTTTGTAGGTAGAAGAAGAGGTGACAAAGGAGGTTGAAGAAATGGATGGAGATGATGACAATGAGGAAGATCCTTTTGGATTTCCCATTCAAGAAACTGATATCAACATTCAAATGAAGAACATCCATCCATCTGTGCTTCCTAACTTCAAAGGTATGAGATCAGAAGACCCGGAAACCTTTCTTTTTGAATTTGAAATAATTTGTAGATCTTATGGCTACTCATTGCACATGCAAAAATTGAATTTGTTTCCGGCAACATTAAAGGATAGAGCTCTTAGATGGTTCATGACTTTAGGAACAAATTCTGTAAGGACATGGGATGATATGAAAAGAGTATTTTTGGAAAAATATAAAGGTTATTGCATGCACCATGACCTTAGAAATGAAGTCTTTAAGATGAACCAAAAAGATGATGAAAGCCTAGAAGATTTAGTGGAGAGATTTACTTATAATATCAAAAGATCTAAATTGCATAATTTAGGATCAGATGCATTAAAAAATCTCCTACTAAATTCTATAAAGGATGAATGGATTGATCTTCTTAATCTTGTGGGAAAAGGAGATGTATATCAATTTCCATTTCAAGAAATTTGTGAAATATGCAAGAACATATCAAGAGGAAAAGAAAAGTGTGTAAGATCCCCTCAAGATCCATTTATGGCAAGAGTAAGTAAGTCAGCATCAAGATTGGTAAGTCAAACTGAACCTAACAATTTGCTAAACATTCTTGGTAATTTAAATGACCAAACTGACATGCTAAGAATGCAAAACAAGCAAAAAGTTGCTTCATTTATATTTTTCCCTAAATGTAGAAAGAAACATGCTTTGCATGAATGTCCACTTGATAACATTAAAATGTGTAAAATTTGTGCAGGATCACATACTACTGAAGATTGCCCATCATTACCGGGGTTGAAAGAAATTTACCAGAAGGATAATGGAGCAAATCAAGCACAAGAGCAACTTTGTTATGTAGCTCCAAGAGGACTATGGCAGCCTCATCAACCCAATATGATGCAATATCCTTATGCACAATATCAAGGTTATGCACAACAATCTCAAGGTAATTGGAAAACACCCTTGCCTTGGCAACCTTGGGCATCTCAATCCCAACCTCAAAACCAACCTTGGAAACCTTGGCCATCTCAATCCCAACATCAAAACCAATCTTGGCAAAGGCCCTATAAAGGAAATCCACCATATCCTCAATCTTTCCCTCTCTATCCTCAATACCATCATCAATGTTATTCATACCATTCATCCCCACCACAACATCAAAATCACCCTCATTTGACCTCAATTCAACCTTTCCCATTACCATCCACACAAACACCCCAAAGATTCCCCACTCCACTACCTCCACAACCATTTCATATCCCCAACAATAAAACACCTCAATCAACTTACAATTCTAAGGTATTGCAAAATTATTCACCAGCTATCATTGAAAAACAACAACCAGAAGAAGAAGACTCAGATAAGGTCCAAGAATAATGGATGTCTGTTGATAAAGAGAAGTTATTAGAACCAGAGATTGAAAAGTCTCATGCATGCTTATCACCAGATTCTATGAATGAATATCATATCTCCGAAGACTTGCATTTCATGATAGAGGAAAGACAAGGAAGACAAGATTACATTGAATCTTGGTTCAAGTCATTCATTAGATCCCAATGCTCAATTATTCAATATCTTCTGACATCATCTAAATCAAGACAGTTGGCATCTCATATACAGGTACATATCAAAGAGTATCTTTCAAACCTGCATATGAGTTTATCTATCATCTTGTTACAGACATGGTTCCAATGGAAGTACTCATATACTTGAACAAGATTTTATTTTTCAAGTAGAGTATGACATAAAAAAAAAAAGAGAAAAAAAAGAAAAAGAAAAAGAAAAAAAAGAGTAAAGAAAAAATAAGTCCTATTGTGAAAACCAGCTTGCTGGCGCAATTGGACATGAGCTTTGCTTGAAAACCAGGCAACTGGTGAGAAAATTTCATAATAAGTTCTGCAATTTCATGATGGTTTCAATCTTCCATGGTTCTTCAAATCATTTTTGGTTCTATGCTCGAGTTGGATGATGTGGAATTCCTTAAGGTCCACCTTCCAACAGATCTTCTCCCATCGACCTCAACACTTTATCTGGGATCAATATTAGAGATTATTTGAAGTGTCTTGGAGCTTGCATTCATAAATGGCAAGCCTCCTCGTTGATAACAATGGGAATACAACAATGTCTCTTGATTGTCAAATCTTGCAGGCGACTCGACTTCGACACATTCATTCGTCCCTGTCAAGATGCACTGAGGTACCTTGACACTCATTTACATTATTAGTGAGTTGTCTCACATTGGTTAACGATTTTCATTATTGATCAGTGATCCAATGATTTCTTCCCATGCTCGACTTCGACACATTTATTCGCATGGTAAGAATTGTACCATGAATGTTGGCTTTGATGAAGACTAATGGTTTTATGGAATCAACAACAACTTGCAGCAGTACATTTTATTAGTTTCTTGTAGCAGCATGTTCATATTTTTGTCAATTCAATAACAACTGCGGAAAGTGGCAGTTTCTGCAGCTATTGCTGTAGCAACCTGTTTTTGTTTTTTTTGCAACTTTTTCCAGAAGGCAGTTTTGGCGCAAATATTTCAAGAGATTGGAGCAGAAATAAAAAATTCTGAGCTTCTGGGTTTTCTCAGAATATGATAAATTGAGTAAAATGCGGACAGAATTTGAAAAAAAACAATTTTTAAGGGCATTTCAGAAGGGTTTTTCAGGCAGATTTTCATTTTTCAGCATTATGGACAGATTAGGACAGATTTGAGTATTTTTGCACAGCAGTGCCTTTTCTTCATCAAAATGAAATTCTGGAAGCATGTAGCAGTAGAGAAGGTAAAAATACACAGTTTCCCTTTTGAATCACTCAATTCGGCCTTAAAATGAGTTCGTGGCGTACTTTTTTGTTGCAACATTAGGCAAAATGAAGGGTGAAACAGGGCAGAAATTGATTTTATCATAAATTTCAAACCATGCATCCGTTGGTCCTGAAAATTTTATGGTAAATGGATTGAGGTAGGGTGAATAAACATAGAAAATTTCAAAAAAATTTAGTGTGTATTCTTCAAGAAATTGGCCACTTTCACCTACAGCCATTTCTCATTTTTCGGGAGATCCGTGTAACCAATGGTAGAGATTCTTCGTCGGAAGATGCATAATAATATTGGTAACAACCTCAGAAAATTTTAGGGAATTATGATGTACCATTTGAGAGAAATTGCAAAATTCATTTCATTCTACAATTCCACTCCATCTCACTCCACTTTCACTCCATCTCACGCCATTTTCATTTCATTTCATAAGTCCTATTCCACTTTCACTCCATCTCACGCCATTTTCATTTCAATTCACAAGTCCTATTCCACTTTCACTCCATTACATTTCACATCCATCTTCCATAGTCATACTTCATTTCTTTTTACAGATTGCATGTTGCAGCCACATCTTATTCAGCAGTTCTGACACAATTGTACAACCTACAAAGAGATGATGATTATAGGAAATTGAAGGATTCTGTTTTGAAGACCAATATGCTAAAAGAGGACCAAAGGAACAACATCAAGCACAACAATTAACAAGGTCAAAAATTCTGAGGTAAATTGTGAAAATTATTTTAATAGCAAAAAGTTAAAACATGAAATAGATACAATGTGTATAATCATATGTTTCCTAAAACAACCTCTCCTTCGAATTGATTAACATATCTTGGCCATATCCCTTATCCAACATTCCAACCTACTATTCCACATCTCCTTAAGATTGTATCATTCACTTATTTCACCACAAGTTCATCATAAATTCTCCATCAGATCCATAACCACTTCATTTTCCCTTATAGCATCCATTCACCTCCATTACACTTTGCAGCCAATCCATCTCTAAGTGCAGAAAGGTAATTCTAAGGGTGAAGCATCATTCTTCAACTAATCCATCTTCAGACACAGAGATACAGTTTCAAAAATAAAGCATTAGACTCTGTAGTCAATCTAGCTTCAAGCATAGAAAAGTAATTCTGAAAGGAAGATAATCTGCATAGAGGAGGAATGTGGCTAATTTTCAGGACATAATCAGTTGAAGTCAAGTATTTGGAAGGATATCCACAAGTCCAGGAGCTACTACAATAAGTAGGGAGGCTAAATTTTATAGAGAAATTTGATGGCTTCCATAAGGAGATTACAAAATCTTTTTCCAAATCTTTTGATGGAGCAGAAGAAGAAAAACTGACATGGTTATTGAAAATAAACTTGACACTCCACTACAAGAGGAAGATGAAGAACTAATTTCTGAAAAGTTAACAGAGATTAGAAAATATATTAGGGCCAAAAGAAGCAGAAAGATAAAGTTGGATGTTCTAACAGAGGTTTCAGAGCACATGGAATAAAGTTTTGATGAAATTGCATGAGGACATGCAATAGTTTTGCAGTGGGGGTATGTTGAGCCGTAGAATTGCCTTCTCTTTTACAAACCTTCACTTCATTTCATCATTATTTTATCACTTCATAAGCCTAAAATCAATGAATAATGATTAGGATTGCTTAAAGGTTACATGCAATTGATTAACATATTGTATTTTCATGGTTTTTTCTATTTTAATAATTTTGTGCAAAATAGCTACAGAATACAGACGTTTCGTAGCCGATCACGCGTTCCGCAGCTATTTTAGTGTTTGAATGGGTTATGTGTTCTCTCAAAGGAAAACGTATATGGGGAAAATTCTACAAGACTTCATCATTTGATGTTTCTACCGTGTCCGAGTTCAAATTTCCAAGCGTTATGCACGGGAAGAGATTAAAACCGAGTACAGGGCTTCATCGTATTAACGACCCACACAAAGAACGAGGCTTCAACAAGAGTTTCAGTTTGATTATATGAAACACACTTTGCCCTTATTTTTCTCCGTATTAGTTATGTAATCTTGACATAAATATGACTCTGGAGACTTGTTAACCATTATGATTGAGGCTTTTTGTTAACAGATTTCGCGAATCATGAACACTGCTTTTAAATATTTTTCCTTAACAAAAAGACATCGTTTAAAGGCAAAGAGCTAAGTCAAAGTATGGACGGTGTTTAACTGCGGCAGAGGCCCTTACTGGCCCGAGAAGCTCCGTTCGTATGACGAGATAAGTAGGCATTAGCTGATTTCGTTTACCTAATTTCCACATGAATGTCTCTGGGCTTTTACGCTCATTTACATTACATATTACAGTTAGTCCTGTTCTATGAATTCTTCCAAAATACCTTTAATGATGAATGGGAATTAACTGTGATATTTTAGGAGTTTAATCGTGTTTTCATTTCGAACTGTGTGTTTTACGTCAATCTGCATTAGATATTACAGCCATACTTGTTTTCACAAACTCTTCCAAAATATCATTCATATTGAACAAGATGGGCTGTAGAATTCCTTAGGATAGTTGCATGTTAATTTAGTTACAGCACTCCGGAGGTAGAATGCATCTAGTTCAGCTCTGTCATTTCATTTCAAGTTTGATAATGGCTTTTTAGTTTAACACTGTTCACTGCACTTCAAGTAGACTAGTAACACTCTAGTTTAGTCTTAGCTCATTGTATTAACATTCCAAGTTTAGTTTCTATCCATTGCATTTTAAATTGTATTAGTTGTTAAATTTAAATACCACGGTCTTCATTATTTACAAAAATTCTTTTGTTCCAAACTCATATTAATACATAATCATCTGGACAGAAGCTAGTATCAGTCTAAGGCCTGGAGTATTTTGCAACCTTTTTACCATTTCACAAACAAGCTTTTTCTCAAAGAATATTCTAAAAAGGAAATCTATAACTTTTGAGTGAGGCCTAGTGGTGTTAAATTGAGTTGCAGAACAGAGTTAGAAGCTAGTTTAGAGTAAAAATCTTATTGTGCTACAAATGTTCTTTTCCAAATATATTCCAATAAACCTTTAATCATGGATGAGATGTTGTAACATTATAAGTTGATTGTTTGATTGTTTAATTAGGAGAACTTCATTTATACTTAACTTGTCCATTTCTCAAGCTCTTCCAACACATCTTTAATGAATGAATTGGATAAGTTTAAGTTCATGTTGTGATTTATTTTCTTGCACTGAAGTCATTATCAAGATTTGCATTTGTTGTTTGCCAGCCATAGTTTAGACTTTGTTCTGTTTTAGTATTTGCATTTGTTATTTTCCATCCATAGTTTAGGCCAATAGCTTCTTTTCACCAGCATTTAGTTCTTTCCCTTTTCAAACATAAAACAATAAAACCAAAAACATCAGAAAACACTAAACACAACGTAGTGAGAAACAAATACCTAGGCACATATAGTGCACCACACTTCAGCAGTTTACCAACCCTGGTTGACAATTAATGAACTCAATATAGGAGACTAGGTTGAGCACAAACATGGAGTCTGAAAAAGGTCTAGAAAGTACAAAAATAGGTCAAGGGTGCTTCAGAGGGCAAGTATAACAAAGCTAAATGGATCTTCAAGGCTTGGTGATTGAAGTGAACAAAGTTGCTGCAAAGGGCAGTTAAGAATCCTTTGAAAAATACTACAACAAGAAGGGCCTTTAATATCACTATTCATAAAGAAATAACCAAAGACAGGGCATACCGTACTTCTCTGACCAAACCCTAGAAAGTAAACATCAAGACAACAATCTAGGAAACGCTAGGGAGCAATAAACTTGTAAAGTCTCTATTGATTTCACCCTTAGGCAAAGAAAACATTCAAGATAAACACATAGTAATGATAAATAAGTAGGGAACTCCTAAATTCCTTAATCAAACTACAAATACCTTCATAGAAACCTTTCAAGAATGGGCAAAATGGCATGGGAAAACCATAAACCTCTTCACTCAAAACCCTAATCAGCAATACTTCGAAGTAAAGACCTCAAAAACAATGTTAAAAGTTATACCAAAAGATATGGCTAACCATAAAATTTCTTGGCATAGGCTCCATTAAATCATTCGTGAGATAAAAGAACTGAGTGGGATTAGAGAGCAACTAATAATTCTCTAAACTGACCAAGCAGAGGAAAACATGAGAGCAAAAGAAGCAGACAGACTTAATGTGCTTTTGAAGGCATTCCTTAAGCTAAAATTTCTACTTTAGTGTAAAATAAATATGAAACAATATGTTAAACAGAAGAAGACAATTACAAAATGAGAAATACATCACCATTATCCATGTTCATGAATCCTGCAAAGTGCTTGTCTCATTGATATGCAGTTCAAAATCTTCACAATGCTCCAAAACCAAAAAATCCTTACAACTCAGAGCCTATGCTCAGTTCAACAACTAACCAACATGAAAAATGAGGCCCTCATGCAGTATTTATCATGAAAAGGAGATTCAAAACCCTATCTATGGTTTTGGAGGCCATTAATTGCTCATAAATATCATTTTTGTCCTTTGAGACCATGCAAGGCCCCAGGTACAAATATCCTAATCTAATAAATGCAAAATATCTCCTAACATTAAATTCTGAGCTAACTAGGAGTGATTTGCCTCAAAAGTCCTCGAAAATATATTTTTCCATAAATTTGTGTCTTTTTTTGACTTTTTAGGCAAGGGCGTAGCGCCAAGGCCAAGGGCGTAGTGCCAAGTCGAAGGGCGCAACGCCTGCACTAGGAAAATAGGTCATCTTTTAGCTGAGTTTTGGAGGCCTTCTTGGGGTCCTAATGAGCTCCATGATAGCTCATTGGAAATATTTTCAAGTCTACTTTCCAAAAATTCTTTTGGTTTTCCATTTGGTTTTCATTTTCCTGCCCAAAAACTAAATCTCCCAAGACCGCTCAGGGCGCAGTGCCAACTCTGAAAATAGGGCAGAAAGGTGGTTTTTTGGGTGTTTTTGGTACTTTTGGAGGACCAAATCTGCTCCAAATAATCTGAAATTTTGTGCGTATGATGCCCTTGGCCTAAGGATTCAAAAAATGTAAACAAATCCTCAAAAAGGTGCCCCAAAAAAGAGCGCAGCACCAGTGGTGCTATGCCTTTGGCTCTTAAAAAATAGTAAAAAATTCACAGGTGAAAAAATGTGCCCAAAGTTGGATTTTGTTCAACTAATGATGTTTGGGATGTTTGTAGGGATAGATTAGCCAGGTTACTAATGTTTTCTTTGTCTTTAGCCTCATTGGTTTCATCATATTTTTCATAGGCCTCATTGTTAGCAGCCTTACTTCTTTCTTCATGGCCCCTTGACTCACTGTCATCATGTTCACTGCTATGTGCATCATCATTGCCAACATCATCACTACCTTCTGTTTCCATGCTCTCTGCCTAATCAATAAACCCTGCCTCACTGCTGATATCCTTCTTTGTTTGATTCTTCCCTGTTTTCCTCCTCATTGGCATCTGCCTCTTAACTGCCCTTTTATTCATTGCTTGATTTATTTATTGCCCTCTCCCTTATTGACATTTTTACCAATCTGCCATGAGATACCTTAGGACTGAAAAATGAAAATAAGATAAAGGGATAATGGAATGGAAACCTTTGCAGTGTAGGGGATGAATGAATGAATGTTATGACCTGTTTGATTAAATGACAAACTTTAAACTTAATGTAAGCACCCTTTTCAATCACTTATTTTCTTTTTTAGGCAGATGGAATTAGTTTCAACAATGATTTCAAGATCAAGCCTTAGAGTAGCCCTTTAAAGTTTTCTTATCATTAACTAAAAATCATCAAATAGCTTGAGAATGTGGTTTGGGCACCTATTTACTAGTCATCAATGTCTTGGATGACCTTGGAGGAATTTTGAAAGAAATTTGAAGCATATTAAGTGGTTTTTTTGCTTGGAGGGCCTCCCTGGCCAAGCACGTAATGCCTAGGCCAAGCGCAGTGCCCAGGCCAATGGCGCAGTGCGTGAGGTAATTGTTGTGGGCGAGTTGGGAAAGGGTGCAGCGCCCTTCCAGGTGCGTGGCGCCTCTTTCCAAGCGTGCAACTCCTGTGTATTATACACAATAAAAAATGCCAGGTGCGCAACTCCCAACTCCAGGCGCGTAGCGCCAACCTGAGGGCACAACGCCTCAACACTTAGTCAAATTTTGGCTCAAAAACTCACAGTTTCTTCTCCCTTAGAAATTTTTACTTCTCTACAAGGCAACAATTAATGTCTTGAAGTTTTATATGGGCTTCATGGGTAGATAGAAGTGTAATTTAGTCTTTGAAACCCACTTCCTACTGTGTCAAACGTTCTTTTGCGTCTTCACTGATATTTTTTTTTTACTTTTGCCTTGCAGGTGACTGAAAACACTATCTTAGCTTTTCTTTCACTCCCTTGAGATTTGAAAAGTGCATTTTGATAATTCTGTAATGATTACACATAATAGCAGCTTCAAGATCCTCTAATAGCAGCTTCAAGATCCTCTATTGTTTCCATCATCAAGTTAACTCAAATTTCACCTCTTTTTCTCATTTAGGCATGACAACTCTTTAAACACTTTTGAGAGGTTTTCTCACATCAGCACTTTCAAAACCTTCTTCTGTCTACACCATGGAGTTTCAAACCTGCTTTTTACCTTCTTTGAAATTTTCTGTTTTGGAGGTGCCTGAAAACACTAACCTGGCCTTCTCTTACTGATACTCTTCACACTTTTACAAGTCTGGAATCTAATCACAGTGGCATATTCAAAATCTTCCTTTGTTGTCATTATGGAGTTGAAATCATGCCTTTTACCTTCTGTGGCCACTTTCCCAAAACCCTAGGTGTCTAGACTTCTTTAAGACAATTATTAGTGTTGTCTTCTAAGTTCTATATAGCCCTTTCAAGTTCATTTAATTTTGTCTCGTTTACCTCACCTTTCTACCATATTTCATCAATCATCTCTAAAATACTTTTCTTCATGTTCAATTTTTGGTGTGCCTCCTCCTTGTTCATTTCTACATTTGATCACTGCTTGGCACCCTGTTGGACCTTCAAGCTCAAAAACCCTAGTTCTTCTTAATACCAAGTGTTTCCTATCTTCCTTGCTACAAGATATATTTACTCAGGGGCAAACCTCCTACCTCACCAACTTTTTACTGATATATTTTTCAAAACTTCTGCAAAAGTGTCAAGCTTGTCCATTACCTTATGTGTAGACTCTGAAACTAAATGATAGTCCTCTTTGAAAATGATGACCTTGAAACATATGAACCCTAATTGACCTAGTGGGGGGTTATTTGACCTGGTCTTTGACTGAAAATTGGCTTGGAGTCTTCAAGTGTAAAAACAGAGTATTGACAAAGTGATGTATTGAAGATCCAAAATCCAATGTACTTGATTTATCTAAAGAGCCTATAGAGATAGTTTTGAGACCATTAATGCTTGAGGAACTTGGTGAACATGGGAAGGAATAGGCTTATAGGTAACCCTAGATGGAAATTGGAGTCATGAGCAAGGGAAAAATATAGTAATGAGGTTATAGGTGGGAAAAAGGATGGATATGAGTGGCACAAGCCCATTAGGAGTCCTTTAGGAGTGGCAGGGTGACCATGGAATGGAAAAATGGTAGAACAGTGAAAAAATTTCTACAAGGATAATGAAGGCAGTGAGATTTCTAAAACTCACAATATTCAGGGATTTTTTTTTTTAGAAATCTAGAACCAATACTTAGTCATCTATAGATAGTAAAAATTACTGATGACTAACATGCCCTAATAAAAATTATGGGCTACCATATCTGGGTGGGCTCCACCCTCTCAATGCATCCCTTTGCTTTTCACTTGCACCATATTTGAAACCTCTGGGGTGCACCCTCTATGGTATTACCATCAGGATGGTTTCATCCTGATCCTCCTCTTGCTCCAATGAAATTGTTTTCTTCTTCGAACGTGTCCACCAAGTCTTTCTAGAGCTCTCACTTACAGGCTCTACCACCATATCCATTGATATTGGTATTTCTACCAACTTTATCTATGTGCCAAAGCTCATCCAACCTCTGTTAACTCTATAAAAGTTTTACTTGTGGTCAAAAACTTTTACGAGCTCTAAATTTCACATCATAAGGCCATTTTCAAACTTTTTCATACCACTAGAAATATTTTTCCAATCTCTATCCATTGGTGTGGATTCCACCAGCTTCTAAGGTGATATACGACTCCATAATTGGCTCCAAATATACTGCACCATTTTCATCCATGTTGATCTTCTTATAACTATCCCTTTTCCATGGTTTTCCTTTGCCACCTACGCTATTAACTTTACTTTTTCCTATGCCACCTTTAACATTTCCTTTTCTCTTTCCTGTGCCACCTATACTATTTTATTTTTATTCAATATTTAACTTGGTCACCAATGAAAACATATTTACCTTGGCCGCCAATGAAAACATTTTTACCAATGCAGTTGCCTTTCCCAATATTTTCGACCATCAATCATCTTTTCCATTAATGAAAACACATTTCCAACAAATATTTCATACTAGGAAAAATTGTTCAGAAAGTAAAGTGATTTTATTTTTGGTTAGGGTGCAACTGGTCTTACAAATATAACCATGAGACACGTACACTTCCTCTATCTAGGCCTTAACTGTGGCCTTGAGAGTAATGTGGCACGTGGAATAACCAATAAATTCATATTGTAAATATTGACTACAAACAAATTCATATTTAGAGAATAGAGATATCTAGCACAATTTCATCATGATTAGGTATCTTAGCTTGTGGAAGATCTTTAGAGTAAATTTTTTTGGCCTTTACAGTGCAATCTCTAGATATATTTATCTAGACTTGATTTTCATGAAAACAAGATGAACTATTGCAAATGGAATTATCAATATAAATATTGCATTTGTCTTTTATTTGGCCATTATGATCTCTCAAATGCAATATAGCACGAACCTAGGCCAATTGAGGTTTCCCTGGCTAGGAAAGAGACACGACTATAATTAAATGCCAAGGAAGGACATAATGAACAAGAATATGCATGCAATCACAATCCCACAAGATTAATTAACACCTAATGAGCCTATACTAGTAACAACAAACCTTAAGTAACCATTTTTACATGAGATGGACAATATATTTTTTTCCCTTTTCCTTCTAACAATTTCACAAACCCATAGGATACATTAGCACCTAATGATCCTATACTGGCAACAAAAAACATGAAGTAAACATTTCCAGATGAGATGAAAAATATTTTTTTGTTTCCTTTCCCTTCTAACAAGTTCTTTAGGTATTCATCGAAAAGATAGTTGGTTATGTTAATCAAGGAGTCCTTAAAGGAATGATTATAGAAAAAGAATCCTTTCATATCATCCTTGAACATGGTGCTTATCCAAAAGGTAGTCCCATATAGCTTCAAACCTAATTTTCTGTCTCTTGAGATGAAAATGTTCGAGAATTCTCTAGACTGTTGAAATATATTTGTTGCTAGTTTATTTAATATTATTGCTAGGGAGGATTTTTGCTACAATGGACTTTGTAACATTGACATTGAGTAATTTTTTTACTATATTTTTATCATAGTGGTTTGAATGTTCATAATAAAAAAGTGATTAACACATTTTAACTAATGGTGTCCCATGGATTGTGCTTGGGAATCTAGTATTATTTGCTTTGTGGATGATAGTGACATAGACACTCATTTCATGTTTAAATAATTAATGAAGTTTTTATGTTAGTTTATTGTAATTGATTATACATAAGTGATGGATTGGTGAGGTTGTCATCCTACAACCTTGCTGGGTGTTTAATGAAACTTTTTTTTCTCTAATATTTGTAAATGGGTGGACGAGGTTGTGCCAGATATTCCTTGGGTGATCATAAAAGAGGCTTTAGACAAGAACCAAGTTGACTGTGTCTCTCATGACACTCTTCAATATGGCATTCACCCATTCAACTAAGAAATTTTTTCTTTAATTTAAAAACATCATTACTTGTTGTTGGAATCATGAAATGGATACCAATGTAGAAATGTTTTGGGTTGTTTTAGATTTTTAGATTTTAATATTTTTAGCCTTTGGAGACATCTTAAATATTCCAATATGGTTATTCAACTTCCCAGTTGAAAAACATTGAATCACTAGGATGTGTATTGATAACCAATTTTTCATGTGTAAGGGTGAAAAAAAATGATATGGTTGTGAAAAAAATTCTTTGATTAAAATTTTTCAGCGAATGATACCATCACGACAGTGACCCCAAATATTGTACTAGCCTTTCAATTGTGTCTTTCTAAACAAGAGGAAAACGTATCATTGACCACCTGATATTTTGGATATTGTTAGATTTTGTTAGGTTTTTAGTGGAGGTTATTTGATTTTTACTCCACCCTAGGTTAAATATAGGATTTTATTGTTATTTTGTTATAAAGGAAGTCGAGATATTGTCTTATATATCCCATATAATATAGCCTCTTCCTTTTTGAACTCATGGTTGGATTTTGATATCTCCCTCTCTCTCTTTTGGAGCCTAATAGACATATACTTCATTGTGATTCTTGAAGTGTAACGGTTTCTTCTCCATTCAAAGTGTGGCATCCTTCTTCCTATTTTTCATGTGGCTAATGGATTGTAGAATAACCTAGAAATTTTTTATTAGGGCCATAGAAAGGAAAATTTATCTAATTGGAAGTTTTTTATGTTATGATTGTATTCCTCTATATTCATTTGATATTTTATGCATGATTATATTACATTGTTATGATCATATTTCCTTAGTAAGAGATTTTAATACTTAATTATATGAGATACACCCGAGAACTTTACCTTGTTTTGATGTGGCACAACTCTTGGAACATCATAACTTATTTATACATTATTTTTTTAGCATGTTAGGGTTTATTTGTGGCTTGTGCATGCGATTCTATTTTCCCTAACCTTTCATGAACTAGCCCCTTTCTAAGACTTTCCTCCCTTGAATCTATTTTCCCTAGGGATTGGAACTAGTCTTCATGGTCCTCCCATCACCCCGTCTTTATAATATACTACAACAAAAAAAATTGTTTTGCTAAAGCTACACTTCCAAATCACCTTGTATGTTTGTATAAGATTTAGTAATCCTATCCTAGCAAATCCCCCCTTGAGTTGCAGAAGAGCCAACCTAAAGTGTAAAGAGGGAGTCATTGAGGTTACAATTGGTGACCCCTCTAAGCTGTAGTTGGGCTATATTTTCTCTTGGGGGATTTAATCATACATACTAGTTCAAGTTGTAACATAGGGCATATGCATGTCTCCAACATGCATGTACCAAAATTATAATTTTTTTTCATTTTAGTTAATTCAAGAATTAGAAAGTGTTTTATATCCTTAGTTAACTAACAAACCTTAATTTGGAAGGTGCATGAGTTAGAGGATTTTCTGTATTTAGAACAGGGTGAAAATCACTAGAAGTGAGGTTCTTGCTTTCATGCATGCATTACCTCCCTGTGGACATTATATTCTAGAAAATTGACACAAGTTGGTGCTATATTATATAAACCCTAGTCCTTACACAAATCCTTGTTTCTCTTCGTACAAACCATGCTAACCAAAAAAAAATTGACCCCTCATCCTCTCTTCTCACACGTTGGTTCTGTTATCACTCCGTAATTTCTTAAGGTTGTGAAAGAAATTCCAAAGGTAACCACATAACCACTTTCAAAGCTGTGATCTAGCCCTACCAACTTCAGAGAGGGATCTCTTTGTCAAATTTAGCTTTGTTGATTTTTTAAAATTTTAGGCTAGCTGTGAAGTTTAGAGTTTGATATTTGAATTGTTTTGGTTGGAACAACATTGGAAAGCCATTGGGAAATGGAGTTAGTTAAAATTTCAGTATATTAATTGTAGAAATGACAGACAAGTTGATCAGGGCATGGTAGGGAAACTTATTAGACCTAAAAAGCTTGGTGATATGGTAGAGAAGGAAATATTAGTAATCCATTAAACATAAAATAGTTAAGAATTATACTGTTTAACTTTAGTGGAAAACATAAATTTTGTTCAATAAGCTAGAATTGAGTGTATTTAAACAAATTCAAATTCTTATTTTCCCTAGAATAAAACATATTGAATAAACATGTGAATTAACATAGTATGAAACACATTAAAAAAATAGGAGTAACATCACTAACAAATTTGACACAAGAATCCTGAAAATCCTTTTGTATTTTTGAAATTTATCCACTTGAGCTCAATGAACAACTTTGCATTCAATATTCAATTTCTTCATACAAATCCCAACACTAATAATTCAAATTTGGAATTATTTATACAAAACATTAACAAAAAATATCTTGAGTGAAAATCTCAATATTTTTTCAAAATATCAAAAATATTTACAAAAATAGAGCACGAAAATAGGTAATCTGAAACTGATGTGGTTATTGGCTCTATTATTCAAGTTGACTGTTGATGACTGGTCCTCAAAAGATGTTGCTCTATTTTCCTTGTTGTTGAAGATGAAAATTTTTTTACTCTAACAATTCACACAACTTCTTCCGTCTCACTTCACTTGGGATAGAAAATTTTATTACTTTTCTATATGTCTCATCTACATCTGTGTATTTCTGGAAGGTAGGTTTGATGATGAAAAAGTGTATGATTTCATGATTGATAAACAAGTCAAATTCTATGGCTTCCATGAATGCCTTCCCTGTGATATTTACTTTTAGACCTGCAAATATTGATTTATCTCGGGAAACAGTGCATAATTTCTCCTTTTAATCTTACAAGCTAATTAGCTTGTCTCCTGTGTCAACCAATCATGGCAACCCTTTTCTGTTTATCACATGCATCCTCTTATGGAATCTTTGAATTTTGGATTCCAGATTTTGGCATTTATTCTCTAGTTGCAACATCAAGCTCAAGTTTTAGTATGCATTATCTTCACCTCCAAAATGGTTTATTTTCTATCTTGAATCCCAAGCTACTCTAATTCTTCTTTGTTTTTATAATTCAATATTTTGTTGACTGTTGTTGCTTCTCAAGGATTTTATCTCAATTTTTTTTTATTCCCTTCACTACTTCTTTGGACCTTTGTATTACTTCTTATTGTTCGAAAAAAATCTTAATTAAGGCCATATGTCAATGATGGATTCATTTGTGTCTATCCATATAGTTTCATTTTCTTGTGCTAGAGTTTGTGCCATTGCTTATACACTTTGTAACTGTTGAACTTGCAAAGTGAGCTGGTGAGTTTTCTGTAATTCTATAACATAAGAAGTGTTTATTCTTAATTTATGTTCTTGTAGTGTTTTGAGCTGAGATTTTAACTTAGCAATTTATTGCCCTTGAATGGACAAATTTTCCATGGCATTAACTAGCTGACTTGATGGATCTGATATTCGTGTTGGTGTTGAAGTTGACGTAGATGCCTCTAGGGTTTTTTCCACTGAAATTGGGACTCTTGTGAGTGGAATTATGGCCAATTATGATGCCTGCTCCTTTTCTTTGAGCAATTTCTCCAGCTCCACTTCCATGTCTTGGATCTGTCTGTTCCGTTAAATTATTATCTTGAACATGTCCTCTTTTTCTTTCTCCATATCTATAACTTCCTTAGCCTATGGATCCTCTATGGTTGGAAGCTTGAGATGGTTCCTCAATGTTGCTATATCAACATTTTTCCTTTTCAAAATTTATTTTTTTGTGTTCACATCACTGGGATTGTATCCAAGTTTGATCACCAAGTCTTTCAGTGACTTGATTTTAGTATCCTTAGCTAAGGATGAAAGCATTTCCGAATTTATCTACGTTTGTGTGTTGTTGAATGATACTTGCAATTTGGAGGCTCACATGGAAACATTTGTTAGAGCAGAATACATCATCTCACTGGTTTTCTTATTCATATCCATTTGGTCAATTGGATGAATCTGTTGTGCATCAAATGAAAATACATGATCTTTGTAATCTACTGCTGTCATTGGGGTTGGAAGTTTATATTCAAGGAGTGGAATTTTCATTTTCCATTTCTCTTTGTCAAGGGTCGATAGGAACATGTGTTGGGATGTGGTTTTCTACTTCTAGAACTAAGTGTACGTTTTAGCTTTAAGGATTTCATTACTCTATTTAATTGCCTTGCAATGGGAAAAAATGTTAGGCTCGACTGTGATTGAGCCAAGTATGTTGTTTGTGTTTTTTCTAGAGGATCTTTGGATGTTGATCTAGAGGAATATGATGTGAAGATGTCATCCTCCCTTGTAGAAACATGAGGACATGTCATAACTATTGTTTCCTTCTCTTTACTCCCCTACTGAAATACTGGTCCAGAGTTAGTTTTATGTTTCTTTTTATATATCAGGAATTTCTTGACTCCAATTTGTGTGACTAAAGAAGATTCTTCTTCCCTTATCCTTTTCTCTTGATTTTCTTGAGGTGTAGAAGTATGAGAAATGGTTGTGGATATGACTTGTTCTTCAGCCTCCTGTAATGTATTATCCTTCCACTAACTCTGGTTCATAAATTGTTGTATCTCTTGCCTAAGAGTGTTAAGGAGTGGTCTTTTCTCCACTATCAACTTTGAAACTAGGCCGAAAGGGTCATAAGACCAAATAAAACTCACTTAAAATTCATTTGCTTCAACATAAAATCTTCTTCTTTACTAGTTGTTCTGGTATTACAAACAAATAGCCCAATATGTGCTTTGATTTTGAATTGTGCCTTCTTTTTAGCTTCCACAAAATGTAATTTATCTATATGTATCATTTTTCTAATGTATTCTAATGAGAATAGTCTCATGGGAAGAAATTGAGGTAGCTGTAAGATGGAAATTCACACCCATAGATTCTGATTTCTGTGTAGTTTTGTTAGAAATACCAATCACCTGTCTTTACCTAGTCACTAAGATGTAATAATTTTTTAATATCTTCTCCTATCCTTGGTTCCATATCACTATTTAGCAAACAAATAACTATGTATAGAAATTGATCAACATAGTATGAAAAGGTAAACTCAGTGGATTTTTTTCCTCACGAATGAGGTCTAATGGATAATTGACTGTGAATTAACCTGCTTATCCAACTTCTGCAAAGAATATGGAAACCTATTTTCTTGATGATAAATGAATAAATAAAATAAAAAAACAGTGTATTTAAAATCTCCCTCTGTAGGAAGTTTCATGAATTGGTCATGCATTGCCTCTGCAATGAATTCAATGTAATTTAAAATACTAGGTTTATCATCAGTGGTAAAAATTGACAAGAAGCCAATAATGTCCTCATCAACGCACTGATCAGAATGGTAACCAAGTATGTATGAGATGATTGTGATTATTTTTTTGGTTACCTTAGGGAACATAGAAGATGAGTATAGAGGGTTTTTCTTGGGAAATTAAACATCCCCGAGGAGAAATATTTTGAATATCTTGGCTCTCTATGGGAAGGTTAACTTCTTGTAGAGTTCCGTGAGAGAATATACTGATAAAGGCTTTGTGGATTATATATTTTTCACTTGCAACATCTATGAAATGTCTTTGGATGTAGTGGTGAGCATAATTTCACCGTTTTGGCTAAAAATATCTCTTTGGCTAGGTACATAGCTGATTTGACACCAGGATATTAGCTCAGGGAAATAATGGGTATGTGGGAACATGAATTGGGGCAAGGAATATTCCCATAGTCCCAATTCATCAGTAGGGTATCAAAAATTCTTCTTTAACAAACAATGAAGTTCAAACATGTCAAATTCCCAGATAGTATCAGCAATTTTGTATCGCAGGACAACTAAAGGTAGGTGGTCCAGGTCAAAGTGAGGGAGAAACATAGGATTTTCTTTAGGTTTATTGCCCTTATTCTTAGGATACTTTCCTTTAGGTGCCATTGTAAAACATAATAAAGGGATTAGGATGCTAGGATTACCTGGGAAGGGATGGCTAACAGTTGAATGATGAGGTGGGGTCATTGATGTTGATCTGATTATTATCGACGGGTAATTGGTTGGATGTTGGTATGATGTGAATTCTTATTGGTTGTTTAAAACATAAAAGAAGGCGAATTAGACAATGTTTATAGTGTTTAATAAGTAATTTTCATGAGTTACCATTTTCTTTTACTGTTGAACCAAGCACGGGTCCATTGTAGCCAGAGCAGGGAGAATTTAATTGGAGTGATAGATTGCTGACGCAGACAAGGGAGCGGAAAGTGGAAAATTTTTATTGGTTTTGGAACGAGTATTGGGACGAATTTAAAATGGAAATAAAGTTGGGGGAGTGGGGTATGCAATGTTAAGATGGCATATGGTGAGTGGGGGAGGGTAATCCGTGGTGGAGGGCGATGGCGGGGTTAGGGGAGTTGCCATGGTGGATGGCTATTGGAGTGGGAGAAAACAATCAACGAAGGATGACTTTTCAGGGAGGGGGGGTGAGTTTAGTGGAAAGGAAGGGGGGTTAAAAAATCATGTAATGGCAACATGTAGTGTGGTGGTTCCTGTAGTTTTGGACCCCCCAGGGGAAAATCATCAAGAAGCTCATGGGGGGCCGAAAACACTCCCTCGTCGTTGATTCGGGTGGGGGCTGATCTCAACCATTCATTTTTATTCCAATGGTTAAAATAGTACATAAAAACTTTCTGACCCAAATTTATTACATTTATTAATCATGATTTAACTAATATGATTAAATAACCTGACTATAAGCTTAATCACCTTCTAAAACACTTATTCATCTACTAATGTTGCATTTAAATTTGCAAAGCATTTTTATTTTTATTTTTTCCTATTAAGTAATCTATTAACCATGATTAAATGGTGTGATTAAATTCATCCTTGTTTAAACTAACCTAGATCAATCATGATTAAACGATATGATTGATTTATTGACTATCATAGGCTATTTTATTTCATCCTTATCATGTTTAAACAATGTGATTAGACTAGATATTTCTACTTCTCTTATTACAATGTGACATTTTAACTAGAAGCACATTTATTTAAAAATTTATAAGTATTGACTAATGCATTTTTATTTATTGAGTGTCATTTAGGCTTGATTACTCCTATAACTTTATTTTTTTTATGGGGTTTTTTTTTATGCTTTTGTCCTTTTCTGATGTTTTTTAATTTTTTATTCTTTTCACATATCTATTTTTTATCCCCTTTTGTTTTTATTTCTTTTATTTTCTTTTTACTTTTGGAAATACATTTTCCGAATGGAAAATTATTTACAACATATCATGTACAAAATTATAGCTACAATGAAGTCATCTTATAAAATATAGGACTCTAACAGTGGCTCCAATGGGGATGACACTCTCCTTGTGAGGTGCCAAGAACAATGTAGATCAATAGCCTTAAACCATTGGGCATATTGTCTTTATCCTTTTTAATTGAATCTGATCCATTTGTTGTTATTCAAAAATATGGACAAGCAATCATCACAAGCTCAGGGCCTTCTCTCCGAGCTTTAACTTGTGATGAAAACTGCCCTCCCTCTTGAAAAAAAGTAAAATTAAATATGTACAATGATTTTGAATTGAAATTGAATTATTCTGGGAGAAAATAATGTTTAAGAAGTCTTCCATTCACAAGTCCACCATGCAAAGCTCCTTCCTTTAAGTCTTTCAAGAAAAATGCATTATTGCCTCCAATAACTCCAGTCTTATAGCGACCTTTCCATAAATTTTCAAACTTCCCATGTTTTCCCTTCTCTTCATTCCTTGAATCCCATTTTAGTAACAAATATGATCACATTTTTTTCTTCTGTCATAAATCATTTTGACATTGTCTTGAATCAGTTGTGTTTTGTTGTAGACCTCCACTTTGGATTGTTGTAGTTGAATAGTCTTGTTAATTTTTCACTGCAAATCATTTGTTTCCACTTGTGCTTCCTGCAATAATTTTAGTACAAGGATTCCCAATGAAGTAGTAAAATTTTCATCAACCACATATAGTATCTGAAATGGGGACATTACACTGGATTTTTTGGTAGTAATTCTATCAACCCACAGGGCATTAATCAACTTTTTATTCCAGGACTTTTTGTTTTCCTGCAACAATTTTTTTGTTATGTTGACTAAATTTTTTTTTGAGGACTCAAATAATCCATTCCCTTGTGGGTAGTAGGAAATGGATTATGCTAGTTTGATATGGTTTTTATCACAAAAGTCAACCATTTTCTTCGATTTAAATGCTGCAACATTGTCAGTGATGATTTTGTGGGGAAAGCCAAATCTAGATAAAATGTTTCCCTCTATAAATTGGATGATGAAGATATCAGTGGATTTCCTAGATGGGATGGCTTCAATCCATTTCTTGGAGTAAGCAATGGCTATCAAAATCCACTTATGTTGTCTTGGGGAGGTTGGATGATTTTTAGCTATGAAATCTAGACCCCATTTTTGAATGGGACTTCAACTGAGATAGGTTTTAATGGTAAAGGTAAAATATTTTTATTGCCTTAAAATATTTGACATTGGTGGAAAGAGGTGACTCTCTTATGTACATATGTAAACAAGGTGGGCCAATAAAAACCAACTCTTAAGATCTTATTAGTTGTGATTTTCCAATACAAGTTTCCTCCACAGTCTCCTTCATGGAATTCCTGCATAAATTTATCTACTTCATATTTCGATAAACAGTTAATAAATATACCTCCACCATATTTCCATTATAAAATATGATCTAAAACAAAAAATTTCATGGATTTTAATTTGAGAAATCTAGATTTAGTATTTATTAAACCATAAGGATCTTGTACATTATGTAGCACAAAAATTATGTATACATACCATGGTGAGCTAGAAAAGGCTTCTTATATTTGTGGAGTTGCCAACTCTTCCTGTTCATCAAGTGCAGCAGCAAAATTTATATCCAGGGCATGAAAGTTAGACTCAGCCATCGGTTTGGCCAACCCTTGTCCCTTGATGAGCTTGGTTGGTCTTGTTTTTATGTCATACTCTAGGATAACAACACTCCATCTCCCTCTCATTCCATATAGGTCAGTTTTTGTGAGAATATCCTTTACCATAGCACTTGGGACAAATGCAATGATACGAGAGTGTAAGATGTAAACTCTAAAGTATTTTAATGATTTCACGAAAGAAAAGGCTTGCTTCTCCATGATGTTGTACTTTAGTGATTAATATCTCAAAGCTCCGTTGAAGAAGGCTATAGGTTTTTCATGTCCCTCACCATTTTTCTGCAATAATACAACTGCAATAGTATGCTCAGATGAAAATGAAAAAAATGATAAAATATTTAGTAATGTCATGGCTTATCAAAACAGGAGCAGTAGTTAAAGCTAACTTAACCTCACTAAAATATTTCTTGGTTTTAATATTCCATTTTACTATGAATATCCCTTTTTAACATGTTAGTGATAAATCTTAAGATCTCTACCAAATTAGGGATAAATCTACTAAGAAAATTAATTTTACTGATGAAGGATTGAACTTCTTTCTTGTTTCTAGGAGGATCTATTTTATATATGGCTTAAACTTTGATAGGATCTATTATAATTCCTTCTTTGGAAATGCTATGACCTAGATTTTTTTCCTCCTCCAAAACCAAAAAGAGTTTTCTTGGGGTTCAGGGAGATGCCGAATTTCCTGCACTTTTCAAAAACTTTCCTGAAATGTAGTAAGTGTTCTTCATATGTTTTTAAGAATACAATAATATCATCTAGGTAGATTACAATGAACCTATTAATTTCATAAGAAAAAGCAATATCCATTTCTCTTTGGAAAGTGGCTCCAGGATTCATAAGGTCAAAAGGAATTTTTACATACATAAAAGTGCCCCATGGTGTAGTAAATGTTGTTTTGTGTTGATCATCAGGATGAACTAGAACTTGGTTGTAACCTGAAAATCCATCTAACAAGGATATTCTACTAGACCCAACTACCTTTTGTAATATGTGATCCATTTTAGGTAGTGGATAATTGTCTTTTACTAAGACTTTGTTCAAATTCCTAAAGTCTACACAAAGTCTAATTTTACCTGTTTTCTTTCTAGTTGGTACTAGGTTAGAAACCTGCTTTGAAAACCTTAGTGGCACTATGATCTTGGCATCATATAGTTTCTTCACTTCTTTCTGAATAAGGGGCAACATATTGGTTTTACTCTTCTTAGCTCTTGTTTGAAATTATTTTGGTCTTCTTTTATGGGAATGGTATGTTTAATGATAGAAGTATCATAAGCTTTCAAGTCATCATAACTCCATGAAAACACATCAGATAATTCACTAAGAAGTTCAATGAATTTTTTATTTACTATAGGAGGCAAGGACTTAGACAAATTTATAATTTTGCGGTTCTCTTGAGTTCCAATGTTACAGTCCTCTACATCATCGCCTACTGGTTCAATTTTTGGCTTTCTGGCTACATCATTGGAGTCAAAAATCTCTTGGTACTAATGTTAGAAAATTATATATTACAGAGAAATGCAACACTTAAAATATGCAGAAAACACAAGCACAAAAAACACATAAAACTAGAGATACACAAATATATGTTGTTCACCCAGTTTGAGCTACATCCACCTTCGAACAACCAATCCTTCCTTTCTATTATCTAGAAAAATGAAGAGACACAACCTACAGCAGATCCACTTTAATATCCTCTGTTCTCTCTCACAGTCTCCCTATTTTTTTCTTGCTTTGAGAATACACATACCATACACAGCCACAATAAATTGCCCTCATATAAGTGAGGGGTTTCCTTCTAGGGAGAAAAACCCTAAACTAAACATAAATTCTACTGTCAGATCATCCACTTAATGAACGATGTAGATTGAATAGAAATTACTATAATTTTACAAGGCAATTTTACATTTGTTTTTAGTTTCAAGGGCACTGCCCCCGAAATCCCCCGCTAGAGTGGGGCTCCATAAAGTCGCAGCTACCCCCCCCTAGACCCCCCAGGTAGCGTTTAATTACAGGCGGTGTTTCTGCCCCCATTAAGGTATAGGGGTCCAACGCTGTGATGCAAAATAAACAAGATAATCAGGCTCCACACCCAACAATCTCCCACTTGGAGACTGATTGTAACAACTCCACCACTACTTCATTTGTTGGACAATGACTCCTCTTTGGACTTGGCTATTTCTCATCTTCATCGTCATCCTTGAAGACCAATTGAAACTGAGCATAATCTCATTTTCTCCCTAGTTACAAATTTTGTTAGCATATTTGCAGGATTCTGGCTAGTGTGTATCTTTTCTAGCTTCAACTGTCCATCTTCTAATACTGACCGTATGAAATGGTACATGAGCTGTATGTGTTTAGTCCTGGAATGAAATGCTGAGTTCTTTGCAAGATGAATGGCACTTTGGCTATCAATATATAACGTGACCATATCATGATTCTTACCCAATTCATACATAAGCCTTTGTAACCAAATCATCTCCTTACTAGCCTCTGTAGCAGCAACATACTCTGCTTCTATTGTTGAAAGTGAAACAACACTTTGTATTTTTGAAACCCAACTGACAACTGTTCCACCTACAATAAATACATATCCTGTAGTGCTCCTCTTGTTATCTCTGTCACCTGCCATATCTGCATCAACATATCCCTGTAGAGCAATGTTTGAACCACCAAAGAATAATGCTTGATTTGTGGTACCTCTCAAATATCTGAGAATCCATTTCACTACCATCCAATGTTCTTTTCCTGGATTTTTAATGTACCTACTTATAACTCCCACTGCATGTGCAATATAAGGCCTTGTGCAGACCATTGCATACATTAAGCTTCCAACTGCTGATGCATATGGAACTTTAGACATATAGTCCATTTCTTCTTGGGTCTTGGGGCACATCTCCTTACTAAGTTTGAAATGGCTAGCAAAAGGTGTACTAACTGGTTTTGCATTCTGTATATTAAATATTTTCAACACCTTTTGTATGTACTCATTCTGAGACAGTGTTAATTTGTGATTTTTCCTGTCTCTAATTATTCTCATACCAAGGATTTGTTTTGCAGCTCCCAAATCCTTCATTGCAAAGGAATTTTCCAATTTTATTTTGAGCACATTTATTTCCTGCATGTTAGACCCTGCAACAAGAATTTCATCTACATAAAATAACGATATAATAGAGCTGCCATTATTTTTCTTTTTCAGATAAACAAAATGTTCAGAGTGACATCTATTATAACCTTGTTCAAACATAAACCTGTCAAATTTTAGATACCACTGCCTTGGAGCCTGTTTTAATCCATAAAAGCTCTTCTTTAACTTTCACACTAATTTTTCTTTCCCTTTGACCTCATATCCTTCTAGTTGCTTCATATAGATCGCTTCCTCCAAATCTCCATGGATAAATGTTGTCTTTACATCTAACTATTCAAGATGTAAATCTTCCGCTGCTACAAGAATTAAAATAGTTATGATTGAAGTCATCTTAACAACAGGAGAAAATATTTCATCAAAATCAATACCTTTCTTTTTTTCAAACTCCTTCACCACAAGTCTAGCTTTGTACCTCTGTTTTCCTCCATCTTCTTCCTTCAGCCTGTAAACCCATTTATTCTCCAATGTGGTTTTACCTGCAGAAAACTTGACTAAGTCCCAAGTCTGGTTATGCATTAAGGAGTCCATCTCTTCTTCCATGGATAGCTCCCACTTCTTCCTGGTTTCAACCTACATTGCTTCTTCATAACATTCTGGTTCACCAGAATCAGTCAACAATAAATAATATAATGAAGGAGAGTATCGTTCAGGAGGTCTACTTATCCTGGTAGATCGTCTAACACCACTTTCAGGTGTTTGAGGTGTCTGTTGCTATTGTGGTGGTTGTTGTTTTTGTGGTTGTTGATTATTATTATTTTCAGGCACCTTTACTTTTTCTGTGATCTCATCAAGAACTGCGTATTCTTTGTTTTCTTTTTCCTGTTTCTTTTCCTGTAACTGATTCTTATACAAGACCTTTTCGTTGAATATTACATCTCTGCTCCTAATGATTTTGTGATTTTCATAATCATATAAGCGATAACCAAAATCATTAACACCATATCCAATAAAGGTACATATCTTTGATTTTTCCTCAAGCTTTTTTCTATTTTATTTATTAATATGGAAAAAGGCCTCACAGCCAAAAGGCTTTAAAAAAAAGTAGTCTACATTTTTACCTATCCATGCTTCCTCTATAATACCACCATCCAGGGAACTTGAAGGCCCTTTGTTTATGAGATAAACAACAGTATCTACAACATATTCCCAAAATTGTAAAGGCAATCTTGCATGCAATCTCATGCACCTTGAACACTCCATGATAATTCTTTTCATTCTTTCTGACACACCATTTTCTTGTGGTGTTCTTGGAATTGTCATCTCTCTGTGAATTCCATGCTTTGAACAGTACCTATAAAACTCTTTGCTGCAATATTCACCTCCATTTTATGATCTGATACACTTCAATTTCTTTCCTATCTCATAAAAGTAACATAAAAGTAACATAATAATGAGAGCCACCGAGAGGTGATACCTGAGCAGGTCCCCATACATCTGTATGCACAAGCTCTAATTTTTCACTCTTCTTTTCTTTCCCAACTCAGAGAAATCTGACTCTCTTCTGTTTTCCATAAATGTAATTCTCACATAAATCCAAATCAACATTCTTCAAACCTGGCAACAAATTTCTTGAGTGAAGAATCTTCATCCCCTTCTCACTCATGTGTCCGAGCCTATGATGCCATAATGCTGCATCTCCTCCTTTGGAAGTTAAAGCATTAACAGAGTTAGAAATACCATTGCATAAATACAATGTACCAACCTTTTCGCCTTTTGCTATTACCAGGGCTCCTTTGGTGACCTTCCAAGTTTTATCTGTGAAAGTTGTCACACAACCTTCACTGCCTAACTGCCCTGTTGAAATCATATTTTTCTTCAGATCTAGAACATGCCTTAACTCCTTTAATAGCCATTGGTTTCCATTCTGATGTTTTACAAGAACCTTACCCATTCCAAAAATTTTACAGGGTTTATCATCACCCAAACGGACTTGTCCAAAATCTCCTTGAACATAGTCATGAAAATATTTCTTATCAGGTGTGGCATGGAATGAGGCCCCTGAATCTACCACCCGGGAATTAGTAACATTTTCGAAAGAAGAATCAAAGCATCTTGTAACACATCACCTGTCACATTTGCTTCATGATTGTTTTCTTGTTGTGCGTATCCTACTTTTCCCTTCCGAGATCTACAGTCTTTCTTTAGATGTCCTTTCTTTCCATATTTCCAACACACTATCCCTGATCTGGACTTGGATCTGCCTTTCCTTGATTTACTGCGATATCCTGAGCTCTTTCCTCTTTCCATTTTTCTTCCCCGAGACTCTGCACTCAAAGCATTACCTGATCTCTCACCGAAGCTTTTCCGTCACATTTCATTGCTAAGGATAGCACCGACAACATCATCAAACTTTAAAGTACTAGATCCAGAGACAGAGATACTAATGGCCATAACGAAACCATTCTAGCTTTCTGGCAATGAGCACAAAAATAAAAAATCCCTAACTTCAGCATCAAAGTTTACCCCTACAAAACTTAACTGATTGGTAACTGTATTAAAATCATTTAAATGGTCTGTAATAGATCCACCTTCCGACATATTCATATTAAATAAACGTTTCATGAGAAATACCTTGTTTGAGGCCAAGGGTTTTTCATATAGTTTCTCCAAAGCCTTAATCAAAACCTCTGTTGTTGTTTCCTTCAAAATATTGAAGGCTACTGATGCCATGAGGCACAACCGTACTGTTCCGAGTGCCTTTCTATTGAGAATCTCCCATTATGTGTTTGTCATAACCGTTAGCTTCTTTGTTTTTCCACTCAATGGTAGGTACAAATCTTTCTGATACAGATAATATTCCATTTGCATCTTCCACAGCGGGAATTTTTGGGCATTAAATTTATCGACCCTAAATTTACCATCTTCTGCCATTGCTCCCACTCGAACTAGGAACCCTTATTTCCTGTGATTTTATCATCCAAATAGACCTTCGGCTCTGATACCAGTTGTTACAAAATTATATATTACAGAGCAATGCAACACTTAAAATATGCAGAAAACACAAGCACACAAAACACATAAAACCAGAGAGACAGAGATATACGTGGTTCACCTAATTTGGGCTACGTCATGTCCACCTTCGAACAACCAGTCCTTCCTTTCTATTATCAAGTAAAATGAAGAGACACAACCTACAACAGATCCCCTGTAATATCCTCCGTTATCTATCACAGTATCCCTACCTGTTTCTCACTTTGAGAATAAACATACCATACAAAGTCACAATACAATGCCCTCATGTAAGTGAGGAGTTGCCTTCTAGGGAAAAAAACCCTAAACTAAACATAAATTCTACCATCAGATCAGCCACCTAATGAACAACCCAGATTGAGTAGAAATTACTATACTTTTACAAGGCAATTTTACATTTGTTTTTAGCTTCAGGGGTGTTGCCCCCAAAACCCCCCACTAGGTGGGGGGCTACATAAAGTCGCAACCACCCCCCTAGACCCCCAGGCAGCATTTAATTACGGGTTACGTTGCCGCCCCCATTAAGGTACAGGGGTCAAACGCTGTGATACAAAATAAACAAGATAATCAGGCTCCACACCCAACAACTAAACCTATGGGCAACACATTGTCCTTTAATTTCAAAACTTCAAGTTCTTCTTCGTTACCACAGTTTCGTTAATTTCAATTTATATTTTGTTGTTATTTACATCATTATAACTATCATTACCAATATCAATATTTACACACTCAAATTCATCTTTCATTTGTAAAATATTTTCAATTTGATCATCATTTCCAAAAACTTGCCAATATTTTACATTGTCAGGGACAACTGGCCTATGTTTGAATAGGACCACATATTTCCTATTGGGGTGAAAAGTAATTTTACAAGCATTGGCTGAAACAACCAACACATCATCTAAAATATAATGGGCTCTAGGAATAAGAGAAAAATAATATTCGGAAAATCATTGTAGGAAGTTTGAAACTTTGTTCTTATAGACTCTCAATCTAGGGTGTTTAGTTGAATATTTACCCTTAATTTGCTTGATAATGATCTCAGGATCCCCATGCACAAAAATAATTTTAGCTCCTAATCTATTCAAAATTTGCAGCCCTAAGATGAGATCTCCATACTCTGTTATGTTATTGGTGCTTTGAAAATTCAGCTTATAGCCATGTCCCTTGGACATATTGGTTGATGAATTCATGACAAAAACACCATCTCCTACACCATATTTACATATAGATCCATCAAAATCCATGTTCCAAAGATATTATTCCTCTATTTCTTTCTTTTCAGTTTCATCTATTTGATCGGTTTTGGTAGGTTCATTCTCTTGTTGTGATACTTCCTCTGCATTTGGGTTTTAGTTATACATATTGAAGGAATCTAAGTCAAAGTGCACAGAGTACAAGTGGTATTTGTTTGGCTTATCTTGGCTACTGACCATGTACTTCATCAAATTTTATTTGTATAAACTTATTTGCTTACCAAAGATAGGCATGGTGGCATAGGTCATATCCATTTTCAAAGTACCTTGTAGCTTTGCACCCCATGATCTTGACAATAACATCCCATACTTGGGTGGTATGTCTGCTACTACAATGTCCATGACTAGGCTTTTGGCTGGTATTTGAACTAGAGTGACACATAAATATTTAATCAACCCTAGACATCTTACTTTGCTTGAATCAAAAGAATATAAGTCTTTATAAGGTCTTGTGATGTCTAGTCCTAGTTTTTCCATGATAGCTCTTGTAATTAAATTATTGGAAGCTCCATAATCAAGCATTAAATTATGAATTTTTTTGTCATGAATGTTCAAGCTAATGTAAAAAGGTCCAACTATTCCATCATGTGATTTTCATTCTACCTCATGTCCATAATTCAATTTTGTCATCATTTAAATTCATCGTGTATGTCCTTTCTTCTATCTTTAAATTTTTCATGACTTGAGTCTTATAAACATCTCTAGCTACCAATTCAGTCAGAGGAATGAGAATTTTTACTTTAGCCAATTCAGTTTCAATGTTGAAGGATGTTTGTGATTTTTCAATGTTTCATCTGGTTTCTTAGGTACTTCTTTTTTAGGGTTAACTTTCGTTCAACTAGTTGAAGGAGAATCTAGTTTTTTGGAGACTTCCTTTTGAGGATATTTTTTTGTTTGAATGGTTGAGGGAGTATATTTTTTAATTTTTTTAGGGGGATTATAAACACCCTTTTTCTTCTTAAGTTATTTTGGGGGATTTCTTCTGAAATTGGGATTTCTGATAGGAGGAGCTCTTTGATTTTCTCTAGGAGGAGTCTTATCATCTAATCTTATCCTATCCATCATTCTCTCCATAGTTTTCACTAAGATATCTATCTTAGCATCCGAATAAGAAGAAGTTGGTTCTTATTTGATTTGGACTTTTCTTTCATTTTTCAACCTAGCTCTCTTTGCTAACAAATTTTCTTCTACACTCACTGCATTCATGTGCATTTCTTCTAACGTAGCATGGTTTCTTTCCCTAAGTTGGTAGACCATATCAGGGTCAAAAACATATGGAAAATTCAATAAGGCTAATCCAGGAGGTGGATGTATTGTAGTTGGAATAGAATTATAAACATTATTGAACCTAGTATAATAATATTAGATGGATTCTCCTAGAGCTCTCTTGATACTCTCATATTCAGCTAAGACCTGGAGAGGGTTTTTCTTGACTTCCCATCTTCTAAGAAATGTTTCCTGAAATTGGGTTAGATCTAGGATGGAGGTAACTCTTAATGTTGTAAACCACTTCTTAACTCATCCTGTGAGACTTTGAGAAAATAGGCTCATTCTAACATCATCTTCATCTAATTATTTCAATTCAAAGTAATCATTCATTCGATCTATGTGTTTATAAGCATTAATTGGTCCAATGCTATCAAAATAACGTATCTGAGTTTGATAGCCTTGTGGTATGGGATTAAGTTGTCCGGGTAAAATTAGAGGAGCATAACGAGCAACCATGATGGGACTATGGGGTTGAGAGGAAGATGTAGTAGGAGGAGGTGTGGGTAAATTTGGTATGAAAGGGGAAGTTATAATAGTTTGGTGTGTTGTAGTGGAGGTTGTATGAATGGTAGATGAACTGAGTACATAAAAGGTTGAAACAGGTGTGGATTTGTTTCTATGAATAAATGGAGGGGAAACACGAGTAGGTGAACTTGGTTGTGGAATGGGGGATGATGTATTAGAAGTAAGATTTAATGATTTGAGTGATTGATGGCCCATAGATGTATGCTCAGTTTGACTCAATTTACTAGATGGTATCAGGCTTTTTTCCACCACAATTTTGGGCACAAAACTATCAGATTTACTTATAAAGAGTGTATCTTGAAAATCCAAATGAAATTCTATTTCTTCTAAGGTAAAAGAAAATTCAGGAAGGGAATTTACTCTTAGAATAATACTTTCACTTAATTCACTTTCACTTTCAATTTTCTTCCTTTTTATTATTTCTGAATTATCTACAATTTCTGGATTATCAGGATATGGGTTTGATCTAGTGTAAATTATTTTAGAAGCTAGATCTACTGCAATATATTTACATACTTTAGATTTATACAGATTTTTAGTTTGAAAAAACGTTAAATCAAATCTATTTCTTAGTGACAAAATTTAGAAATAGCTTTAAGCAATGAAACATAGATTTTAGCGGGGAAAATTGATTTTAAATTTAAGTTATTCATCCCCAGTGGCGTCTCCAGAATATTATCACTCCATAATTTATTAAGGTTGTGAAAGAAATTCGAGAGGTAACCACATAACCAATTTGGAAGCAAGGATCCAACCCTACTAGCTTCAGAGAAGGATCTCGCTGTTAAATTTAGATTTGTTGATTTTGAAAACTTTAGGATAGCTGTGAAGTTTAGAGATTGTTTTTTAATTTTTTTGGTTGGAACAAAATTATAAAGACATTGGGAAACAGAGTCAATTAAACTTTCAGTAGATTAATTGCAGCAATGACAGACAAGTTGATCAGGGTAGTGTAGGCAAACTTATTGGATCTAAAACACTTAGTGAAATGATAGAGAAGGAAAGATTAAGAATCCATTAAACATAGAAAAATTAAGAATTATGTTGTTTAACTTCAGTTGAAAACATAAAATTTGTTCAATAATCCAGAATTGAGTGCATTTAAACAAATTCAAATTCTTATTTTTCTTAGAACAAAACAGTTTGAATAAACATGTGAATTAACAGAGAATGAAACATATTAACAAAAGAAGAGTAATATCACCAAAAAATTTGACACAAGAATCTTGAAAAGATTTCTTTATTTCTGAAATTTGTCCCCTTGATCTCAATGAACAAATTTACATTCAAGATTCAATTTATTTCTACAAATCCCAACGCTAATACTTCGAATTTGGAAGTATTTATACAAAAATTTAACAAAAAATACATTGAGTAAAAATCTCGATACTTTTACAAAATATAAAAAATTGTTTACAAAAATAGAGAAAGAAAATAGGAAATATGAAATTGATGTGGCTGTTGGCTCTATTATTCACGCTTATTTTTTATGACTGGTCAAAATTTGCTGCGTTGTTTGCCTTATTGTTGAAAATGAAAATTGTTTTACTCTAGCAATTCACACATATTCTCCCATCTGTCTTCACTTTGGATAGAAAATTGTATTAATTTTCTATATCTCTCATCCACATCCATGTATTTTTGGAAGTTAGGTGTGATGATGAACAAGTCTATGATTTTAGGATTGATAGAAAATTCAAATTCTACAGATTCCATGAATGGCTCCTGTGTGATATTACCTTTTATACCTGCAAATCTTGATTTATCTCAAGCAATAATGCATAATTTATTATTATAATATTTCAAGCTAATCATATTTTCTCCTGTTTCAACCAATCCTGGCAATCCTTTTTTGTTTAGCACATGCATCTTCTTATGGAATATTTGAATGTTGGATTCCAGATTTTGGCATTTATTCTCTAGTTGCAACATCAAGTTCCTTTTAGTATGCATTCTCTTCACCTCCAAAATGGTATTTTTTGCTGTCTTTAATCCCAAGCTTCTCTAGTTATTCTCTATTTTTATAATTCAATATGTTGATGATTGTTGTTGCTTCTCTAGGATTCAGTCCCAAATTTGCTTTTATTTCCTTCACTGCCTCTTTAGAACTCTGCATTAAATCTCGATGTTTGAAAATAATCTGAATTGAAGGCCATATCTCAGTGATGGATTCATTTGTCTCTATCCATATACTTTCCTTTTATTGTGCTAGATTTTGTGCAATTGTTGATTCACCTTGTAACTGTTGAACTTGCAGAGTGAGCTGGAGAGTTTTTTGTAATTCTGCAACATAATAAGTGCCTATTCTTATTTTTTGTTCTTGCAGTGTTTTGAGCTAAGCTTCTAACTTAGCTTGATCTCTTTCCCTTGAATGGATAGATTTTCCATGGCCTTAACTAGCTCACTTGATGGATATGATGTCTGTGTTGGTGTTGAAGTTGACATAGATGCCCCTAGGGTTGTTTCCAATGAAAATGTGACTACTATGAGTGGAACTATGGCCAACTGTGACGTCTGCTCTTTTTCTTTGATAATTTTCTCTAGTTCTTGTGCCATGTCTCTAATCTAGCTATTTTTTTCAATTATTATCTTGAACATGTCCTCTTTTTCCTTCTCCATCTCTCCAACTTCCTCAGCTCGTGGATCCTCTGTGGTTGGAAGCTTGATTTTCTTCCTCAATGATTCTATATTAGCATTTTTCCTTTTCAAAATTTCTTCTGATACCTTCACATCACAAGGATTGTATCCCATTTTATCATCAAGTCTTCCAGTGTCTTGATTTTAATATCCTTGGCTAAGGATGAAACGATTTCCAAATTTAGTTGTGTTTCTGTGTTGTTGAATGATACATGAATCTGGAGGCTGACATGGAAAAATTTGTTAGAGTGGAATACATCATCTCAATGGTTTTCTTATGCATATCGATTTGGTCAATTGGATGAATCCGTTGTGCATCAAATGAAAATACATGTTCTTTGTAATATGCTGGTGTCCTTGGGCCTAAGACTTTTGCGTCAAGGAATGAAATTTTCATTTTAACTTTCTTTGTGCTAAAGGCCGATAGGAGCCTGTGCTAAAATGTGTTTTTCTGCTTCCAAAATTTAGTGTACGTTTTGGCTTTAAGAATTTCATTCCTCTGTTTAATTGCCTTGCACTTGGAAAAAATGTTAGGATCAACTGTGTCTTGAGCCAAGTCTATTGTTTGTGTTGTTCTAGAGGATATTTGGATGTTTATGAAGAGGGAGATATGTGAATATGCCATCCTCCATTGTAGAAACATGAGGACCTCTCATAACTACTATTTCCTTATCTTTACTCCCCTGCTGAATTACTGGTCCAGAGTTAGTTTTATGTTTCTTTTTATATAACGATAATTCCTTGAATCCAATTTCTGTCACTAGAGAGGATTAATCTTCCCTTATCCTTTTCTCTTGTTTTTCTTGAGGTGTAGGAGTCTGAGAAATGGTTGTGGATATGACTTGTTCTTCAACCTCCTGTAGTGTGTTCTCCTCCCACTGACTCTGGTTCATACATTTCTCTATATTTTTCCTGGGAGTGTTTGTGTAATGAGTGGTCTTTTGTTCCACTCTTAACTCTGAAATTACGTCGAAAGGGTCATAATACCAAGTAAAACTCAATTTAAAATTTATTTTCTTCAAGCAAAAATCAAATTATTTACAAGTTGTTCTAGTATTAAAAAAAATGGCGCAATTTGTGCTTTGATTTTGAACTGTACCTTCTTTTTAGCTGCCACGAAATGTAAGTCATCCATATGTATCATTTTCTAATGTATTATAATGAGAACAATCTCATGGGAACAAATTTAGGAATCTTGTAGGGTGGAAATTCACACCCATATATTCTGATCTCTGTGTAGTTTTTGTATAAATACCAATCACCTGTCTTCACCTGGTCACTAATATGTAATAATTTTTCAATATCTGCTCCTATCCTTGGTTCCAGATCACTATTTAGCAGACAAATAATTGTGTACAAAAACTGATCAACATAGTTTTCAAAGGTAAACTTCGTGGATTTTTTCCTCACGAATGAGGTCCAATGGATAACTGAATGTGAATCACCCTGCTCATCCAAATTTTGAAAAGAAAATGGAAACATGTATGCTTAATGATAAATGAATAAATAAAATAAAAAACAATGTATATTGAAAAGAAAATGGAAACATGTATGCTTAATGATAAATGAATAAATAAAATAAAAAACAATGTATTTGAAATCTCCCTATGTAGGAAACTTCATGAATTGGTCATGCATTTCCTCTGCAATGAATTCACTGTAATTGAAAATAACATGTTTCTCATTAGTAGTAAAAATTGACAAGAAGCCAACAATGGCCTCATCAACCCACTCATCAAAACAGTAACCAAGTATGTATGAGGTGATTGTGCTTATCTTCTTTGTTACCTCAGGGAACATAGAATATGAGTATGAAAATTTTTTCTTGGGCAATTGAACATCCTCGAGGAGAAATATTTCGAAGATATTGGCTCTTTGTGGAAAGGTTAAATTATTGTAGAGTTCTGTGAGAGAATCCACTGATAAAGGATTTGTGGATTTTGGATTTTTCACTTGTAGCATCTATGAAATGTCTTTGACTATAATAGTGAGCAGAATTTCACCAGTGCGGCTAACAATTTCTCTTTATATGGGTACATAGTTGATTTGTCACTGGGATATTAGCTCAGGGAAATAATGGGTCTGTGGGAGCATGATTGCGTCAAGGAATATTCGCATAACCCCAATTCATAAGTAAGGTCTAAAAAATTATTCTTCAACCAACTAATAAGTTCTAACAAGTCGAATTCATTGATAGTATCAATAATTTTTTATTGCAGGTCAACTAAAGGTAGGTGATCCAGGTCAATGGGAGGGGGTAGCATAGGATTTTCTTCAGGTTTCTTGCCTTTATTTTTGGAATAATTTCCTTTAGGTTTAATTGTAAAAGAATAGAGGGATGAGGACCCTAGGATTACTTGGAAAGGGATGGATAAGAGTTGAATACTAAGGTAGTGTTGATGATGGAAATCTGATCACCGTCGATGGGTAATTGGCGAGATGTTGGTACGCTGTGGATTTTTCTTGGTTGTTTAAAACACCAAAGAAGGTGAATTAGATGGTTTTTACAATGTTTAATAGGTTTTTTTCATGAGTTATCATTTCCTGTACCTGTTCAACCAAGCGCGGGTCCATTATAAGTGGAGCGGGGAGAATTTAATTAGAGTAATTTTTTGTTGACGCAGACAAGGGAGCGCCAGGTGGCAACATTTTATTGTGAGTGGGACAGGTATCAGAAGGAAAATAAAATGGAATGGAAATTAGGGGAGTGTGGTCCATGATACTGAGATGGCAGATGGTGAGTGGGGGAGGTTGAGTTGTGGTGGCATGATAGTGAGGTTAGGGAATTCATTGTGGTAGATGGCTATTGGAGGGCGAGTGAATAGTAAATGGAGGATGACTTTTCAAAGTAGGAAGGGTGAGGGGGGTGTGAGTTGAGTAGAAAGGAGGGGGGGGGGGTGAGTGCGCAATCCTGCACTGGTGATAGATAGTGTGGTGGGTCCTGTCATTTCACACCCCCCCATCTGTCAAAGCATGAAGAAGCTCAGGGGGGCTGAAAACACTTCCCCATCATTGATGCAGCCGGGGGCTGATCTGAGCCGTTTATTTTTATTCCAATGTTCAAAATAGTACATAAAACTTTTCTAACCAAAATTTATTACATTGTGATTAATCACGATTTAACTAATATGATTAACTAATCTTACTATAAGATTAATCACCTTCTAAAACACCTATTCATCTACTAATGCTGCTTTTAAATTTCCAAATAAATTTTTATTTTTATTTTTTCCTATTAACTCATCCATTAATCATGATTAAATGGTGTGATTAACTTCATCCTTGTTTAAAATAACGTAGCTCAATCATGATTAAACTGTGTGATTGATTTATTCACTATCTTAGAATATTTTATTTTAGCCTAATAACATTTAAACAATGTGATTAGACTAGCTATTTCTACTTCTCTTATTAGAATGTGGCATTTTAACTAACAACACATTTATTAAAAAAATTATAAGTATTGATTGATGCATTTTTATTTATTGAGTGGCATTTAGGCTTTCTCATTCTTATAACTTTATTTTTTTTGCATGGGTTTTTTTTTATTCTTTTTCCCTTTTCTGATGTTTTTTTTATTTTTTATTCTTTTCACATATCTATTTTTATCCCCTTTTGTTTTTATTTCTTTTCTTTTCTTTTTATTTTTGGAAATGCATTTTTAGAATGGAAAGTTATTTACAACATATCATGTACAAAATTACAGCTACAATCAAGACATCCTATAAAATATAGGACTCTAACAGGTGCCACTACCATAGGACTACCACCCATAATATTATAGATTATCTTAAAGCATTAATCCTCATATAGATATCCATGGTTATTTTATAAATCAACGGTAGAAAAAAATTTGTGGGACTTAGCTTATGAATATCATTTGTGGATGCATGGTGTCTTTTACAAATTTTAAAATAATTTTCCTTTCAAGAAACTTTCTTTCATAAATCTCCCCAATGATTGGTCAAAGCCTTTGGAGATAATATGGTATGTATGGAAAAAATAGCACATTCTCATTCTACAAAAAAAGTGACATTATCAAAATACTTGTGTGTTCATGTCTATTTAGTTTAGGTTTACGACCATATTCAATTCTAGATAAAATCTAGGTGTCGATGGAGCTTCTTGTGATACTTCTCTTCAATCTAGTGGTTGTAACTTGTACCATTAAACTAATAATAAATTCCACAGTATGTGCATGCACCCATCAAGTTAGGTCAGTAGGAAGATAGATATCCAGGGTCATATCATAACTCCAGGGTAAAAAAAGGTTGAGGATATTAGATTCTATGGATCATTTATGGAAGTAGGGCATCTTGTCCATATATTTGAATACATTTCCTTTCAAGATCATTTATTTATTAAATCTCTCCAAGCACTCATTAGTGTTTTTGGATGTTAATATGGTATGTATGGACAAATATAGTTCCAAACATTTTCATTAACCAAGTAATGAAGTTAACACCTGGAAGAATAAATGGAGAGGTTGAGGTCATATGTCCTTGGAACAAGAACTAGGTATTCAACAACTTATTTTAAGAGATAATAGGTGGGATAGATCCCTGTTTATTGAAATACTTGGCTATGGTAATAATTGAAGAAAATATATTTAGAAAAAAATCCAATCTTCTTGCAGCTTCTTGAGATCTTCCCCTTTCCCAAGAGAGATAAAGGTTTATTGTGGATAATAATTGTAGTATTGTACTCATAAGGGCCCCTAAAAAGGAAATTTATGAGGAGATATAATATTTCAATACCTAATATTTGATGACCAATGGGAATGGACAATGTAAAAGTCACTTCTTGTTTGGTTTTTCCCCTATTTAATTTTTTCTGAATCCTAAATAACATTATCTAACATGAATCAATTGTTAATAAATTGTGTTCATGCCAAACAATCCTTTCATGTAAAAAAATAATATTATACTCTCAATAGGTGGCTTGTACAAACTATCAAGATTCATTGTGGTTTGGGTCTAGTCAGTGCTCTATATTGATATGGACCCCTTCCTCCAATGGTTTCTACTATGTTTTGGAAAATATTGTGACATTCAAATAAAAAATATTTTCTACGACAAGATTTTTTGGAGTGAAGAAGCCAACTATGATTAATTCCTACCTTCCATCTCCTAATATGCCTCAACTTTTGTCTTGTGTGCAAGTTGGAAACTAATGTCATGTCAATAGGGGTAGATTGTTCTTTTACCATGAAAAAAAGGATTGAATTTTGTACTGAGCTACCTTTTTTTTATCTTTTTTATTTGATATATGGAATACATGTATATTTATAATCCATATATTGGTAACCTTTAATTAATAACAATTTTAACATAGGGTGGGGTATCTAAACCTTTCACATCCTTAACGACGATTGTTAAACAAGAATGCAGATGAATGTGTTGGTATGCTTGTATTAAGAATATAATCATACTGATCCATTTCACATCACAACATATTTTTAGTATATTGGAGCGCCTACGGAGCCAGAGAGGTGACAATATGAGATTTTAGGTTAGATTTTGAGTTATTTATACCTTGTTTTCTCTAGTTTTCTTTTCTTTGTTATATATTTACCCAAAATACATACCATCCAAAAATACATCATTGAAGACATAAATGGGAACTTTGTTCTCAACACCCTTCATCAAATTGAGGGGGGCTTGGACCTTCAATTTCCCTTGGGTCCCAAATATGAAATTTTATGTCTTCATTTGGAATAGCTTGGAGTGAGTTATTAGTTCATTGATTATTAGAAGCCATGGAGAGATTCCATTTTCTAAGTGAAAATTAAGATTCATAGTATGTTGAATTCAATTTACGTTGTATGCAATATATGTTTATGGGGAAATTTTATGCTCATTAAATTGGCATTGTGTGTGGTTCATGTTTGTTGAATCAAAAATTTGAGGAAATTTCCATCAAAGTACTGCAATCAACTTGATTGATCTCTCCATGACAGTGTAAGACTCTTTAGATTTCTTTAACATCAGTGTTGTACATAGTAACTTTTCCTTTGATTCATGTACTCTTGTGTGAAAAATACTGTTTAGGCACCTATTATGAATAAGAGTTTTCAAGTGTGAGCAGTAGGGCTTAATGTTATTAAAATAGGAAACGTGCCCTATAGCCCTGGACCATTCAAAATTAATCTAGCTATAAGGAAGATTAATAGCTCAACATAGGGTGATTGAATTAAAAAAACTTTGCGCCCTTCAATAAATGATAGAAATTGTAAATGAACAAACCCCTAACAAATATTTTGAAGGAAAAACGCTAGAATTTGAGGACATGCCTTTCCATGTTTCTTGAATTAGAATGTAAGGAAGAAGTTGCAAACATTTGACAGGCGTAGTTTCCTTGAGCCACATACATTTCCCAATGAGATTCCTATAATTTCTGATGATTTAAATCATGTCTAAACCTCCACCTTCCATCTTTGAACACGTATGTTTTGGGTGCAACATGAACTTGAGGGAAAGGAGTAAGGAGAGAAGCGAGGTTACCTCTAGAAGGAATTCAAATATGTAAGTGATACAAAACAATGAATACTGAAGACTTGACCAACAATGACTTATGAGGTGAGCCCATTACATATTAGTAGGATTATCCTTCCTCCCAATAAGATCGTTTAGAGGACATGTTTTGTAATTTTATTTTATGTCCTAAAATATTGAGTTAGCAAAATCATTTTGTCCATGATGACATGAATTGTTGTATTTGGAGGAATGAATAGGTATGTGAGAAAAAGATTGAGTGAAGAGACACTTTCTAATTGTTTGAAGAGGAGTACATATTACTCTATCATATACTATAATGTATATGAAGCCTCCAAGAAGTAGCCAGAGGATGAAATTTATAGTATATGCCATGTATATAACATTTTCTCAAGCTTTTCTATAATGCTTCATAGTTAGAACCATTACTAGAAAGGAATTACAAGTTGATTTTTATTACAATTGACATGTTCTATGAAGGAATTAGATCTTTGTATTTGGAGTTCAAGCTGTCATGAAAAGTTACCTTGATGTTGTAGGAGGAATACAAGGAAAATGAAGAATGGGGTATTTTAGGCTATGGCCATATTCACCAATTTAATTGCATCAAAAAATTCCTATTACTGAAAAATATGTGCCCTATTTGCAAGAAAACAACTTTGAATGTATAAACACTAGAGGGTAGTGAATGTACATATTGAAATACATAATTACTTTCAAGGAAATTGAGCTCAAATAGGCTAGAATATTTTTCTAATGGATGACTACCCAAATATTTATTCATTAATTCATTTTCATTTGTTGCAAAATACATTGAAGATGACCCAAGCATATCACTAATTTTTTTAACAGACAATGTACATATTGGTGCTTTTGGTCCATGTTCTATTTTTTAAGTGTTCTTGAACTTGCACATATTTATCTTAACCTTTGTCATCCCTGCCTTTTGGAACACAGGGGAGGATTTCCAATAGATTGCTTGTTTCATTTTGTTTGAAGTAAATTTCACTTAAATCTCAAGTTATCCTTACTCCTTGAAGCCCTTTTGGATTGTATGAAATATTATTATTTTTCTATGGGTTATTGCTTCTTTCCCTATTCCAAATATTCTCACGCAGTTATGTTTTATTATTTGGCGGACAATTTTATTGTTTGAGGTTATTTTTATTTCTACAAGTTATCTATAGCCTAATAATATTAGCATGTAACTTAGTTATCGTGTCATACAAATTCTTTATAGTGTACACTATTTTATATTCCAATGTTCATCATATTTCATGTCTTATATTTTTCATCGTATATTCTTTAATTTTTAGAAGAGGAACTCAGTATTGATGGGAAGAAGAAGGAATTAAAGAAAAAGGAGGAAAATAACACCAAAGGGACAAATGTAGAAAGAGAAATAAGAGAACTGGTATAGTGATACCCTTAAAGAAAATATCCCACATGATAAACGCATACAATTGATATTCAAGTCTTTAGACTTGGTGAATTCACCTACAATGCCTTGGTAACAAAATGATAATTTTTTGAAGTGATGGAACAATATTTCATGTGTAAATTGTAGTCCAACCAATATTAAGTTGGAAACTCATATTGTAATACTTGACATTTCATATAATATAATTTGTGTGATTTAAATTATTTATAGTTGTATTAGATATTATTTAATACTATAATTAACATATGTAAACTTTTGTTTTCATATTAGATGAACATGCACATTATATGGAATTTTTAAAATTATTTCACAAAATCATACTAATTAATTTATGTTGATTAATAATGAACAAATAAAATCAATATAAAACTAATATATTAGTAGTTTAAATTGATTAATGATGAACACAAATAAAATTAATTTACAGTGACTAAATTATTCATTTATAAGAGTTATTAATGAAAGTAAATGAAATGACTATAAACTACTAAATCAGTCGTTTATATAATGAATATTAAACTACTAAAAAAATATAAATGATTGTTGTAAATGATAAATTTGTAATTATAACTGATGAAATTTTCATATATATGATTATTAGTAGCTAATTTACAATATATTTTAACACGTCCGAAATTTAGACATATTCTTTATTCATTAATTGGTTTCCAACGATGACTAAATTTTGCATGTATATGACTATTAGTAGTTAATTTATAGTATCTTATAACACAACCAACATTTTGGTCATTAATTGGTTTTCTTGAGTGATCATGTAGTAGTATATTTTGTTTTGTATTTGGTCTTTAATTGTGGAAATAAATGACTAAATTAATTGCCAAATTTATAACTAAATATATTATTAGATGTTAAAATTTAGACAACCAATTAATGATTAAATAAATATGAATAAATTTTGTTCATGTTATAACATATGATAAATTAGAAATTATTGGTAACCAACCAAAAATGACAATTTATATGCAAATTTTAGTCATTTTTTAGTAAATAATTAGTCGTTTTGCACTAGTGATATGACAATCATATTAAAGTTACAAGACTATAATATGATAGTACATGGTTGCAAAAATCATACCCAACACTTCATGCATGGATGTAACATGATAACAATCAACTCTCTCCTATGCAAGACTAAGGTTGACGATTCTCATGACTCTCAACCGATACACCAAATAATGAAGCAATGGTGATACATAGTTTCTCAAATGCACACAAGAGTGCTTTACATGGTTGAACCAAGATGATATACTACAATACATGCAAAAACCCATGGCTCACATCTATGCATGACCTATATAGGTTTGATACAATCACATCCACAAGTCCATATATGGTTTCCATAATTTTTATTAAACTAATCCAAATAACCATGAACATACATAGCTGAAATATATATGATTCAATAGCTCCTACCATAGACTACTCAACCATAAAATACTAAAACACCGTGTCAATGACTCCAAGAGGTCAATTATGCATACCTAACATCAATATGACTCAACCAATGAGCGTTATAATCAATTATGCACACTAGGATGCATACATGGTTGATTCAAAACTCCTTCTATGCAAACTATAGACACATGATTCTCTCCAAGACACAAGCTACTCAAGTAAGAGTCGTACAACTACATTATCAAGCATAGCTCCCCACAAATCTTATTGTATGCCTTGTTGATCGAATATACTCAATGACCTTATAGACCTAATAATGCATGAGGAATATCATACAAACCATGATGTTGTTGCTACTTCAACTCATGTCTTCTACATACCTCTATACTATTGCCATGTGATACCCTTAAGGATATGCATCTATCATTTTCTTTTATGGTCTTTCATGAGCATGCATGAGGTGACCAATGGAATATAGTGGGGGTTGATATCTCCTACTCAAAGTTTGAAGAGGAAGAATATGTTATTATGATCTCTTGCTTCTTCTCACTCTCCTCGTCAACACGTACACATTTTTTGATGTCCTAATTCCTTTGTAAATCACTCTCTTTGACTTCTCCCTCCTGATGCAACATCATTTGGAGTTGAATATCACTTCCTTTCCTCCAAAAACCATCCAACCCATGCTTAGGATGTTGTGTTTCAATCCTTCAACTAGTAGTACATAAGTTGCATTGGTCAACTCATCACCAATAATAACATTTCCTTTACCCAACAACTTAGCAAGCATATTTCCTCCAAGAATTACATGGCCATATTTGGTCTTCCTTAAAGTGAGAAAACTACTCTTTTCCTTTGGCATATGATGGGAAAAACCATTATATATATAACATCAATCATCTTGATCAAATGTGCATAAGTAAATCCCACACTTGACCTACTTCTCTTAATTCTTCTTCCACAATGTAGCGAGCTACTTATTTGCATGCACATTCTCCTCTTCTTTTCTACTAGGCTTATGCTTATTCTTTTGCATGTTTCCCTAGTTTTCTTTGAGGAACCAAAAATATGCAACCTCTTTCCATGTGACTGAAGTTGTGACATGCATAGAATATCAATTGACCAAGATATGTTTCTATAGGGTCAAAACTTCTACTACTCATGCTATATCTATCTTTTTCATGAAATGTGCCTCTACTCTATGGACTAGACCTACAATCAATACCTTGTGGCTAAAGAGGTTACAAGAAAAATATAAAGCAATAAAAGCACTAGTATACCTAAAGTTTTTTATCCTATGTTTCCTATGCTATTGATTGGATTTTTGCATTCTACTTCTGAAGTTGGATGAAACATGTCCGAAGTTGTGGCACACATAACACTCAAAATCATCCATCAAAGGAGAAAAGGGATTTTTACTCCTCTGAAATCCACAAACATAAACTATAGGAGAAAAATATATTCTTGAAAAGGGTGCTCCTCTGGGTATTTTTCTAGTGTGTTGGATCGGTTGTTTCTTTCTTCCTTGATTACTCTTGCTACTACGATTTCATGCTACAGGATTATTAGATTCAACATTGTTTTTCTTAATGGTTTGGAGGTTTTTGTGGTGTATATTTTGAGATAGAGAGTTCATAATCTCCACAGTCTTCATTTTTTTGTCTATGTTTCGAGTCTAGAATAAGACTCATCATCAGGACAAAACCTACTAAGAAGAGAGGAAACCATGGAAAATAAATATAGTGAGGAGGTAATGAGCGGAAAGGAAGAGCTAACATGCATAATGCAATAGATAATGCTTTAAGAATTATTTAAATTATATTAAATTTATTTATTAATGTAAATTATTTTGGGAATCTTGTTTTAATAAGATTAGAGAGTAAATGAAAAGTGTGCTTAGTGATACTAATTATGTTTAATGCCATTAATGTTAATTCAATTTATTATTAAGTACTCACTAATATTTTTCAATAATTAAGTAGGAATATCAGATAATTTTACTTTATAATTTTATAATAATTTGGATTTAGGTATTGTTTTCGGAATTGATTGATTATATTGATGATGTATCATTAATAATATTTATAATTTCTAATAATATTATAAAATTAATAGTAATAGTAAGGTTGAGATAATTAAAAGGGATATTAATTAATAAAATATAAATTTATAATTGTTAACACTGGAAAATAGTACGGGAAAAAGACATTAAAAATGTCAAGCAGAAGGTAAAGATAAAGGTTTCTAGAGAAGAAATACATTATGAAAAGCCCCCAAAATTAGTTCTTCCTAAGGTCAAAGGAAAAATTTATGGACAATGCACAAGAAACAAGGATTTTTGGCACACATCGTGGATATTTCTTCGATAGCCGCTCACAGTGCATCTATCACTTCGATAGCCATGCGGTCCTCGGGATGATAGAATGTCACCATCTGGGACAACTTGACACGCTTGGTTAAAAATATTCTCACTCAACCCAAACAATTAGAGTCATATTTGAGCCACCTTGAGACTTTAATGTAGTACAGAAAGGAATCCTACCTCCACTCTTTTGTCACCATCCATCTTGAGCCAAGAGAAGGAGGGAGAATTTGAAAATTGTCTATAAAATCCAGCCTTTGGAAGAAGAAGAGGAGACACATTCCTATGTTGGCCAAATTACTTCATAGCAACCAGCTTGCATAGTCCAACAATATATGGATTGGAAGGACTCATATGTTGGCCAACCAACATCTCAGTTGAAGAGAGAAAGGTTCACCACTTGCTCTTGATCTACCATATTTTGAGAGAGGGAAGAGATGCTTGCAGGAACATGAGGGAAAGAGACATCCTTTTTCTTGGTATTTGAGCTCCATAGCTCAAAGGACCCTCTTTAAGTGTCTAGCATTGTATCTTTTTTACCACCAACAACTAATAAAGTGAGAAATCTCTACTTGTGTTAGTAGGTTATTTGATCCGTCGAGATTTTGTATTTTGTATCTTTTGTTTTGATTTGTTTTAAGTGTTGTATGCTTATTTTTCCCTCAAAATTAGTTTACATTGTGTTAAATCTGTTCCACTAATAGTATGCAATAACTATTCTTTGTGACCTTATGCAGGAAGTGTTGAGAATCTGGAGGGCTGGTGATTAATACAAATTCTCTTCTTGATAATTACTTATGAGTTTACTTATGTCTTCTCTTCTTTAGCTTAGTTAATATTTCATAAAGTAAATTATCAAAGTACACGAGACATACAAATTAGGCTCCTAGAGCCAGGGCAAAAGCCTCTCCCTCTTGGAGAGGAAAACCCACGAGAAATGCTTCTTATAGATCTTCAAATGACAAGTACCCTGACCAAAACTCAGACCCTTGACCTATGAATGCTTCCAAGGACCTTGTCAATCCTTCTTCTTCTTCCAAAATTGATATTTCCTTTCTTCATCACCTTGTACTGAGTTTCATCCATATTAGAGAACTCGATCTCCAAATTTATCTTGGAATATTTCTTGATTGCTGGAGATGTAGACCCTTTGAATAGGAAGCTAAATCATAGATTTACCTTCCTCCTTTTTCCCATATTTCTCTTAAGCCTTATAACATGATCATCAAATTTATCCACTTCTTCAGAACGCTTCACACCATACTTAGAATATTGTCCTCAACTCTTATTTAACTAAGCTTCATTACGTTGTATCTATCTTAGATAAACTCAGTTCATATCCGAAGTTATATCACAAGAGTATCCACATATATTACAAGAGTATTTTGTCATATATTATACCCTTATCCGAATATGTATATAATAGATTTTTTCTCTATTCCCGAAGTCCATCGTGAAACATCACACTTGTCATTGCGTTCACCTTATATTTTCATGTTGCATCAATTAGGATTAACCGCAGCTGCTGAGTTGCATCTATCTTCATGGAGTTGTCTGTCAACTTATCCTCTGCACTAAAGCTTTCATGGGCATATAGATATAATACACAATTCTCTTCTTAGTAGACAACAACACATCATTATGCTCAGGTATCATCAAATGTATCCTGAAGTCTGTGATATACATTGTGATAGATCCGCAAAAATTCAGAAGTGTCTGAAACCTCCAATTTCAACTGATCTACAGAATAGGTATATACATATAGGAACATGTTCATTGATTTGAGGCCAACCATATCTCTTGCTGTGGGGCCAACTTTACATTCAATATTTAGGCTGACTTGATCACAGTAGATGGTGCATTTTCCAGTGTTGATTTAAGTTTGTTCCAAGTCATTCTTCCATATCTTTCACCATTACATCTTCCTGTAGGCATTGACATCCTTTATTTAGATTGACACGTCTCCTAATGATATGTTTTTTCAAGGGTCTTATTCTTTACCATAATTTTGTCAAAGTCTACATATCCACCCAGGAGATCTCCTAGTCACATATTTTTGGCTTCTGGATGATAATTGCCTCTTGACATGGTTGCATTTCATGATCTCTACCTTTGTGCACATTATTCATTCCCAAGAACTTCTAATATAAATTTCCTTGTTCATTAACCATCTCATATTCTACATGAGGATATATTATATTGATTTCATCTGACAGTGCACCGAGAGATCCTTCTACATAGATTAAATTTTATTACCTACAACCCTATGACATGACTTCACATCATCCAATGTGAGTATATAAATATATACATACCTAGCACCTTTTTCAGTTAAGTCATGTTTCAACATTTTTTCTAGAATAAAGAGCTTCATTCCATTGGCCCGCTCCATCAACATGTCATCACATCACAAAATTCTATTTTTCATGATGACCCTTGATCTTGATGTCTGCCTTCCATTAGTATAGTTATCAAAGAATTTTTATAGGAGTTGTTTTACGAATAATTCCTACCATGCTTTGATGAGGATGCTCCACTGCTTCCTACCATATAGCCAATAGAAATCACTTAGAGGAGAAGATGATCTTAATAATAATGGAGATCCCTCGCTTCTTCTTTCTTATATTTATTTGCATCAGGTTCTTCTCTCATTTTTGAGACATGGGCTTCTTCCTTATTTCTCTTGTCCCTTTCAAATTTAGGACAATCTATTTTATAATGCCCAAGTTCATCACTTACAAAGAATTTTTCTTTGTCCATACTATTATGAGGACCAAAATTACCAAATATTCCTTTCCTCCTTGACATGGTTGTAAAGGCTTGATTCCCTTCACTTGATCCTGTAACACCTTTGGAATTCTATCTTGTTTCCTCTATTTTACATAGAGACCTTAAATTGTGAAATGGTGTGGCTTCTTTCTTCCCATATAAACTTGAAGTGAAGTTTCCCCATTCATGTAGTAGAGCTTCCAACACCACTTTAGTCATATCAGTGTCAGACATTACTTATCATACTTCCTGTAGATGATCTCAGAGAGATTGCTTCTTCTGCAGTACTCATGGATAATAGATCCACCAATTTCTCAAATATTTCATTTTGATGATTTTAGATTTAATACCTCATAGATGAGAGAGTCTTTTATGGATTTTTTACGAATCCTTTGGGCTCTTATGTCTCCCTTCATGTATTTGGCATGATTTCATTGTACTCATCTTCCATGCATGAAAGTTTGAAACCCTAACCAGTTTGTTGCTTTATTTTCAAAGAAGACATTTTGATAGATTTAGATAAATTCATAGATACTTACTTGAGGGGGTGACTTTCTCCTTCAGTAGCTTCCTTGATGATGTTTGAATATGAAGTCAAGAGTTTCTTCTAAGATAGAAATATTTAATGTATATTTTCTTGAATCCTTGCAAACTGATTTGACCTTTCAACCCAGACTTTGATTTTCGCTTCCTGGAGTGTCTGTTTGTTAAGCAACCTTTGAGATCAGCACCGTAGCTCTGATTCCATGTTGATAATTTGGAGGGTTGGTGATTAATACAAATTATCTTCTTCATAATTACTTGTGAGCTTTCTTATGTATTCTCTTCTTTAGCTCAGTTAATATTTCATCAAGTCAATTATCAAACTACACGAGACACACAAATTAGGCTCCTAGAGACAGGGAAAAAAATCTCCCTCTTGGAGAGAAAACCCACGAGAAATTCTTCCTATAGATCTTCAAATGACAAGTACCATGACTAAGACTTAGACCCTTGACCTATGAATTCTTCCAAGGACCTTGTCACTTCTTCTTCTTCTTCCAACGCCGATCTTTCCTTTCTTCATCACCTTGTGTCGATTTGCATCCATATTAGAGAACTCAGTCTCTATATTTATCTTGGAATATTTATTGATTGCTGGAGATGTCACCTTTTGAATAGGAAGGTAAATCATAGATTTACCTTCCTCCTTTTTCCCATACTTCTCTTAAGGCTTATAACATGATCATCAACTTTATCCATTGCTTCAAAATGCTTCACACCATAATTGGAATATTGTCCTCAACTCTTATTTAACTAAGATTCATTACGTTGTATCTATCTTAGATAAACTCAGTTCATATATGAATTTATATCACAAGAGTATCCACATATATTATAGGAGTATTCTGGCATATATCATACACTTATCTGAATATGTATATAACAATTTTTTTCTTTATTCCTGAAGTCCATTGTGAAACGTCACAGTTGTCATTATGTTCACATTAGATTTGCACGTTGCATCAATTAGGATTGACCAAAGCTGTTGATCCACATCTATCTACATGGAGTTGTCGGTCAAATAATCCTTTGCACGGAATATTTCGTGGAAATACAGATATAATCCACACTTTTGTTCTTAGTAAAAAAAAACGCTTCATTATGCTTAGGTATCATCAAATGTATCTTGAAGTCTATGATATACATTGTCATAGATCCGAAAAAACTCAGAGGTGTCTGAAATCTGCACTTTCAACTGATCTGCATAATAGGTATATACATATAAGAACATGTTCACTAATTTGAGGCCGAACATATCTCTTGTTGTGGGGCCTACTTTACATTCAATATTTAGGCCGACTTGATCACAGTAGATGGTGCATTTTCTAGCATTGATTTAATTGTTGTTCAAAGTCATTCTTCCATCGATTCTTTGACAAGGTCTTGGAGTATTCTCTTACCTAGATACTTCATACATATGACACTTATTAAATTTATATCTAGAAGAAAAAAACCTAGATAGACATCAAGAAGAAGTCTACTAACTTAAGATAAAATCTTGCTCATGAAACCCATGAAGAAAGTATAACCAATATACATTTTATTATATTTTTCTTCTTCTTTACATAAAATACATAATTACATAGTCAATATGAAGACTGACCTAGTTACACTTTTAAATAGGTAGCAAACAGCTTGCCAAAGAAGTGAATTTAGTACGTCCTTGTGCCAAATACACTACCACAAGAATGGAAACTCCACTAGATTCTTTCTTTTTGAGTTAATGGTTGTGGATGCAGGTCCTTCTTCCTGCTCAGTTTGCTACAAACCACATTTACATCCTATCACTATCTCCAATCACACTCAGTGAATTTTTTTTCACAACAGAGGAATATTTTTTCTTCATTCTTCCTGATAACGTGCATTGTGCTCCGAAAGGCGTGCGCTCCGCGCATGTGGGAAGATAACCTACGTTGTAGGTCAACAAGATAATTTTTACTTAGTTTTTTCCATTTTTTCAGTTGTAAAGTGCTTGGAAACCCATAAAAAAATTTCCATCATTGTGTTCTTTCATTTCATGACTGATTAGGACTCTTGCTAGAATTTATCTTAGCAACTAAGCATTTTTAATTTTAATTTTTTTATTTTTGCAAATCATACATAGTTTAAGTAGGAAAAATTAAGTGGCCTTGAATCCACATATTTTTTCCGAACAAATGATTTGCTGATAAAAGATACAAAACACATCGTGTAATTAGCATAAAATTAAGTGGCCCATATATCCACATATCTTTAGCTAATTCAAGTTTTTTCAATTTTTACATTAGATTAGTTCAATTTTGCACTAGGAATTGGGACTAGGACTAAATTGTCAAAAAGAAAGCAAGTATTATCTGCCACCCTTGCACCTCATGGTGAGACTGGATATGCACATGAACACTTTCCTAAGACAGTTTTCCATCTCCCTATAGTGAAAACATAGTCTAACTAGGAAAGGTGTAAGCGGCCCATAATCTGCACATCATTTTTTTCAAGGAACAATCACACATAGGGTAATTAGAAAAGGATTGTAAAGGATTAGTGCATATCTGCATCTCACAACACTTGTGATTGTACACTACAAAGCATACACAAAGCATTGGTAAGCATTGGATAAAAAGGCACCCAGTGTGTTGGGACACTTATCCTCTTCTTACATTTACTTCACCAAAGCACACCCTAAGAAAAATTGAGACTCTCTAAAACTAATCATTAACTGAACTCACTAAATTATCCCCACAGTGGCCACAAATGAAATTATATTTCAGGTTAGGACCATCGGGGCTATGGCCATAATAAATTTTGAAACATAAATGTTGAATTTTTAGGTAGCTTTAAACCCGTCTATCAGCCCATGGAACAAATACTAGAGCATTACTAGAGACCCTTTTCAGAGGGGGTTAAGCTTAGGCCCAGTGCGTGTGATACTTTTTGTGGCTAACTGACCCATCTAGTGCTCAGTACTGTTAGTTGATTACCATGAAGCTCAAGACTTGAATGCTCACGTGGGATGACGGTAATTTAGTCACCAAAATTAGGGCATCCTACCCTATAAGTGATGGTGCAGGCAACACTTAATCCTCATACCATTACCTTGATTGATTCTTCGGCTACTGGAAGGCATCACTAATTCTTTCAAGACGTTAGCCCTAGTACCCATTAGGAGAGATCATTGCAAGGCCCAGTTACGTTGAGATTGTAAGGACGAGTAGGTTTATATAGGATTTTTAGTATCATACGCAAGACAAGCAAAACCAATTTTTTTCTTGATTGATCACATATATTTTAATTAGAAGAAAATTTACCTCTTATTTTTTCGCTTTTTTTTTGCATGTGATTGTATTTTCTTTGACATAAATATTCCTCCCTCCAACAAACCAAAAATATCTCCAAGATTAATCTAGTTGAAACCATAATGGACCCAACAAGACCCCATCTATGTGTTTCTTGGACCTACCCCCATTAGAGGGAGGAGTGCCATGTCTCCTTCCATTTAGGCAATGAGGACGACACATTTCCACCATTATCGGTTCATCCTTTATTAGGGAATATGTGACTAGAAACCTTCAAGGGTCACCCAAAACCACACTAATGAAAACTCCAACAGGGTCACCAAACTTAACCCTTCCTACAACCCCTAGAGGGAAAAGGAGCACTATCCCATCGGGGAAATAGAAAAACATCCATCAGGGCATGCCACTGGGTAGTATTACCTAGGCACCTCCCTTAAACCATCACATTCATATACTGGTTTTTCCACAGTATACAATTGCAGTCAATACGGCATTACCCTTAGCATCACTTAATATTCTAGATCTAAAAATGTTAACTAATGACCCCATTGCTCATGGCATTAACTAGCCTCCCATGCCCATGAATCTCCCTTCGGATATACCAAAATTTGAAGGGAATCAAGAAAAATGACCAGGAAATCATATAATGACTTTCCACCTGTGGTGTTCTTCCAATAGTATCATTGAAGATACCATTAGACTAAGACATTTTCAACACACCCCAACATGTCTTGTGGAAAAATGGTATGTTGAGAAACCTTATGCTTCTTATGGAACCTTTAGCGTCTTCGCTACTGTGTTCCTCACCTATTTTCAGCTCCCCATTCATCATGATTCAGGAATGGAACTGCTGACACATTTTAGGCAAACACCAGCTGTCCATGTATTGGACCATCTCCACGAATGGAGGTGACGTTTTAGTTTGTGTAAATCCAAACTCGATGATAGAGTGTTGTTGGAATTATTTTTGAAAATAGTCACAGTTGAGATTTCAAAAGACGTGGCGATGCATAAACCCACCTCTTAGAATGACGCCATTAGCATGGCTCAATATCTTGAACTCATTTATACCCAATCAAGATATATTTACAATGTCCTACCAAATGCCCCATGCCTGCAAACTTATAAATAATTACCAAGCGCGTCGAATACTGCAGACTGTTTGATCAGGTCCTTGGTCCAAGGTCACCTAAGCAGCAGTAACCAGTACCCAGGATAAACAACGTAAACTTTTAAATGAGAAATATAAACTTAAAATGGGAACTGTAGCCAGGAAAACCCCAAAAAACATGAAAAACAACCTAAAAACGAAAAGTGTGTATTCCAGAACAAGGTTTTATTTTTTTCAGGTTTAATTTGCAACCTTTTTCAAAAATGGTAGTAAAACCAATTTTCATGTGCCAAATAAATGGAAAACACACACAATGCATGGTGCTAGAATACTAATTTTATTTTCTAGGCACAATTTCAACATATTTTTAGTAATAATGTTAAATATAAAATAATGATATGTTAAACACATTAAAATTCTAATAATTTTTATACATGTCATTTAACATATAATATCATGACACTAAGAATCCCTAAGATTCTATTTTTTTTAACCATAATGTTAAAGATAAAATATATTTCACAATTTTTCACCCATATAATTATAAATTATTAACTTTCCAACATATTTCAACCATGATATTATGAACAAATTATATGACTAAAATAACCCAATTAAACATAAATTATTTCTCGAAGTTATTGCTGCATTGTGAATATTTTAGACAAATGAATTCATCATAATTAAAACATATAATCCAAAGCATAAAAATCACTCATAACTTCATGTAATATCACAAGGAAGTTAAAGTATCATTTTCATTTCTCAATGCAAACATCATTTATATCAATTGTCTTACACAATTATTCAAAATCACTTATATTTTCTTACACACCATCATAATTCAAATATTCAGATGAATGATTGGATGTAGATGAAGATGTTCCATATCCTTCTCTTTCATCAACTAGTGCCCCATCTGAGGCAACATCCATCTGAGTCAACATGCATGCCCACCACTTGAGGTTTCAAAATTATTCTAGATCTATGACTAGGTTCAGCAGATTGTCATCTCAACATGGTTTCTTGTGGTAGAAACCTCTTAAGAATATCTATCATCCTAGAGTGAAGAGTTACTCTATTTGTTAATTTGAAGTCATAAACAAGTATGTAAACTTCCTCCAATTTTAAGAGGTATGTGCAGTGACGATTTATATTTGTACCCTTTCTTTTTCTCTTTCCACCAATTTTTTTATCAACTACCATCTTTGCCTTGTACACACCATTTAATGGGTGTGTCTTTGTGGCATAATAATGTACTTCAACACCTGTAACATCCTCATTTTATGTAATCACCTTTATAACCTTCGAAACCTAGAATGGATAGCCATGTGGATCTTCATGTGCTAATGCTACGATCATGCAACCCTCCTTAATATTCTGTATTGAACCCCTGTAAAGGTCTTCCATGGATTCATGTTGTGCACGAGATATTCTGGAACCATTATACATTTCTCTTTCCTCCACCTGTGTATAATTAATAATATCATGTGATTTTTGTTGTTCAAGAATGTTTGTTTCCTCCTGTTCATTTGACACATTTTGTGGCCAAATAAATGGAGTCTTCAAAAACATATCTTCATTTGCTGGTCTTGAAAGGATATCACTCTGATAATTGAAAAATGACTCCGACTAAACTTAATCAACAACATCAAAATACTCATATGTATATCTAATGGTTTTTTTAAATTCTTCCAAGCATTGAGAATAATCTATATCTCTATTTTTCCTTCGTGCATTATGAACTTAACCAACTGATTGTAATTACAATATATTTGATGCAAATATTGGATGATATGTAATGAACTTAAAAAATTCCAAACCTGATGATGGCGCCCATTCTGTAGTTGTTGAATATTTCTTGCCCCATATAAGTGTTTTCCCATCAATTTTTTTGATACAAAATTGATGTTGGAAGCTAATTCCATTAATTTTTTCAATGCATTTCTCCTCTGCATGCGATCCGAGAATAAACCTTCACGTGCCAACAGTTTCTTCTAACACGTGAAAAATAGGCTCTAGCATATACGATTTCTTAATACATTAAAATAATGATGTCAAGCTCCCAACATTCTTCCTCCTCAATGTTACTGAAAAATGATTGAACATTTGATCAATATGGTCATGAGTGTGCCCAACAAGAAGGAAACCAACCTTCACCTGATGAAAATTTTTCAATTCAATAAGCATGTTTAGATATCCAAAATCAATCTGATTTTTGTTTTCACGACAAGTGTTGTCTAATTGTATATACAAAATTTTATGAAGATTACCACCCCAATGAGAAATCACATCACAAATTATGGTTATTATCAGATTTCCATCATTATGAATATTTAGAGCTATGAAGTAAACTCTTGGCAACATTTTCCCATTGAAGACCATACAATTGACCAAGTGAAACTGGATAAAATTTTCCTCCTGTAAAATTTTGGGTGTGTAAACAAAATGTGGTAGAAGTGTTTTCTTTTGGTCCATACCATCAATTATCAAACCCAAATATTTATTTGGATTATCATAACACTTCTTTTGATGATTGTACAACTTTTTCCTTTCATTTGTTTGTTGTTCGTGATGCTCTTGAAGGGATTTAACAATGGAATATACACATAACATAAAATAAATGTATTAATATATACATTTTCATAGTTGATCACTATAAAAATCAAAATAATAATGTTAAGAATGCTTACCTCTTTCTGCTCCTTGAAAGTTATCCCTTTTTTATTTTAGAGAAGCACATGTACTGCAAACCACCATCCTAATCTTCTTAGGAATATGAACATTGTTGAATTCTCTCCTCCATATCTGCACTAAATATTGATATGTAATAAAATGATCATTTCCTTCAACACCTTATGCATATTCCCTATATAAGTTGTAGATTTCTCGTCTTGAGAAATTATCTGGGATATGTATTGTATCTCTATTTGGCATACACTCTCCATGTTTTGAAAACAAGGCTTGTAGTCATGACATTGCAGTGTTTTCTAGTGGCCCAAACTCTCGTTTATGACAGATGTTAGTATGAATCTTAACCACAAGCGTACGAAAAAAGCTCACTTTAGCTGTGCATAACAAACAACCCTAACATCAAAAATGGTTGCCAATTTCTTTAGATCTGTAGTTAGTTGACCAAGATAAATGCTACAAAATCTATATCTATGCAGTAAAATACATTAAATATTAAATAAAAGCAAGAGTTGCTCCATGCATCCAATAGACAAGACAAGAATATTTTTAAAGAAATTTTGTATTTTTGACACCTGGGAAGGGAACATAGAAATATGTTACTAGTCCCCCTCAATGGGATGGGTTCTTGTAAGTCCTCAACACTTCATATCTAAGATCTTTCTCTCTTGATGGTGTAGAAAACCAAGACAAAAAATGGAACTCAAAGGGAGTTCACAAGAAAAATTGTAGCAAAATATGACAATGAGAGGATCAAAGTCAAACCAAAAGTATAGATCTAGAGTGATCTTTAGGCAACAAAAGGTAGTGAGTGAATGGAAAAACCCTTCTATTTATAACAACATATTGAGTTAGTCTAGATATTGGTGCATGATTAAAATATTATTAACCAAATCTAGATCCAACTTTTATGGAATATTTTATTATATTTGTTGGAGGGAAAAAGAATTTGAATTTGGTCAAATCCCTTTATTTGTAAATAATAAATAAATAAATGATTTATTTATTATTTTAAGGATGTGGTTGAGTAATAATGAAATAAATAATGATTTATTCAATTCTTTATAAATGATTTAGTCAAATTTAACAAGGAATATTATTTAAATAATGTTTAAATAATTATTCCTAGAAAATAATAAGATAAATAATGATTTATCTAATTAATTTTCCTGTTTTGGGTTAAATATGACCAGGAATATTAATTAAATTGTTGTTTAACTAATTATTCCTTCAGGAAAATCAAACAAATATGGATTTATTCAATATTTCCTCATGGGGTTTCTTGTTTAGACCATAAAAAACTTAATAAATTAAGGATTACTAAGTTATTTTTCATAGTGAAAGCAATTTTACTTGGGGTAAAATTGGTCTTACATGGTGTAATTTAGTCCATCTAATAGTAACAGGTTAGATGACCAAAAATTGGTGTAACAACAAACTTATGAATAATATGTAGAATCGTTTTCCAAATTATCTTGGATTCTTGATAAATGAAATTTTCCAATTGAATGAATCATTTTGAAATCCTTTCTATAGAGAAATAAAGACCCAATATGATAATCATAACCTACCAGTGTAGATTTCATGCACTCCACTAAATATGAATTATTCATGCTTTTATTCATTGACAAATTTTTCTTCCTTTTCACTAAAGCAAATTTGAAATCCATATGTTTTAAGCAATCCTTTTTACAATAGTCACTTGAAATGAGCCCACTGATAGAACTTCTTCTCATGAGATATACTGCTATACCCTTGTATAACTAGAACATCTTGGATTGATATGAAAGGTCTACTCATACTCCTAGAAACAATATTTGTTGGCAGCGTCTCTACCATTTCATCATTCTATGAAGAAGAATTTCCATGATCATTAGGAAGAATACTATTCTTACTATGATCATTTTCAATATAGTTAGGAAATTAACCACCAAAATTGTTTGAAAAATATTCATTACCATCTTCAGCGGCTTGAAAATTTTCAATACCATCATCTGTGCTTTTGAAATACTGAATTGGAGGATATTCTTCACCATTTTTATCTTTCCCTTCATCATTGTTGCTCTCATAATCCCTAGGATTAGGAGTATGTGGAAATTTTGACTCTCGATTTATTAGAAATTCTTCATCCTAACCTTAGTAACTGCTGCTCCCATAGTCCATATGATTACGAGTAAGTGGAAATTGAGACTCTCAATTTATCGGAAATTCTTCATCCTTCCCTTCATCACTGCTACTCTCAAAGTCCATAGGGTTAGGAGTAACTTTAAAATGTGACACTTTATTTACTGAAGTATTTTCATCCTTCCATTCATCACTACTGCTCTCATAATCCTTAGGATTAGGAGTAAGTGGAAAATGTGACTCTTTATCCACTGAACATTTTTCATCCTACCATTCATCATTATTTCTTTCGTAGTCTTTAGGATTAGGTATAAGTGGAAAATGTGACTTTCTATCCACTAAAAGTTTGTCATCTGACCATTCATCACTATTTCTCTCATAGTACTTAGGATTGGGACTAAGTGGCAAATGTGACTCTCTATCCATTGAAAATTTTACATCCTGCCATTCATCACTATTGCTCTCAAAGTCCTTAGGATTAGGACTAAGTGGAAATTGTGAGCCTCTATTTTTTGGAAATTATTCATGTTTCCATTCATCATTGTTGCTCTCATGGTCCATAGGATTAGGAATAAGTGGATAATTAGACTGTCTATTCATTTGAAAATATTCATCTTTCATTTTTTCACGACTTCTCTCAATATGAATAGAGTTGTTACATGATGAAGATGTTGATGCTTCATAAAACGAAACTTCAGTATCAGAGGAATCCATAACACTGAAAAAAGAAATGTTGAATTATGAAAATGATCTCTCTCCCAATGATAATATATAGATGAAACAATGAAAATTTCCCTCCAAAAATTTTCGCCGAAATTTGTTGCTTAAAGTATGTCCCTCCAAATTTTATTTATATGATTTATTTTAAAATTATCTACTAAAATATCCTCTTAATATGGCCCTCCTAATTTAGAATTACATTCCCAAAACATTTTCTTTTAATAATTATTTTCAAACTAAAATAATTTTAATTAAATTTTATAACTTATACTTCATTATAGATTTTACTTTTTAAATATTCATCATAGCTTTTTATGCCACATTTACCCCACCGAAAAGTAATTCCGTTATTTCTGCTTTAAAGAAATTTCATTGCCACTGTTCCACACATCACGTCAAGATTTCTCGAGGTTTGTTTAAAATCTTGGAATGATTTTCTAGAGAAGCAACATTGTCAACTGGAGTTTCTCGATTTTGAAAGGTTAGTTTGTTTCTATTATTCTGAAAATTAGTAGATTGTTAAAATTAATGAAATTCAAGTTCAAAGCCCCAACAGTAAAATATTTTAAACCCCTAAAAATTTCCCAAATTTTATAGTTACTTTTTTTTTAAGCAAAATGAAATATACTTTTTTATTATTATTTAAAATTAAAGAAAATTTAGCATGCCCATTGTGGGTGGGCTCGCCTGGGTAACACATGATCATTCTGGCCCAAGTGGGCATGCCCATTGCCCCCCTGAGTAAACAGGGGGGCTGATTCTAAGAATCACCCCCCTAATTGCCCCCAGGGCACTCGTGCCAGGAGTCAGCTCCCCTGCCTGGCAGGGGGCCAGACCCTCCTCCCTGGCAGGGGGACGATTCTTATAATTGGCCCCAAGCGGATGCTACCTTATAGGTGTGTCCACCCACAACACAATGGTGATATGTTGCGAGTGGACGCACCCACAAGGCAACTTCCACTTGAGCTCGAGGGCTGCCACTTGGGTTCCCTTTGGTTCGGGTGGATGTTTCCCCGTGGGCGTGTCATCCCATAGCACCGTGCCCACAACGTCGTGCTGTGGGCAGAAGTTTCCCCATGGGCGTGTCTGCCCGCAACACAACACCCATGACACCGTGTTGCAGGCGAACGTGCCTACGGGGCAGCGTTTGCTTGATCTTGAGGGCGCCCAAGTCCAAGGTTGGGAGGCCGATTTTGAGAATCAACCTTGATTCTCAGAATCAGCCTTTTGGGCATAATTGTTTTTTTTATATGCCCAAGGGGCTGATTCTCAGAAACAACCCCTTGGGCATAAAACAAAATAATATTTTTTTTATATGCTTAAGAGCCCGATTCTGAGAATCAGAGCCGAGTCTCAGAATTGGCCCCTTGGGCATATAAAGAAAATTTAAAGTTTTTTGTATGCTCAAGGGGCCTCTATTCTGAGAATCAGCCTCTTAGACATATAAAAAAAAAATTAATTTTTTTTAGTGGGGTCGGAGAGAATATAAAAAAAATTCAATTTTTTTTAGAACTAGTTTTCTATTATGTTTGCGTAAGATATATATTTTTTGTTTTACTAATTTATATGTAAATATATGTTTGTAGGAAAATGGCATCAAGGAAGGTTTCTGTCAATATTTCTGAACCAAATTCAACATTTGCATCATCTAAAGCTACAGGTGGGCCTTCAAAAATCATTGTTGGATGAACTACACCTTAGTTAATTACTGAAATTGTGGGAGATGCATCCACAAATAAAAATAAGATGGTTTCATACTGGAGGAAATCAACAGAAGTTAATCGTTCAAAATATGCATGGTTTCTAAGAGATATAGAAAATGAATCTCTGCAATTATATCTATATGCTAGTAAGGATTTTGATGCTGAAAGTTATGACCTAGTGGGAAAAGTATTAGACCTATATATTCTTCCAAATACTGAAAATTTTTTATATACTTTCAAAACCGCCCAAGTCACATGATAAAATTAGATATCATTTTACATTGTTGATGTATAACATTGGGGAATATTCTTCAAAGATATGCAAACAAATCATACAAAATATTGCACATAATATTGTAAATATTTTTATTTACATTTATCTATTTTGTGTTATTCAAACTGTATCATTGTATTTTTAATAACCTAGTTAATATTGACATATTATATTTTTTTTATAGGATTTTGCTGAGGGAATTTCAATTATGTTAGGGGGAGTTTATTATATATAGTGAGATATTATGAATTTTGTCTCCATTTTCCATGAACATGAAGAAGAAGATATGGGCAAGAAGCAAAAAAAAAAAATTCATGATGCTACAAGATTGTATCAAAAGGATCAATCTAGTAAAGGTAGACATGCTATGTTTCAAAATGAGGAAGTTGAAGTTGAAGCTTAAGGTGAAGAATGTGTTGCCATATCTGAGGATCAAAATAGAAATGATGTTAGAAAGGAGAAGAGCCATAAGAAAAAAAAACAAAAATGTCCAAGAATGTATTCCTTCTAGTTGATGATGAGGAGTTTTTTTTCGGTTCAAGAAAATATCATAACCAATAGGAGGAAGAAAAAAAAAATTTCTCATTCTAAAAAAATCATGGACAACAGTGAAGGGCCTAGTGAAAACTCAAAAGCAAGCATGGAAATCATTACATTAGGAACTGATTTAGAGGATGGCGTTATGAAAACAAAACAAAATTCCATTCGACATCATTTGGCGAAGAAAAATTTAATTGTGTGATCGGTCATTTCAAATTAATGTCATTCGAGTCTACAAGCTAGATGAAGGACAGTTCAAATATCAAATTAGAAAGCCACACCACTTTCATGTTCACAATTTTAAAACATTGATGAGGTACAACCCTTTTGCACATGTGGTTGATTATGTTCTTCTTATTGATCCAATTCAGGTGCCTAAGAAAGAATCATTTGACAAGTCAAAGTGTTTTGAATACAAATATTATGTTCCTAGGGGCAACCATTCTGTAGAAGCTCAAATGAAATTGATGGAGGAATATCCTAATCACCTGCATTTTGAAACAATGAAATGTATCATTTATGTTGGTTTAACAGATACATAAGAAAATTTATATGCATGGGATCATAATTCAGATAATGAGTATAGGATTTCTATGAATTTCATCCAAAAGGCCAGATTTATTCATAATGAATTTGAAGAAAAATGTGGTGCTGATAAGACAAATTTTGATCATGCATTACGAAAGGAATGTTGTATGGAAATCGGTTATAAAATCGAAGAAAAAATAAGTTCAAAAGGTGGAAAATTAAATTATGAAATATTCAGAGGTATGGATAACATTTTGCAATTGGAATTTATAACTAGAGAGATATGGGAATTGATTGATCATATTTTTGAGTTGTGGGAGAACGTTGGCATCAAAAGTCAGAACGTCAAAAATACTAAACCATTGATATGTACCAGCAGTAAACTAGGTACTGAAATGAAGCTCATTCTAGAAGATATGACTATCACACCTTGGAGATCAATGCAAGGAGTTAAGGATGAAAATGTTGTCAAAACAATATTATCTCGTGTAAAGTTAGGAGAATTATCAATGGAGGAAATGTCTGAGGAATTTCTAAAGCAAGTTTGTTATTTTTACTTATTTTTGGATTATAAGTTTCTGTTAAATATAATACATTGTTGTTGGTATGATTTTTTATACATATCACTATATTAAAATTGTTTAATTTATTTATTCAGTCACAAGGTTTATATGAGAATACAAGAAAAAATGGTTAAATTTTTGATTTAATATAGTTGGGATGATGTTGTATGCAACTACCCATTTTCAAGTTCGACATCAGTGCTAAAATATTTTTATCTTGCATTTAAGAAGGTATGTTCATTCATACATTCATTTGTATTCATATGTATATTGTTTTTAATTTATAACTTATATATCTATTTGTTTATTTTATTAAAGATGAAGAATGTGAAAATGGAGCACCAGATAGTTTCAGAAGCTTTATTAAAAAAATTAAGATGGAAATGATGAGAAAAAAGCGTCTTAGTGATGTTGAACTTGATCCCAGTTTTAATCATTTCATTTGGAATGGGCTCCACACCATCCAATATCAAATAATATTAGGTGTTCGTGAAGACATTGAAAAACTCATACCTAAAAGGGATTATTCCCTATTTATTGCAAGTATTCCTCATGGTTTCAATATCCCAAGCATTAAATATGATAGTGACCCTTATACTTATCAAGAATTTAGTAAAGTGGTTGCGGGATTTCTAGAAGTCACAACATCACCATTTTGGAGATTTATGACATTTCATTCAGACACACAATTGGGGTTGTTATTATCAAGCTTCAAGGGAAAAGAAAATTCAAGGATGCAACTTACATGGTAAGACATTGTAATTGTATGTTTGATTAATGTTAAAAAAATCATTTATGTACAAGTTAATTGAACTTTTACTATTTCATGTTACAGGAAAAATCCAAATCTTATTTGTGGAGGAAATAAACCAATTATAAGTGACTATGAGTTCATTCATGTTGAAAGTTGGAAAAATGATGATAGCTATAAGCCTATTCTTTTCAATCAAGTAGATGGAAAGAATCATAGCCAAGTACTAGTCCATGGTGCTATTGTAAAAAAGCTAGAATATGAAGATAAAGAAGCAAAAGCAAAGATAGCTAACATATATCAAAAACCATAGTCATTGATTAACTTATTTTAGATTTATGTTCAAATGATGGAGACTGGGTTTTGGATATATTTTTAGGCTTAGGTAAGTTTTATTATATAAGAATGAATTTCACTATTTTCTTTTTTTCTTTTTATTTTCTTATACTAATTTACTAAATCTTTTGTTTTGTACTTGATGATTAGGTACAACACTAGCATGTTGCTTACAAAAAGGAAGAAATTGCATTTCCATTGAAAAGACCCAATACAATGAAAATTTATTCAGCAAAGAATCAATGCTCTTCAATTTCTTCCAGATGCAATGCAAGAAGTTGGTTTGAGAAAAGGGGATTTAAATGAATCCCGTGTGGAAAAAAAAAGAAAAGATGGAATGTGTTAGGTCTTTATATTACTATTATAGTCCCTTATTGTTGTTATTGTAACCCCCTTATTGTTATTTTTGTACCCCTGTAACCCCCATATTATTATTATTGTGCCCTTACATTATTATTGTTAGGTCGGATAGGATTAGATTATGGCCCCATGGATTCCTATATATAGAGGAGGTTTTGTAATTTGTATCATCGAAGAATTTTTCATTCATGTAATGTATTGGAGGTTGCCCCCTCGAAGTGGCTTATTTCTAAGGCATTGATATCTCTTTTGTTCTCTTTTTGGAGTTGGTTTCACAACATTTGGTATCAGAGCTTTGGATTCTAGGGTTTCACTGCCCCAAACAAGTCATCATGGAATTTTTTCTATAAAGTTATTTCTACGAAGGTTCAGAAGCTAAAATTTTTAGAGAGCGAAGCCGAAATCCCGAGGAACACCATTGCAAAATTTCAGACCTTGGCTCACAATATTTTCGGAGATATGATCTGTGGAAGTTAGGTATTTTTGCAGGCTCCTGAATTTAACCTAAACAGGTCATCGTGGAATTTTCGCTATAAATTTGTTTCTATGAAGTTTCAGAAGCTGAAATGTTTAGGGACCGAAGAAGAAATCCTGAGGAAGATGCCCGTAATATTTTAGAGCTTGGTTCACAATATTTTCAAAGATATCGTATGTGGAAGTTAGGTCTTTTGCAGGCTCCCGAATTTCATCTCAAAGAGGTGATCGTGGGAAACTCTTCATAACTCTCTCTCTAAGAATTGGATTGGAATTCTGTAAAAAGTGGTCGCTAGTACACGGAATTTAGTTTTTTCTATATTAATTTTAGAGCCAAAGGAGGAAACAATGGCACGTGGTAGGTCATACAAGTTCACTCTACTGAACCAATCCATATTTAGGTCATCGTAAGAGATTGTGCATAATGTTGTCTTCAAGAATCCAAATCAAGTCAGACCTGTGGCATTCAAAAGAAGCTTCAGAGGGCTACTTCAGGGCTGAATTTAAGATATTTAAGATTCAAAATCATAGAGATAATTCAGTTTCAATATCGAGCTCCTCAAAATCAAGAAAAAGGTATGTATTTTTTTCAAATTGCATAAGTCTTGTTTGAAAAATCAGTTCTAGGTGATTCCAAAGGCTTATTGAGCATAGATATCAGTATTGGGTTCTAAAATGCCTCCTAAAAATAATTCAACACCCATTAAGCCTTCAAAAGTCTCTACTATGACTCATGAATATGAAGAAATGAAACATGAGATATAAAAAGTCCATGAGCAAGTGCACCAAATTTCGCTATCGCAAAGAGAAAAAAAAATGAAATGGAAGTTTTGAAGAAAGGCGTGGAAACTAAGATGGATGATTTGAAGAAAGACGTGGAAGATAATATGAACAGTTTGGAAGATAATATGGATGGCATGGAAGCTAAGATGGATGACATGGAATCTAAGATCGATGAAAAAATAGAAAACATGAATAATGATCTAAAAGTAGATATCAAAGTTTTGGCAAAGTTGATACAAGAAATGTTTCCTAATGGTGAAAAGATAGTAGAGGAAACTCATGATGAGAACAAAATAAATGTTAATCGTGATTCATAAACTCTGATGTTGGATTAAAGAACCACCATATTCCAAATATGGATATGACGAAGTTTGATGGCAAGGATCCCATAACATAGATACTACAGATGGAGTAATATTTTGATCTCAATAATGTGAAAAACACACAAAAGGTATGCATTTCAACTTTACATTTACAAAAAAATACATTTGTATGGTATCGATGGCTTTGCTCCCATAAAAAAATTGTCACTTGGTCAATTTTTATAGAGGAAATGATAGCACATTATGAGGATACAAAGAGCAACACCTTCTTTAGCCAATTGATCAATCTCAAACAAAAGGGTTTAGTGGGGCAGCACATTGAGGACTTCCAAAAATTGAATATAAGGGTAACTGATATTCCAGAGGAACACAGGATTGATCTCTTCATAGGCACTTTAAAGGATAACATCCAACATGAAGTTCGCGTTTTGGAACCTGATTCATTGGAGAAGGCATTCGGGTTGGCAAGAAAAGTTGAATGTAAAATTATGGCGACAAGGAAGCCTACCACTCAATTCTATAAAGAAGGAAGTGTTGCTACGCCTAGATTTCCACAACCTACAAGGTTGACACCACAAAAATTGGAAGAAAAAGAGCAAAAGGGCTTTGCTACAGTTGTGATAGAAAATACACTAAAGGTCATAAGTGTGCTGAGAAGAAATTATTTTACATAGATTGTGAAGGGGAAGAAGAAAATGAACAAGAAGAGGATATACACCAGGAACCAGCCCTAGAAGAGGAAGAAATGAATCCGACCATATCGTGTAATGCACTGGCAGGAATTACCACTCCTCAAACTCTCAAGATAGAAGGACAAATCAAGAAGAAAAAGGTAATAGTGTTGATTGATTCAGGTAGCACCCATAATTTTATTTATTGTAAGGTAGCCAAGGAATTAAATTGTTTCCTATACCCAGCACCAGAATGCCAAGTGATGGTTGCAAATGGAGGAACTATAAATTGCTCTGGGAAATGCCATAATATCAAACTAACCATGGGGGAATATGTATTGACTAGTCCAATGCTTTCCATTCCTATGGGAGGTGCTGATGTTGTACTAGGAGTACAATGGTTACAATCTTTGGGGACGGTAGCTTTTAATTTTCAAGAGCTTTTCTTGAAATTTTTTTCAGAAGGAAAGGAAGTCGAATTACGGGGTATTGAAGGGAAGCCGGGAAGGATAATAAGCTCTAATGTCATGACAAAGCTTCTAAAGAAAGAACAACGAGGCGTAATTCCACAATTATGCTCACTAGAAGTTCCGACATCAAAATCATCTATTTCTGCAGATCTCCAACAAGTCTTGGACAATCATTCCAAGGTGTTTGAAACTCCCAAAGGACTCCCACCTATTCGTGATCATGATCATGCTATTCATTTGATTCAAGGAAGTGTTCCTCCAAACATCAGGCCTTATAGATATCCTTACTTCCAAAAGAGCGAAATTGAACGTATGATTGCAGAAATGTTAGAGGCGGGTATAATTCAACCCAGTCAAAGTTCTTTCTCTGCTCCTGTAGTATTGGTACAAAAGAAGGATGGATCATGGCGAATGTGTCCGGATTATAGGGAGCTCAATAAGCTCACCATTAAAGACAAATTTCCCATTCCTGTGATTGATGAATTATTGGATGAATTACATGGAGCATTTTATTTTACCAAGTTGGATCTTCGTTCAGGATATCATCAAATTAGAATGAAGACTGAAGATATTCCAAAAACAACATTTCGAACTCATGAGGGTCATTATGAACTTTTGGTCATGCCTTTTGGCCTTACCAATGCACCTTCTACATTTCAAGGGTTGATGAATTCCATTTTCAAACCCTTCCTTAGAAAATTTGTGCTAGTATTTTTTGATGATATACTAATCTACAATAAGTCTTGGAAGGATCATGTTCAACATGTTGACAGGGTGCTCAAACTATTGCAGGAGAAACAATTATATGCAAAAACATCCAAATGTTTCTTTGGAGTAAAAGAGGTGGAATATATGGGTCATATTATATCTCACGAGGGTGTTAAAGTAGACCCTAACAAAATTAAAGCCATTAAGGAATGGAAAGTCCCCAAGACAATAAAGCAGTTGCGAGGATTTCTCGGGTTAACAGGCTATTATCGCAAGTTTGTTAAGAATTATGGGAGAATAGCAGCCCCTCTAACAACATTATTGAAGAAAGATGCATTTTCATGGACTCCTGAAGCAACTAAGGCCTTTGAACATCTTAAAGAGGCAATGTGCCTAGCACCGGTCTTAGCTACGCCAGACTTCACAAAAACCTTTATTGTGGAATGTGATGCCTCAGGAAATGGAATTGGTATTGTTTTAATGCAGGAAGGAAGACCCATTTCTTTTGAAAGTTGTCCAATCAAAGGAAAGTATTTACAGAAACCTATTTATGAGAAGGAAATGTTAGCAATACTGCATGCGCTAAAGAAATGGAGAACTTACCTAATGGGAAGACACTTCAAGGTAAAAACTGATCATGATAGTCTTAAACGCTTTTTGGAACAAAGACTATCTTCGGAAGAGCAGAAAAAATGGGTCACAAAGATGTTGAGTTATGACTTTCAAATAATCTACAAAAAAGGAAAGCTTAATGTTGTTGCTGATGCACTCTCAAGAAAGAATGAAGAGGTGGAAGCATTGCTTTGTGCCATTTCTATTATCCAACCAGATTGGATAACCGAAGCAAGGGATGAATGGAAGAAAGACGAAGAAGTGTGGACACTCATTCAAAAGTTGCAGCAAGATCCTAGTACATCTGATACATTTAGTTGGAAAAATGATTCCTTATGGTACAAAGATCACTTATATATTTGCAATAATTCCCAACTAAAACAAAAGATTCTTTTGGAATTGCACACTTCTCCTTTAGGAGGACACTCAGGATTTTTAAAAACTTACCACAGGGTGAAGAAAGAATTTTTTTGGGATGGCCTTAAATCTGATATTCAAAAGTTTGTGGCAGAATGTTTGGTTTGCCAACAAAATAAAGTTGAGACAACTAAGACCCCGGGTCTTCTACAACCTTTATGCATTCCAAGTCAACGTTGGGAGGAGATTTCAATGGATTTTATCACAGGTTTACCTAAGTCAAAAGGAAGGAGTGTCATCATGGTGGTAGTTGATATAATTACCAAGTATGCACACTTTTGTTGATTATCTCATCCATTTAAAGCAAGTACAGTTGCTATTGCATTTATGGAAACAATTCAAAAGCCACATGGAAACCCAAAGATTATTGTAAGTGACAAATATCGCATTTTTACAGGAAATTTTTGGACGAAATTATTTTCTTGTTTGGGTACTCAAATAGCTCATAGCTCATATTATCATCCTAAATCCAATGGTCAAAAAGAGATAGCGAATAAATGTTTGGAAGGTTATCTTCGTTGTTTTGTATCTGATAAGCAAGCAAAATGGGTTAAGTGGTTACCTCTCACTGAATGGTGGTATAACACTTCCTTCCATATTGCAGCAAAAATGACCCCATTTATGGCACTTTATGGATATCATCCATCGTCCATCACATCTTCTTTAAGGAAAAATTCTAGGGTTCAAGCAGTAGAGGATCACATCGAGCATCAACAAGAATTTCTCCATCTCTTAAAGGATAACCTAAATTTGGCACAAAATCTAATGAAACAATAGGCATATCAACATCGCAGTGAGAGAAATTTTTATGTGGGAGACTGGGTATTTTTATGGCTACAACCATACAAAAAAATGTCCCTCAAGCAAGCTAAGAATGATAATAAATTATCGCCAAAGTACTATGGTCCTTATAAGGTGTTGCAAAAGATTGGTACCTGATCCGAATGGAAAATGGCATCCACCCATGTTATCCATCCACCCATGGAATTTACTCATGGTATTGTAAATGGCATCGACCCATGGTATTTATTTTCCTATGGTATTTTAAGTGACATCTATCCATGATATTCATTAACCCATGGTATGTATCCACCCATGGTATTGTAAGTGGTATCTACCCATGGTATTGTAACTCAAAAAATGCTATAAATAACAAGCCTCACTTTGTAAAAGGACAAATTTTCCACCACAATGTAGTTTCTACAGTTATTCTCTGTTTTAATAAAACAAGTTTCTTTGAGGTTTTATTTGTAGTGTGTTCTCTCTTTTTTCTAGCATTCTAATTTTGTAGATCTTGTCAAATCCATTTCAAATTTTTAGATCTTGGGGGCATCCTCCCAAGATCTAGATTAGTGGTATCAAATTCAGGTTACGAATCCATGGGAATGACGGTTTGAACCATATTTCAGTTTCAATGTTTTGCAGCAAACTTTAGCAAACTCCATGAATTTTTTGGGCGGCGAGTTTTCAGATCAGATCTGAAAATTTTGGTGAAAATTTTACAAAAACAAAGACCATATCTGGATACCTTGCAAAAAATTACCCAAATTAAAAAAAAAAAATTGCCGAATTGGAGTTCGGATGAAGGAGATATCGCTCATTCAAAATCAACAATGTTGCAACAATGTTTTTGATGACAATTCATGGATGGCAGCTCTCCCATCATTTATTATAGTTTTAGTTGTGGAATTTCGGATAAATGGTTACCGATTTGAGTTCATCTTGAAAAATCACCCAATTTCAAATATAATTTGGTCAAATTGGTGTCCAAACGAGGGAGTTATCGTTGACTTAAAATCAGCAAGTTTGTCACAACAAGACAATTCCTGCGTGAGTTTGAGAGTTTAGAGTCTCCAGATAGCGATTTAAAACACATGGGAAGATGCAGAATGATCATTCCATTTCCAAAAATAGGTTATAATAAGTATTTCGAGTTATACTAACTGAGTTATGCTCATTTTAATTCTAAATCAACATTCAGAGCGTGTTCCCTTTGGAGATGTGCCCTCCCACCCCACTTTATTAGGCACCTACTTCACATTCATCAGTTTCAGCATAGCAGTATTCAACTTGGGTTATTTTGAGACATGCCCTCCCACCCCAAGCTATATAGGCACCTGCTACTTCATTAACAATCATCATCATGATTATGGGTCAACCGCACAAAATCCTTCTCATCGAAGTCCATTTGATAGGCCACACACTATTAATATCACAGTTGGACACAAGCATTACAGGGTATCTCTATCCTCGGATCTTCATTTTCTATGGTTTTGGGTCATCCACAAACCCACACTTCATTGAAGTCCATTTTCTAGACCGCACACTGTCAATATCATAGTTGGTCACAAGAATTACAGGGTATCTCTATCCTCAGATCTTCATTCATCATGGTTATGGGTTAACTACACAAAACCCTTCTCTTTGGTAGCTCTCCATATTCAATAAAGGCTTCTTAGGAGGAAACTTCATGCAATGGGGACCATTGCTTCTTAAGAAGGGAGGAATGATCCGAATGAAAAATGGCATCCACCCATGGTGTTCATCCACCCATGTTATACATCCACCCATGGAATTTACCCATGGTATTGTAAATGGCATCGACCCATGGTATTTATTTTCCTATGGTATTGTAAGTGACATCTATCCATGATATTCATTAACCCATGGTATGTATCCACCCATGGTATTCATCCACACATGAAATCTACCCATGGTATTGTAAGTGGTATCTACCCATGGTATTGTAACTCAAAAAAATGCTATAAATAACAAGCCTCACTTTGTAAAAGGACAGATTGTCCACCACAATGTTGTTTCTCAAGTTATTCTCTGTTTTAATAAAACAAGTTTCTTTGAGGTTTTATTTGCAGTGTGTTCTCTCTTTTTTCTGGCATTCTAATTTTATAGATCTTGTCAGATCCATTTCAAATTTTCAGATATTGGGAGCCTCCTCCCAAGATCTAGATCAGTACTATGGCATACAGATTGGAGCTTCCTACTTCTTCGAGATTGCATCTAGTTCTCCATGTTTCATGCTTAAAAAAGGTTATAGGGGACAAACTTCCAGTTCAAACAATATTTCCAAAACTTGATGAGGAAGGAAAAACCATATTGGAACCTGAAGCAGTCACGGAAATAAGAACTCAATAGCTATGAGATCGATCAATTTCAGAGTATCTCATCAAATGGAAGAACTTACCCACTGAATATTCTACATGGGAGGATGATAATTTTATACAAAATCACCCGAAGCTACTCAAGCGTTGAGGACAACACTTTTTTGGAGGAGCATGTTAGGTCCTTATATTACTAGTATAATCTCTTATTGTTGTTAGTGTAACCCCCTTGTTTTTATTGTTGTACCCCTGTAACCCCCATATTGTTATTATCGTGCCCTTAAATTATTATTGTTAGGTCGGCTAGGATTACATTGTGGCCCCATGGACTCCTATATATAGAGAGGATGTTTTGTCATTTATATCATCCAAGAATTGTTCATTCATGTAATGTATTGGAGGTTGCCCCCTCGAAGTGGCTTATTTCTAAGGCGTTGATATCTCTTTTCTTCTCTTTTTGGAGCTAGTTTCACAACAGAATGATTGGAAACACATACTTTGGGACATTTGCAAACATCAAAGATCCATCAAAAGAGGAAAATGATGAAATTGAAGCCAATAATTAAAATATTGTGGAAGAGGACAATAATGAAACTCTTGGAGATGAAGAATTTGGGTTACGTGATATTAGTGATTTTTTATTAAGTTAAGTTTCCAAATGAAGCTCATTTTTTGTAGCTATTAATAAGTTATACTTGTAATGTTTTGACTTTGACATTTTATGAGAAGAAATAAATATTCAAGTGTTGTTATTATATGTTTAGTATCTATATAATGTGATTTTCACTTCATTTTATGTGAATCATGTAAGTTTTGAAAAAAATTGTAATTATTATTAACTTTTGACATAAAATTCACAAAAATGTCTAATTTTATACTTTTTTTGTTAATTTTTTCCTATAAAAATTGTTTATTTGACATGTCACTTTTAGCAAAAAAGACTCTAAATGTGTATTTTTCAGTTATTTCTATATTCAAAATGTGTTTTTTGATGTAAATTGTTAGAATTTCTTTCTTTTATAGTGACAATTATTTCTTGCGCAATGAAATATTATTTAACAATATATAATTAGATAGAAGATTGACACTTTAATATTTTACCTTTTTCTGTTTTTTTGAAACAACAAAAAATCAAATATCTCACTACAAAAAAAGAAAAAAGAAAAAGAAAAACGGATACCTGAAAAACATTTTAAAAAGATATGTATGTGAAGAGGAAGAATACAAATACCTCAAAAATTGTTAAATTTAGAAAATAATTATAAGCATTTAATAGATTAGAAAATTTTAAGTCATAAATAAGTCTTCTAAAAAAAGGGGATGATGTTGGCATTAACACTTTTCAAAATCAACATAAAAAAAAAACTAACATTTTAAAAATAATGTGTATACTTGGTACATAAGAAAATTTCATATGTAAAAAACATGCTAAAAAAAATTAAGAGTATTCTCAATCAATAATTTTCAAAATCAAACCATTTTTTGCTACCTAAAAAACCAGGTACTCATTTCCGTTCCCATTTTAAAGTTTACATTGTTGATACTCGTACGATTCTACTTAGAACATATCGCAACCTAGCTACCATCAAAGTTAGTCTACACCTTTTTAGAATATGACGAATAGGGTAATATCGTACCATCAACAGCAGGGAGGCCCATACCCTCCCTTGCAGGGGAACCAGTACTCAGCTAGGAATGTTGATACAAGAGAGACTCCCCCAAAATCTTACGCTAATCAAGGACAAGGGAACCTATATCCCCCTTTTCCCACACAAAATCAACAACCAACACAAAACAACACCTGTGAACGTAGTGCAACCATCATAGGCTCAGCATCGACAGTCTTATGACTAGGACAAAAACAATAATCCTCCAAAAGCTACAAAAAACAAGCCTAGGAATAAGCAAAGGGGAGACTCTGGACAAGGGGAATTGATCAATAACACCCCGCGTGATCTCAGTCTGGGGCAACCCCAACTGAAATCATAACTAAGAGCCAAATAGCAGCTCTTAAGGGCAAAGTAAGAGACCCGGTCTAAGGAAAAATAATTCTTGTGCCGTATGTGGTGAATATGGCCATTACACTCACCATTGTCCCGAACTCCCCGAATTGAAAAAACTTCAGGGTAACGGAGGGCAAGGGGGTCCTACTCAACAACCTATTGTAATGCAGGAACCCTTCCCCCACCAAGGAGTGGTTAACACCCAGCAATAACAACCACCCCAAAAAAATATTGTGGGAGGTATTCACGGGATCTACATGGCTGGAGAAGAATTGTTCTTCCAAAAAAGACATAGGAACTATGATACACCTCCGGACACCAACACATCAGGTACAAGTATGTGTGCACCTACCACACCATTAACTATCTCCAAAGTACCTGTTGAGCACCTTCCAAAAATGGTCAAGGGACCAACCAGGCACGTAGGAAATCACTCTAAAGCCACTCATAGCTATAGCATAGCAGATGATTTAGCTCAATCACCAACTGTTATGTCAACTTAGGAAGTTCTGCAACCATGCCCAAGAAAATAGAAATCCTTAATTTTTGCATTATGTGCAATCGATCCTTTCGATTCACGCCTAATGGTTTTTGACCTAGACAAGGCAAGCTCGAGGCTTCCTTCTATAGTTGATTCAAAATACCCATTTCGGTTCACAACATCACCATACATTGATGCATCGTCGATGAAGGAGAATTCACATGTATCATGTCCAAATAGTTTGGTAAAAGTTAGGATCACCTGAATTAAAACCGTATGACATCATGCTTAGAGCATATGACGGTCACCCATCAGCCCTCATCGGTCTGTATTAAAATTTCCCGATAAACGTGGCTGGCAAGATAGTCCTTATAGACATTGAGGTCTTATATGCACAACTAGACTACAATATACTACTCAGGCAAAGTTATATGTATGCCATGACTGCAATCACATCCTCTGTCTTTAGGGTAATGATGTTTCCCCATGATGATTAGATCATCACCATCGACTAGCTCACATACTATGACAAGAAACCCATGACCACTCTCGATGTCCTATTACTATATGTAGAAACAACCAAAAAATCACTCAAAAAGTATACAAAATTTGTCCTAGGCCAATTCAAACCATCATCTATCCTAGGGTCATTCCTAGGAGACCCCCCTATTATACCAGAGGGAGTCGCAGAAAGCACGAGAGCACCGGTGTGCATGATGCTCTCATCAAACACCGAAACTAGCCCAGACACAGAAACTAGCAGTATGGATGTTGAAACCACTTGCATGACATTCCTACCATAGGCCATTTCACAAACCCCATTTTTGTATACTCTACATAGGTTTATATCAAAAAATTCATGGCAACTATGACATTTCCGAATATGGATTTTGCAATACCCGTGTGGCATTTGGTCCCTCTAGCCATGTTGGAAAGTCTAGGCATCACCTCTATAGAAATAACCCCTATTTCCCCGCAAGAGGTCATAGCAGTTATAGAAACATCTATAGCAGTGCCAACTGACATGACCAATAAGAATAAAAAAATGGAAAAAATTCAAAACCCCCAAGTTACCTAGGGCATTACAACCTTGTGCATCATGAAATTTTGTATGTCATCCTACTAATATTTTCCCAAAGTTAGAATAATTGAACCCCCTTCTACACACCAAAAGAAATGTCATGACTTTGAATTCCCATAAAAAGGAACATGCCATGAACAACAAGGGGAAAGCATTATGCACCAATTATGTGTGCACCATATGTGACCATTATGGGAATTATATCCATCACTGCCTGGAGATGCCTTGCAAGCCCTAGAACAATCTTACCAGGAGAACCCCTCACCACCATCCATGGAAATGAGTAAGGATGAACCCAAAACCATACTGTATGTATGATAGGCACCTACATATTTCTCGTATATAGTCACCACAATGGCCCAGAGACGGCAAATAGAGGCCATACCACATGTCCCAGTTTAAACACTATGTGACGAGTATGATCACTTAATCACATAGTGCCCCAAGTTAAGGGTGTTCAACCATTGGTATAAAACCCTGCAAGTTTCCCAAAGCAACTTAGCTTGATAGAGATGACATACGTCTCAGATTTTCTGAAGTAACCACCACGTCTGACATTGTCCCAAAATCTATCAATTCCAGTCTACGTTGGATTTCATGTGACACTTCATCATTGAAAACCCTGACTTAGCCAATCTAGACACAGAATCCAAAAATAACACTAAAAATCAAGGAACGGAAGCAACAAGGACCATATTATATGTGTCATAGGAGAGACGGTCACCTGAATTCCCACCTCTTCCCCATAATCATCCTCAGGCTCCAATCTAGCTCTACACACTCTATGATGAACAAAATCACTTCATCGCTGACTCTGCTGCTCTAGAGTTATTTCAAAGATGGTACTTGGTCAACCCGGTGTACTATGATGGCCTACGAGCACTCCAATATTCTTGCAAAGTGTGTTTAGATACCCACTCATTTCATCGTTGTCCCTACATCCCCTGCTTCTTTTCAGCATTAAATTGTTTACATCAGGCCATAACCCATCTCGCTACAGAAGACAGATCAAATTCAGACTCAGTATAAAGCTAGACAACCCAAGAGAATGAGGAAACTCGGTTCATCCTCTTCATATCGGAAGAAAAATGGCCAACAAAGGGGCAGATTATCGCCCCTAACCACCCTCCACCAATAATCCCAGCTTGTGCATTGTGAGACACATGCAATCATTCGATCGCTCAATGCCTAGATTTATGATCATTTTTCAAATTGCACCCAATCACTCAAGTGGTCCAAAGGGAGTGGAAAACCAAAGAGAAAAGGTCTTGTCTTATTTTCCAATACAACCATCACGCTCAACATTGTACTTACATCACACAATTTTGACCCATGTTAGGTGTCATATGCTCATTAGTCACCAAATATCATGATGCAACTGGTTTCAAACTTAGGCAACCAGGTGCAATGTGGTGTTCCCCCCATTGTCACAAAAACCCTAGAAAATCTAAGGTGACCAATCATCTTAGTAGGCCATGAAACCATCCAAGAATACCATGTGCTCTATATGGTAGAAAAAGCGACATGGTGAATCAATGTCAGGAATTTAAGATACTCATCGACAGTCTTCGCATGTTCACAACCATACCACATATCCATCTCTCTAATCAAGATAGGATCACATGCTTCTATTGCAGGATATGCTCATAATTTCAACACACTATGAATTTTGAATACCTCCCAAAGTTACAAGAGGTAAGAGTAGCACTGAGTCAAGACTCTAGAAAGGATCCACACCTCCCAATACCAAAGACTTGGAGGTGGCGAAAGCACAAGAATGCACCAATGCCCAACCATATCCAAGCATCCACATCTAAAATGGAGAGTAGTTTTGGTTCTCCCACCATCTAATCGTTAGGTACCTTTACTCCATGCACCATTTTCATGAGCCATAACGATGAAATAAAGATGTGCCCCATGCTAAAAACATTTCGGCACCTCTGCATTCAAGACAATCTTCAAGTAAAATAAGGTGCGCATACCCCTAGTACACCACCAAAAGAGCACGAATTTTCTCTCAAACAAACAACCATAACGGAAATTCTTCCACCATATAATGTTGATGATGCACGACACCATATATGATTAATATCATCATGCATGGGAACCATGACTCGTGTTGTCTGCTAATCTTTCCTTGATGTCTAGACTACTACAACTACCACAAAAATAGTAGTACCTTCGACGGTGCAAACCCAACCCACCTACAGCTTGTCAACCTCGTTTGGTTCCATGACATTAACCACAAAATCATATTCATGTTTGTTGACCCGCACTGTTAGGCCCAAACCAATTCCTGACGACCTCACATAAACCAATTCCTCCTTAGACATCTTGTTTCACTCTAAAAAAGATATTTTAGAGGCCATGATAGAACTAGATTGTCCGTCGGACTCAATGCATCATCGATCATTTTTTCTTCCAGAAAAAAAATTCGTGCTTAGGAGCCCAAAAACATAGGATATATACGCCATTGAATCCAAAGACTTCCTTCCATATGGGAAGGTATATTGGTTCAAAAACCCTATCTCGGCGCTTGTTTCATTTGAAGAAGGGAAAAATTTGAATATTTCACCAATCATTAAGGTAAATAGCTCAAGGCAAAACCGAAGAAATCTCGCTAGGGGAAGCTTGCTCCCTCGATGAGGTAGTCGCGTATACAGGATTATTACTAGAGTACATGGATATATTCGCATGGGATTATTCAGAAATTCTAGGTCTCAAACCCACCATCGTAGAGCACGATATTGACACCTGGAATGACATATCACCAGTCGACCAAAAAAATTTCAATTACACCCATCCGAAGAAGAAGCAATCAAGGAGGAGATTGAAAAGATTCATAAGGCTAAATTCATCTACCCAATCTCCTACACATCGTGGGTTTCCACCCTATACCCGTCATGAAAAAACATGGCACCATCAGAGTCTGCACTGATTTTCTAGATTTAAATAAATCTTCTCCCAAGGACAACTACCCTACCCCTTTTATTGACCAAGTAATTGATTCTTGTGCTAGTCACGAGGCCTTTCCCTTCATGGATGGACTCTTAGGGTACAATAAAATTCAAATATGACATACAGATCGATACAATATTGCATTCACCACCCCATGGGGCATGTTCGCATATCAAGTTATGCCTTTTGATCTTAAAAATGCTGGAGCCACCTTCTAGTGGGCCATGAATTATATCTTCCATGATATATCTCACCTCATCTTATATTAATTGGACAACCTCATAGTATGATGCAAGAAACAAAATGACCATCTGGAGGACTTACGGTTGGTATTCCAATGGTGTCGACACTACAACCTATGCTTGAATCCTGTAAAGTGTGTCTTTTGTGTTAATGCAGGTAGACTATTAGGATTCATCATATCCCAACAAGGGATCAGAGTTGACCCCCTCAAGGTCCAGGCAATAAAAGAAGTACCACCACCTAAAACTCTCAAGCAACTCCAAATACAACAGGGGAAAACCAACTTCTTACAATGCTTTGTTCCCAACTATGTCACTTGTGCATAAGGTTTTCTACGCCTACTCCATCAATAAATTTCATTCAAATGGGATAATCAAGCTCAAAATTAGTTTGAGGCACTTAAAGACACATTGTCTTCAGACCCCTTGATCACCCCACCCAATTAGTACAAAGACTACGCCTTATATCTATCTGCATCAAACACTGCCATAGTTGGGGTGTTAGTCCAAGATGGACCAGATAATAAAGAGAACGTAATCTATTACGTCTGAAAGAACCTATCTGGCCCTACTTTAAAATACGAACCAAAAAGAAAAAACTTCCCTAGCTCTAGTACACGTAATAAAAAAAATTCAGCATCACATCATCCTAAGGACTACAATATTCATAGAAAATATCAACCCCATGTGATATTTGCTAACCTGTCATATAATGAATCATAAGTACGCTCGATGGGTAGTCATACTACAAGAATTCGACCTATAGTTCAGCTCCCCCAAGAGAAAAAAAGCATTAATCCTAACTGAGTTCATCATTGACCTTCCAAGTTTGACTCAAGGATCCCTAGTTAACGACTCACTCCCAGATGAACATTTTTTCTTAGTGATGATAGAGGACCCTTAGTATGGAAACATCCTTCTATTCTTGTTAACCCAAAAATTTAAACCACAACTCACCCTTGATGACCAAAGGCGCATACCCCATCAAGCCCTTCGTTACCTTCTCATGGGGGACATCCTTTATCGAAGAGGCATTGACACTATTTTACATCGATGCCTCACACACGACCAATCTAAGCAAGCCCTCAATGACAGCCATAGTGGGGCTCGGGCTTGCCACCTCTCAGGGATGACCACTACCTAAAAAGTCTTACGGGCTGGTGAGTTTTGGCCCACCTTGTTCCACGATTGCATTCAAGGTGTCAAAAGGTGCGAACGATGCCAACGCTTTGCCCACAAGGAAATAACACCTTCCACTCCTCTACACTTGGTCATTGTATCAAGCCTCTTTTGTATATGGGGAATTGACTTTATGACTTGAAACCCTACGTCGTCAGATAACCACAAATACATTATTATAGTCGTCAACTATTTTACAAAGTGGGTAGAAGCCATGTATACATACCACAACACGACAGAAACTGTATCTCGGTTTCTATTCAACCATGTCATCACACGAGCCTATGTGCTTAAGGAGTTAGTCTCCCACCATGGAAATCATTTTGAGAATAAAATATTCCAGGATCTATCCCATCATCTAGGGTTTGTGCACAAGTTCGCATCACAATACTACCCCCAGTCCAATGGTCAGGTAGAAGTTGTTAACGAAGTACTCAAAATGATGTTACAATGTATGGTCAACAACCATAAAAATAACTGACACCATATTTTATTTTCAGCCCTATGGGAATATCACACGATGGTTAAATATTCAACCGGATTCACACCTTTCCAATTGCTATATAAAGTGGAGGTCATGCTTCCCATCGAACGCGAAATCCCCAAATAACATGCAACTATCAAAATCCTCGATGATACCCAACATTAAGAGAAATATTCTGTACAATTATAGCTCATTGATGAAATTCGACGAGAATCTCTCCAACATAATGAGGCTCACAAGAAAAGGGTAAAAGATTAATTTCGACTGCAACATCACCCACCGCTCATTTTCAGAGGGGGAGCTAGTCCTCCGCTACAATGTTGCAAAAGAAGCCTTAGGACCTGTGAAGTTCAAAACATTATGGAAGGTTCCTTACATCCTAAAATGATTCCTCCTCAAAGTAGCATACATTCAGCCTGAGCATGATGGTACATGCCTAGCTAATCCCGTCAACGAGCTCTACCGCAAAAAATTCCTCCCATAGGGCAGGAATTCTCATCCTTAGAGATAAAATGAATGTAACATAGATTTTTGAGATGATCATAATCATCATGGAATTTTTCTAAAAAATTCTCTTGTGTCACAGATGGATCGTACCCCCATCCCCTATTTTGAATTCAGTGATGGAGCCTCGTGATGGTCACAAAATCTAGCAGTAGCCCCCTGGGCCATATACTCTCCTGACCGGTCACTGTTCCTCACCAACGAAGTATGTATCATATTGGCTACCAATAATCAAGCATAATATGATATAGTCATCGGGCTATTGAGAGATGCCTCCAACCAGGGAATTCGCCATCTACATGTATTTGTTTATTCCCAGCTAGTTGTATCGCAGTTAAACTAAGATTTTCAAGTACAATATTCACACCTATTTAGGAAATAATTTCATGCACGATGGTTGAGTTGTCACTTTGATCACATTACATTTACACATATAACAAGAAATCAAAATCAGCCGTAAGATTGAATATCTAACCATATCCTAGACTAGAATTCATATCATATAAACCATCATCAATAAAAAGCAAAGTCATAAAGCATAAATATCTATCATAGGTACATAACATCCATCATACACATATGCAAACATAAACCAAATAATAAACATAGACACATCATAAGAACTGCAAAAAATATACACCTTGCATATATACATCAAAAAATATATGGGTCCTAGTATACAAAATAGGTCACTGACCATCATGTCAATAAAAATTATATGTGTTGTCAATACAGGGAAGCATCCTCATAATGGGTGCTTTCCCTAACGATACAAAATATTTAGGTCTGATCCCCGCTTGGTGGATCGTCGGGATCCACAAAAGCACTCGGTATAAGTATAGGAGCAACAACCACAACCACAAGTGTTTCCCTATGTAAAGTCGGACGATGCACCATCTCTCGAGCCATCACCATCTCCATTCATATGTCATCCAAGTCATAAAATCCCCTAGTCGGCATGCCCTGGGTCAACCTCTCCAGCCGACTCCATGAATCGGCTAGACCTATAGCACGAGCATCAACAGCCTCAACCTGAGCCTCTGCTACCAACACCCTAATGTCAGCAGCTGCCAACAACTCATCAAATGTTGCCATCCCTACCTCGACTAACTCGACATAGGAAATAAGAGCAACATCCCCACCAGTAGCTGCAACACTACTACCCTTTCCTGAGGGCCTCCCTGCACCACGTTGTCCACCAATCTGGGCCTAACCAGACCTAAGAGAGTCACTCCTCCTAGGCTGGTGACCAACCATACGAGCGGTAGGATGACCGATCGAACCCACATATGCAAGATAAAACAAAACACATTATCAATATCACCATAAAAAACATATAGACATATACACAATAAAAATCCTCAAAATGCAGAAAACATCAAAAGTCATACTTGGAAGAACCCATGCATAGCTTTTAGGAATACCAATATCTTGATCCCCCCTGGAAATCCATCCATGAATATGGGAACTCAAGGAACACCTATGGGTTCGAATCGAGCCACGGCTCGACCATCACGTCCCAATAACCACCTGCCTCTCCTCCACGACCAAGGGGCATGACAAATTCCCACCGATGCATCCAAGGATCCCTTAGACGACCCAGTTGTATGACCACAAAAGTTGGGTATGGATCCTAATTATCTTGTTTATTTTGTATCACAGCGTTGGACCCCTGTACCTTAATGGGTTGACAACATTGCCCGTAATTAAACGCTACCTAGGGGTTCCAGGGGGGGCGGGTGCGACTTTATGGAGCCCCCCCTGGCGGGGGGTTTCAGGGGCAGCGCCCTCGAAGCTAAAAACATATGTAAAATTGCCTTGTAAAAGTATAGTAATTTCTAGTCAATTTGGGCTGTTCATTAGGAAGATGATCTGACGGTAGAAGTTATGTTTAGTTTAGGGTTTTTTGCCCTAGAAGGAAACCCCTCACTTGTATGAGGTAATTGTATTGCAGCTCTGTATTGTATGTGTATTATTGGAGCTAGAAAATAATAGGGAGACTGTGAGAGAGAATAGAGAATATTACAATAGATCTACTATAGGTTGTGTCTCTTCATTTTGCTAGATAATAGAAAGGAAGAATCGTATTTGGTCAGGCATGTGGCCCGGAGTGAACCACGTATATATATATATATATATATATATATATATATATATATATATATATATATATATATATATATATATATATATATATATATATATATATATGTCTCTTTGGTTTTATGTGTTTTGTGTGCTTGTGTTTTCCGCATATTTTATGTGTTGCATTGCTCTGTAATATATAATTTTCTAACAAATGGTATCGGAGCCGAAGGTCTATTTGGCTGATAAAATTATAGGAAAGAAGGGTTCCTGGTTCGAGTGGGGGAAATGGCAGAAGATGGTAAGTTTAGGGTCGAGAAATTTAATGGAAAAAACTTCCTACTGTGGAAGATGCAGATGGAAGATTATCTGTATTAGAAAGATCTATACCTACCATTGAGCGGAAAAACAAAGAATCTGACGACTATGACAGATGCAGAATGGGAGATTCTCGATAGAAAGGCACTCGGAACAATACGGTTGTGCCTCACGACATCGATAGCCTTCAATATTTCGAAGGAAACAACAACATAGGGTTTGATTAAGGCGTTGGCGAAACTATATGAAAAACCCTTGGCCTCGAACAAGGTATTTCTTATGAAATGATTATTTAATATGAAAATGTCAGAAGGTGGATCTGTTGCAGACCATTTAAATGATTTTAATATAGTTATCAGTCAATATGTTCTGTAGGGGTAAACTTTGATGATGAAGTTAGGGCACTTTTATTTCTGTGCTTATTTCCAAAAAGATGGAATGGTTTAGTTATGGCCATTAGTAACTCTGTCTCTGGATCTAGTACTTTAAAGTTTGATGATGTTTTCGGTGCTATCCTTAGCGAGGAAATGCGATGGAAAAGCTTCGGTGAGACATTGGGTAATGCTTTGAGTGCAAAGTCTAGGGGAAGAAGAATGGAAAGAGGAAAGAGCTCAGGATATCGTAGTAAATCAAGGAAAGGTAGATCCAAGTCTAGATCGGGGATAATGTGTTCGAAATTCGAAAAGAAAGGACACCTAAAGAAAGACTGTAGATCTCGGAAGGGAAAAGAAGGAGAAGCACAACAAGAAAACAATCATGAAGAAAATGTGGCAGGTGATGTGTTACAAGATGCTTTGATTCTTTCTTTCAAAAATGTTACTAATTGCTAGGTAGTAGATTCAGGGGCCTCATTCCATTCCACACCTGATAAGAAATATTTTCATAACTATGTTCAAGGAGATTTTGGACTGGTTCGTTTGGGTGATGATAAACCCTGTAAAGTTGTTGGAATGGGTAAGGTTCTTGTAAAACAGTAGAATGGAAACCAATGGCTATTAAAGGAGGTAAGGCATGTTCCAGATCTGAAGAAAAATCTGATTTCAACAGGGCAGTTAGGCGGTGAAGGTTGTGTGACAAATTTCATAGATAAAACTTGGAAACTCACCAAAGGAGCCCTGGTAATAGCAAAAGGTGAAAAGGTTGGTACATTTTATTTATGTAATGGTATTTCTAACTCTGTTAATGCTTTAACTTCAAAAGGAGCAGATGCAGCATTATGGCATCATAGGCTCAGACACATGAGTGAGAAGGGGATGAAGATTCTTCACTCAAGAATTTTGTTGCTAGGTTTGAAGAATGTTGATTTGGATTTATGTGAAAATTGCATTTATGGAAAACAGAAGAGAATCATATTTCTCAGAGTTGGGAAAGAAAATAAGAGCGAAAAATTAGAGCTGGTGCATACAGATGTATGGGGACTTGCTCAAGTATCATCTCTCGATGGATCTCGTTATTATGTTACTTTTATTGATGATGCAACTAGAAAAAATTAGATTTATTGTATTCAGAATAAATCTGATGTATTTGATACTTTCAAGAAATGGAAAGCTTTGGTTGATATTGAGACAAGAAAGAAGTTGAAGTGTCTCAGATCAGACAATGGAGGTGAATATTGCAGCAAATATTTTGATAGGTACTGTTCGGAGCATGGAATTCGTAGAGAGAAGACAGTTCCAAGAACACCACAAGAAAATGGTGTGTCGGAAAGGATGAACAGAAAAATCATGGAGCATGCAAGGTGCATGATATTGCATGCAGGATTGCCTTTACAATTTTGGGCCAATGCTGTAGATACTGTTGTTTATCTAATAAACAGAGAGCCTTCAAGTTCCTTGGATGGTGGTATTCCAGAGGAAGCATGGACAGGTAAAAAGGTAAACTATTCCTTTTTAAATCCTTTTGGTTTTGAGGTATTTGTCCATATTAATAAAGAAAATAGAACAAAGCTTGAGGAAAAATCAAAGAAATGTACCTTTATTGGATATGGTGTTAATGATTTTGGTTATCGCTTATATGATTATGAAAAACACAAAATCATTAGGAGCAAAGATTTAATATTCAATGAAAAGGTCTTGTATAAGAATCAGTTGCAGGAAAATAAAAAGGAAAAAGAAAACAAGGAATACACAGTTCTTGATGAGATCAATGAAAAAGTAAAGGTGCCTGAAAATAATAATAATCAACAACCACAACAACAAAAAACACCACAGCAACAACAAGCACCTCAAACACCTGAAACTGGTGCTAGAAGATCTACCGGGATAAGTAAACCCCTGGACGATACTCTCCTTCATTATATTATTTATTGTTGACTGATTCTGGAGAACCAAAATGTTATGAAGAAGCAATGCAATTTGAAAGCAGGAAGACGTGGGAGCTAGCCATGGAAGAAGAGATGGACTCCTTAATGCATAACTAGACTTGGGACTTAGTCAGGTTGCCTGCAAGTAAAACTACGTTGTAGAATAAATGGGTTTACAGGCTGAAGGAAGAATATGAAGGAAAACAAAGGTACAAAGATAGACTTGTGGTGAAGGGGTTTGCACAAAAGAAAGGTATTTATTTTGATGAAATATTTTCTCCTATTGTTAAGATGACTTCAGTCAAAAATATTTTAAGTCTTGTAGTAGTGGAAGATTTACATCTTGAATAGTTAGATGTAAAGACAACATTTCTCCATGGAGATTTAGAGGAAGAGATCTATATGGAGCAACCAGAAGGATATGAGGTCAAAGGGAAAGAAAAATTAGTGTGCAGATTAGAGAAGAGCTTGTATGGCTTAAAAGAGGCTCAAAGGTAGTGGTATCTAAAATTTGACAAGTTTATGTTTCAACAAGGTTATATTAGATGTCACTCTGATCATTGTGTTTATCTGAAAAAACAAAATGATGGCAGCTATATTATATTGTTATTGTATGTAGATTACATGCTTGTTGCAGGGTCTAACATGTAGGAAATAAATCTGCTCCAAAGAAAATTGGAAAATTCATTTGCAATGAAGGATTTGGGAGCTACAAAATAATTCATTGTATGAGAATAACTAGAGATAGGAAAAATCGCAAATTAACATTGTCTCAGAATGAGTACATACAAAAGGTGTTGAAAAGATTTAATATGCAGAATGAAAAACCAGTTAGTACACCTTTTGCTAGCCATTTCAAACTTAGTAAGAGATGTGCCCAAGACTAGAAAGAAATGGAATACATGTCTAAGTTCCATATGCATCGATGATTGGAAGCAATGTATGCAATGGTACCACTAGAACGATATTGCACATGGTGAGAGTTGTAAACGGTACATAGACAATCAAGAAAAGAACATTGGATGTGGGTAAATGGATTCTCGGAGTATTTGAAATTTTCCTAAATCCTTGTGCTTTGGTGGTTCAAACATTACTCTCTGAAGATATGTTGATCTGGAACCTTATTACGAGATAACGAGGAGGAGAACTTCAAGGACCTATTAACCATTTGTAGGTGGAATAGAACCATCGATTAGGTTTCAAAAATCCAAAGTGTTGTTGCACTTTCAACAACAGAAGCAGAGTATGTTGCTGCTACAGAGGCTAGTAAAGAAATGATTTGGTTACAAAGGTTTATGGATGAATTAGGTAAGAAGCATGATATGGGCACGTTATACAGTGATAGCCAAAGTGCCATTCATCTTGCAAAGAACTCAGCATTTCATTCCAGGACTAAACACATACAGCTCAAGTACCATTTCATACGGTTAGTATTGGAAGATGGACAGTTGAAGCTGGAAAAGATACACACTAGCATTTGTTGAGTCTCAAATCTGCATCTTTCTTATACACCTTTCTAGACCTTTTTCATTCATCTGGACCTTCTAAGTCATCAATATCATTACATATTAATTGTAAAAGAGCATCTAAAATGGTTTTTAACTATGTTTTGTGTCTGCTGTTTGATTTAGATTTTTGCTCATTTAGCTGCAGAATCTTGTCACTTTCCGCAGCTGCTGCAACTTTCCGCAGCCATTTTGTTAAATTCTATGTTGTAGGTATCTTCAGGAAAATCGAGCCACATGGGCAAGTTAGAAATGACATGGACATGGATCGTGTCCTATTGGCTCAGTCGAATTCACCTAAGAAGGCTGTGGTCAAAGGTGGCCAAGTGTTGGTCAACCGAAGAGTCCCATGGTGACAGAACTCTGTTTCTCATCACGTGGAGATTTGCATGGCCGTTTCTAGATCACGGGAGACACATCAACACCTGTAAACGGCTCCATAAGCCGAATCCAACAGCCACTCTCCATAGATTTAATCCTCACGGCGGCCATAATGCTAGATCTCTGGACGTGATGGTTCACGTGTCTTCTATCAGCGCAGACTTTAGGGAATTAGTTATATCACCCTTTGTTATAAATAATGCGTTCTCATACGCATAATAGCTAGCTCTGTAATGTAATTGCATCGCCATTGTGCTGTTATTTCTCTGTTATGACTGCATTTTAATATATGAGAAGACTCTGTTCAAAAGCGTAATTCATATTTGAAAGTTGTTGCCCGAGGTTTGTGCAGAGGGCCCCTGCACACGCTGAGGTTTTGTGTATTACTGTATAGTTTCATGCTTCATTTCTTTATGTTCATTGTGCCATAGTCATTCACGTGTATATATATTACATCTTTCATGGTATTTACATTTCATATTTGTCCATAATTTTTCATGTTTTATATTTTACTTCTGTCCATAATCTTGTATGTTTTATGTTGTTGTTAACTGATCAATGTTCTTGTTTCATATTACAATAGACAGCCCGGGCATTTGCACATCTTTTTATAATGACTAATGACATGGAATCAATATTGTCCTTCTGCTGATTTCTTTTTCTTAGTTTTTTTTTTAATTCTAGCACTGTTTTGTTTATTTCAGTCTTGCACATTTGCTTTAGTAGTTAGATTAGATATTAAACTGTTCATGTCATTTTCAGTTACTTCCGAAAGCCATTGCGAGACTAATGGTGAGGGATTGAAGTATGAGTGTATAGTTTGATATTAGTTTACTTTTCTGCAAGATAGATATTAAATTGCTCATGTCATTATCAGTTACCTCCAAAAGCCATAGCGAGACTAATGGTGAGGGATTGAAGTATGAGTGTGTAATTTGATATTAGTTTACTTTTCTGCAAATTAGATATCAGATTGCTCAAGTTGTTTATGATTACCTTCGAAAGCCATAGCGAGACTAATGGTGAGGGGTCAAAATATGAGTTGATGTAATTTGATTTTAGTTTTACTTTACTTGCAATCTTTTCTTTGAGTACAGTTTCTTTTGTGTTTAGACAACAACAAGGGTAATGGTTTTCATGATCAATAGTTCACTGTTTGTTTAACTAGAATAGTAGCACATTTTCATTTCCTTTTAGGAACTAATTTTTTTCATTGTATGTTTCAAAATCCTTTTGAAGTTTGAAGTTTGGTAAATCATTATAAGGGACATCATTGCCTTGAACAATCATAACCATACTTGCCTTTTAGAATTTTCATTAGGAAACCAACCAAGATAAAAAGAAAAAAACCAAAAACGACAAAAAAAAGTAAGAGATAGGTTATCTTGCACATATAGTGCGCCACACTTCGTCAGCTTACGAATCCCGGATTGACAAATTAATGTAGCAATTTAGGACACACTAAATTGACCAAACATTTTGGCGCCGTTGCCGGGGAAGTGTAACTAGGTAGCCAATTTCTTTAAAAAAAAAAACAATAAAAAGAAGGGAAAACTTGATAACTTCTTGAAGTATGCTCTCCTCTTGCACCTAGTGTGATCCGGAGGATCAGAAAAGAGAGTTATTGGTTCAATAATTTCTTAAGTATGCTCTCTTCTTGCACCTAGTGTGACCTGGAAGATCAGAAAGAGAATTATTAGCCCAACTTAAAAAAATAAAAATAAAAAATAAAAAAATGGCATGCATAGAGCAAGAGATTCTAGGGGAAGGTTTATAGCTAGAGCCAAGAGTTCGATTTTCACAACTCCATCTTCTTCAAGGCATAGACAAGATTCACCACCATCTACCCCTAGCCTTAAGATTCTTGGAATTGAAGGAGCAGCCGAATTAGAGGATTCTCCTGCACCACCTACCAAATCTCATTTAGAAAAGGATCCTTTCTTTACTTCTACAGGAGAGTATATTGTAATCAAAGAAGTAGAATCACCTGAAGAAGAAAAGGAAAAGACTCCCTCTCATCCTCCCTTGATAGAAGAACCAGAGGACTTTGAGGACTCTAAAGAAACTATCATGGCAGAGGAAATAATAGATGGATTTGGAGATAGAGGTAGAGGTAGAGAAGGAGGAAACAATGGAGACAACAATGGTGAAGGTAATAATGGAAGAAATAGGGAAGGAGACAACTTGTTTGGATTCCCTATAGTTGATGAGAAAACTCATACAACAATGAAAAAAATTCTCTCATCTCTTCTCTCCCCAACTTTTATGGATTATGAAGTGAGGATCCCTATTAAAATGATTGCTTGAGTTTGGAATGAAAATTCTAACCTATGACTATATATGGAAGACTCTCAAAAACTCAAACGTTTCCTTCAAATATCAGAGCGCTTTGAAATGGCTCATGGGATTAGCCACCCAATCTATTAGGACTTGGAATGATATGAAACAAAAAAATTTGGATAGATACTTGGACTATTGCATGCCCACCAATCACAAAGATGAGGTATTCAAAATGGTGCAAAAAGAAGATGAAAATTTGGAGGATTTAATTGAAATATTTCAATACAACTTAAAAAGAGCAAAGATGAGCAACTTAGATGATGAAAATTTAAAAGCCCTTATATTAAAATCCATCAAAGATGAATGGATAGATATTTTAAACATGATGGGGAAATGAGACATTTTCAACTTCACTGTGACATAACAGAACTATGTGTCCATCTCTCAAGAGGAAAATCTAAAACAGGAAAAGGGCCTAGGGATCCTTCTCTTATTAGGGCTAACAAATCTGCAACTGGATCAGTAAGTAGGGCAGAGATTGGTAACATGCTTGATGAGTTTAAAACTGATATTTAAGGGAGCCTTAGTGAACAACTAGACACCCTTAAAATTCAAAACAAGCAGAAAGCAGAAACAGATGCTTTAGCCATCTTTTGTCCGGAATGTAGGAAGAAACATGCTTTAAGGGAATGTCCCTTGGATGAAAAAGTTGTAGAAACATGTATAATTTGATCAAAGAATCAAGGAGGTTCAAGGATTGTCCTTCAACTTCGGACTCAAAGTTGTCTTCAAGAAGACCAAATTCAAGAGAATCTTCTCTGCTGTTGAAGAAGACCTTGGCAGTAGTAACAAACTCAAGGGTTTAACAACCCTATGAATTTTCAACCCCCACCAAATTGGAATCCCTGGCAACAACCTTGGCCCCAACCTCAAAATTCATATCAGTCATGGGTACAAGGTATGCAAAACCCTTATGGGAGATTTGCTCAATTTTATCAATATCCTCCATCTTTTCAAAATCAACAAGCTCCACAACTTCCAAACCCAAATCTACAACTTTCATTGCCATTTCCACAACAACAACCTTCTCAACAAAATCCAAATCCTCAACTCATGCTTCCATTCCAACAAAAGACAAATCGCAACTTCAAATTTTCACTCATCACAATCCTAACAATAAAACCGAATACCAACATAGAAGGACAACAATTTCTACCTATATGATTGTTCTCTCAATGATGTACAACTCGTATCCGCAGAGTTTTAGAAAACCCTATAGATGTTCAAGATAAAGATACCGAGGAGGACTCTCTTAAAACCAATAAGGGTTCTGAGGAAACATCTCTTCAAAACTTGAACATTCAAAAAGAGAAAGAAAAGTTAACCCCCACAACTCCTATAGTTGAGCAACCTTCATCTTCATCTACACCGCCTTTTCCTGAAAGATTACAAATTGACAAGGGGGTGGAAAAACAAATCTTGTTGCCTAACTATGATTTTCTAGATGAATTAAAGAATGTTTGTATCAAGATTCCCTTGCTACAAGCCATTCGAGAGATTCCTATTCTAGCAAAAACAATAAAGGAGTTGAGTTTCAAAAGACCAGGAAGGAAACTAAAAGATACAAGAAGAATCCACCTGGTAGGAAAGATTGCAGATATTATGATGGGAAAAATTACCATGCAGAAGTATGTAGATCCAGGAAGTCCAATTGTCAAGACACATATAAATGGATAGAAATTCCAAACACATTGATTGACTTAGGGGCTGCTATCAACATTATGAGTAGACAGACTATGGACCAGCTAAAACTTCCTAACCTTCTTTTTACACCTACTTTACTGCAACTTGCAGATTGATCAATTATTAAACCAGATGGTGTATTAGAAGACATTTCAGTTTCCTTAGATTCTTGGGAATATCCAGTAGATTTTATGATTTTGACTCCCAAGAGTAATCTAGCATGGCACCCACTTATCTTAGGAAGACCTTGGCTAGCCACAGCTAATGCTTTCATTAGTTGTAGATCTGGGGATATGTACATTTCTAATGGTAATTGACAAAGAAATTCAATTTGTATCCTTCAGCAAAAGCAATCACAGAAGTAGGAGACAATGAATGGGTTGATGATGAGGATATTATACAACCTGTTCTTACCATTTCTGAAATCAGTGAGGATAGTCAAATTCTGAACACATTAGAAAATTTTGAGACATCTTCAGAATATGACCCCACACAATTTCAGTTGGAATCTGACATAGAATATTTATCAAGACAAATGTCTCTTTACTCTATGGAAGAGTTTGGTAGTTCTACCATTGAGATTTTTCCAAGAAAAACATTGAATATCAACAAACATTTGGAAAAGTCACAACAGGAAAAACTAACCAAAATCTTGCAAAAACATTCTACTGCATTTGCATGGGAGTATACTGACGTGAAAGGTATTGATCCTAAGACTTGCATTCATCATATCTATTTTGAGGAAAATAGTAGACCAATTAGACAACCTCAAAGAACGATGAATCCAAATCTTAGGGAGATAGTGAAAGAAGAGCTCCAAAAATTACTCAATGTAAACTTCATTTATCCAATTTCAGATAGCCGATGGGTTTCTCCTTTGGTTATAGTACCTAAAAAGAATGGTAAATGGAGAGTGTGCATTGATTACAGGGAATTGAACAAAGCAACTTTGAAGGATCACTTTCCTTTGCCTTTTATCGATCAAGTATTAGATACATTAGCAGGTAAAAATTACTTTTCATTTTTGGATGGTTTTAGTGGCTATAATCAAATTCAGGTAGCACCTGAAGATCAAGATAAGACCACATTTACCTGTCCATGGGGGAATTTTGCCTATCGAGTGCTTCCTTTTGGGTTATGTAATGCACCCGCAACATTCCAAAGAGCAGTACTAGGAATTTTTTCTGATCTAATCCATGATTGTGTAGAGTTTTATATGGATGATTTTACAGTTTATGGTAATTCATTTGAAGAAGCATTAGAAAATTTGGAAAAAGTCCTTATAAGATGTAAAGAAACAAACCTTTCATTAAGCCATGAAAAATGCTTTATGATGTTTACTGAAGGTATTGTTTTGGGGCATCATATTTCAGGAGATGGGATTAAGGTTGATAGATCAAAAGTTGAAGTTATCTCCAAGTTGCCTATTCCAAATTGTCAAAGAGATGTTAGAATTTTTCTAGGATTTATTGGTTACTATAGAAGATTTATAGAAAACTTCACTAAAATAGCATCTCCACTCTTCAAATTGCTTACAAAAGACTGTGAATTTAAATGGGATCCTGATTGTCAATCAGCTTTTGAAACTTTGAAAACAAAAATATCTGAAGCACCTATCTTGAGAGGACCAAATTGGAAACTCCCTTTCCATATTTCTACGGATGCTTCAGATACAGCTCTAGGAGCTGTGTTGGGTCAAAAGGATTTAGTTCCTTATGCCATTTATTATACCAGTAAAAATTTGACTCCCACAGAGTTGAACTATACTGTGACTGAAAAAGAGTTTTTAGTTGTTGTTCATGCAATCAATAAGTTTAGACATTATATAACAAGCTATGAAACTTTTATTCATACTGACCATTCTGCAATTAGATATCTAATGAAAAAACCTGTTACTAATGGCAGAGTGACAAGATGGCTCTTACTTTTGCAAGAATTCAATATTACTGTGTTGGATAGACCAGGAAAACAAAATACAGTAGCTGATTTCTTGTCTAGGATTCAGAATACTAAAGAAGATTCTCCCGTAGAGGATAAGTTTCCTGATGAATACTTGTTTGCAGTAACTATTAAGACTCCTTGGTATGCAGATATTGCTAACTATTTGGTTACGGGGAAACTGCCTTCACATTTATTTCCAAGTGAAAAACGAAAAATTATTCAGGAGAGTTCAAAATATTCATGGATTTCTAACGAATTGTTTAAAACAGGGCCAGATCTTGTGATCAGAAGATGTGTCAGGGAAGATGAAATGCCTGATATTCTTAAGGCATGTCAAGATGAACCATGCGGTGGACACTTTGCAGACAAAAGGACAGCCTATAAAATCCTCTCTTTAGGATATTATTGGCCTTCCCCCTTCAAAGATGCAAAACAATATGTCAAAAGGTGTGACAGCTGCCAAAGAGTAGGGAAACCTACCCTTTCAAATGAAATGCCATTGCAAACACAGGTACTCATTGAACCCTTTGAAAAATGGGCTTTAGATTTCATTGGACCTATTAATCCACCATCTAAGCAAAGGAAGTATATATTGGTTTGTACTGATTATGTTACTAAATGGGTAGAAGCCAAAGCATTAGTGTCTGCTACTGAAAATTTAGTTGTTAATTTTCTTTATGAGGATATTTTTACTCGCTTTGGTGTTCCAAGAGAAATTGTGACAGATTAGGGAAGCCAATTCACATCCAACTTGGTGGAGAAGCTGATGGAAGAATACAAAATCAAGCACAGAAGATCTACTCCTTACCATCCGCAAGCAAATGGTCAAGTGGAGTCTACAAACAAAGTTCTCGAAAGTATCATCACCAAGATTGTTCATCTACATAGAAGAGATTGGGCGGAAAGGCTTTCTGAAGCCTTGTGGGCCTACAGAACTACATGGAGAAATACAACAGGACATTCTCCCTATGAACTTGTTTATGGGAAAGAAGTCCTGCTCCCCATTGAGTTCCAAGTCAAAAACTTCAAGATGGCAGTTCAGTTGGGGATGGATCTATCAGAAGCCCAAAAGCATAGAATGGAGCAGTTGAATGAGCTAGATGAGATTAGACAAGAGGCAATTCTAAGAACTGATCTAGTTCAATATCAAAGAACTAAATGGCATGACAAATACATCAAAGAGAAGAAGTTTCAAGAAGGAGATTGGGCATTGCTATTTGATTCCAAGTTTAAAGATTTTAAAGGAAAATTTCAAACTCATTGGCTTGGGCCATATGAGATTGACAAGATCTTTAGCAATGGAGCGGTAAGAATCAAGACTATTGATGAATTTCAAACTCCTCTTATTGTGAATGGCCACAGATTAAAAGTCTATCATAAGCCACTCTCAAAAGAGGAATTTGTCAAAATGTTTCAAGATAATTCTGCAATAAGGCTAGTGAAGAAGAATCCTTCTTCTCCTCCAGCCTAGCCTTTGTTCTTTTCAGTATCAAGTAAAAAATAAAAAATAAAAAAATTGTATAAGCCTGAAAACCAATCATTGATTGGCAGTCTTATACAGAAAATGTAGGGTGAAAATCAGGAACACCTGACACCCTATATTTTCCAAAAAAAAAATCTCTCTTTCATTTCACAAGTTTTGTGACCACCCACTCCATTCCATTCCACTTCATTCCATTTCACTTCATTTCATCTATTTCATTTCATTTCACCAATAAAATTTTCTTTCATGACCATTTTCATTCAGTCAGTTATCATCCGTCTATTTCCATTCACCCAAATAATAACTGTGTCAGTTTCCACAGCTGACACCTGTTTCCGCAGCTGATACCAGTTTTCCGCAGCCGGAAGCAAATTCTGCAACCACCACTCTGTTTTTCAAAAGAATGTACAGTCAGATGTATTTTCACAATCATGAAATCAAATGCAGGTATGAAGACATGGGGCATTCGAGACATCAATGAGAAGCAACTAATTGAAGACCAAGGAAAAATGGCAAGAATTCCAAGGTATGAGTAAAATTTATTTCAAATGGCATTTAAGCACATTTTTACATAGTTATAAACCATAGCTCCATTATATGCAATGATTGTCTTCACAAACTCCGTAACCATTCAACGATCTCTATATGATCCTCCCACAACCCTTGCATTCATTTTCAAACGGTCCCATAATCAAACCTCCGATCTTCACTCATACTCCGATACTCCACCTGTGATGATGAAACGTGGTTGATTTGACTACGGCTTCTTTCAGCCGCATAAAATCCGTAGCCGTTTCATAAACGTGCTTACATTTACTCTGCAACCACCCAATTTTAAATACCGTCAGATACATTATACTCCTCCTACTGTTCTATTGATCTCACAGCCACATTTCCACCATGCTCACGTAACCCTTCTCTGTTGCGCTTCACCCCATTTGTTCTCTATTACGCTACAGTATGTATACCCATTCTCTGATATCTGCCTACAATCATCATGCTCATTTCCGCTCATTCAGCCGTCTTACCTCCGTTGAACCCTCCTCACGCAAAAAAGTTTTAAAGAGTAGAAAGAAGGATGGGTCAGTTGTTGAGAACAGAACCAGAAGGACCTAAATTCATGGAAGGATACCCGCAAGTCAGGGATATATTGAAAAAGGCAAAGTGGCTTCGGTTCATCCAAAAGTTTAGAGGCTACCATAAAGAGGTGAAAAAATCTTTTGCAAGGTCTTTCAATGGCCTGGAGATAGAGATTGGGGACCTCAAATTTACGGTGAATGAGGCATCCATAGCAGCTACCACAGAACTTCCTCAAGAAGGTGAACGCTGGTTCAAGAACAAGAGTATTAGTGATGAAGCCTGGAGAGTAATCCTACGTAACCCAGGTATGGATGTAACTATTTTTAAAAGGGGAATTCCTGTTCATGCTTTGAAAGAGGAGTGGGCTACTTTGCTGCTAGTTATTCAAAAATTTATCACCTGTGAGGGCCGTTTTGGGTCAATGTATATGTATCATACCCGATTACTGATGAATTTTCTAGACAACCAGACCCTCAATCTGCCATACTTTTTATTAAATAGTTTGAAGAAGATGTCTGTGACCGTTCAGAAGCATTTAGGGGACGTAGAACCACATTTATATCACCATGGTCTTGTGAAAATTTTGATTGAAAAATAGTTAAAAGAGAAAAAGGACACATGGGAACAATTTTTGATTAGAAATTTCTTTGAAGAACCCCAAGAAATTCCTAAAGGCAGTACATCAAGAAGGAGTAGGAGAAAGAGAACAAAAGATGAAACTCAAAGTACTCCTACTACTACGGTTGAAAGAACTAGTAGAGAAGAGAGACTGTCAAAAAGAAGGAAGGAAGAAACCAAGGGTAAAAAGCCAATAAAATCAAAAGAGAGAAAAAGCATTGAGGCTATGCATCAAACTCCTTCTTCAGAAGAAGATCATCAAGTGTTATCTGAGAGACTAGTTCACCTTCAGGAATAGTCATCTATAGCCAAAAAGAGAGGGAAAGGAAAACAAAAGCAAAAAGACAGTAGTCCACAGCGTGTAATCTGGCCATAGTCCATCTCATTCTCAGTCAGACATTGAACATATCTCATTTCATTCTCAGTCATATATTGAACATAGTCCATCTCATTCTCAGCCAGACGTTGACATGAGCCCTTTTCAGCTAGATTTTGAAGCCAATTCTCCTCCACGGCATTTTGGGGACAGCCCAATAAAAACGACACCTGAGATAGACCCAAAGCAGAAAGAAGTATATGATTATATAGAATCTTTAGAAAGAGCAGCCACGGGTCCCAGCACTTCATCCACTCAGCCTCACACAGCAAAAGAAGATCTAGTCCAATCATTGAAACAAGAAGTCTTTGAGTTGGAGGTTTTAAATAAACACATTAAAAATTAAAATGATGCATTAAAGGAACAAAGAAAATTGGACAAGATCATTCATGACAATACCATGCTACATCTGGGACTATGGCAGAAAAAGAACAGGAAATTGAAGAAGAAATGCCAGAAGTTAAGTAGAGCATTGGTTAATATCAAATTCAGATGCTTGATGAAGAAGCCCAGGATGTTAGCAGCACCAAGGAAGAGGAGGAGAGGACTGAATGTACTGGCTGAAGTGTCAAGGCATATGAATTGAAGAAGGATTATCCAAATTTTGGTTGCATGAGGACATGCAACACCTTCACAGTGGGGGTATGTTGAGTCTCAAATCTGCATCTTTCTTATACACCTTTCTAGACCTTTTTCATTCACCTGGACCTTCTAAGTCATCAATATCATTGCATATTAATTGTAAAAGAGCATCTAAAATGGTTTTTAACTATGTTTTGTGTCTCCTATTTGATTTAGATTTTTGCTCATTTAGCTGCGGAATCTTGTCACTTTCCGCAGCTGCTGCAACTTTCCGCAGCCATTTTGTTAAAGTCTATGTTGCAGGTATCTTCAGGCAAATCGAGCCACATGGGCAAGTTAGAAATGACGTGGACATGGATCGTGTCCTATTGGCTCAGCCAAATTCACCTAAGAAGGCTGTGGTCAAAGGTGGCCAAGTGGTGGTCAACCGTAGAGTCCCACGGTGACAGAACTTTGTTTCTCATCATGTGGAGATTTGCGTGGCCGTTTCTAGATCACGAGAGACACATCAACACCTGTAAACGGCTCCATAAGCTGAATCCAACAACCACTCTCCATAGATTTAATCCTCACGGCGACCATAACGCTAGATCTCTGGACGTGATGGTTCACGTGTCTTCTATCAGCGCAGACTTTAGGGAATTAGTTATATCTCCCTATGTTATAAATAATGCGTTCTCATATGCATAATAGTTAGATCTTCTTTAACTCTGTAATGTAATTGCGTCGCCATTGTGCTATGACAAATTTTCTCTGTTATGATCGCATTTTAATATATGAGAAGACTTTGTTCAAAAGCGTAATTCGTATTTGAAAGCTGTTGCCCGAGGTCTGTGCAGAGGGCCCCTGCACATGCTGAGGTTTTGTGTATTACTGTATAGTTTCATGCTTCATTTCTTTATGTTCATTGTGCTATAGTCATTCACGTGTATATAGATTACATCTTTCATGGTATTTACATTTCATCTTTGTCCATAATCTTTCATGTTTTATATTTTACTTCTGTCCATAATATTTTATGTATTATGTTGTTGTTAACTGATCAGTGTTCTTGTTTCAGATTACAATAGACAGCCCGGGCATTTGCACATATTTTTATAATGACTAATGACATGGAATCAATATTGTCCTTCTGCTGATTTCTTTTTCTTAGTTTTGGTTTAATTCCAACACTGTTTTGTTTATTTCAGTCTTGCACATTTGCTTTAGTAGTTAGATTAGATATTAAATTGTTCATGTCATTTTCAGTTACTTCCGAAAGCCATAGCGAGACTAATGGTGAGGGATTGAAGTATGAGTGTATAGTTTGATATTAGTTTACTTTTCTGCAAAATAGATATTAAATTTCTCATGTCATTATCAGTTACCTCCGAAAGCCATAGCGAGACTAATGGTGAGGGATTGAAGTATGAGTGTGTAATTTGATATTAGTTTATTTTTCTGCAAATTAGATATCAGATTGCTCAAGTTGTTTATGATTACCTCCGAAAGCCATAGCGATACTAATGGTGAGGGGTCAGAATATGAGTTGATGTAATTTGATTTTAGTTTTACTTTACTTGCAATCTTTTCTTTGAGTAACAGTTTCTTTTGTGTTTAGACAGCAGCAAGGGTAATGGTTTTCATGATCAATAGTTCACTGTTTGTTTAACTAGAATAGTATCACATTTTCATTTCCTTTTAGGAACTAATTTTTTCATTGTATGTTTCAAAATCATTTTGAAGTTTTGAAGTTTGGTAAATCATTATAAGGGACGTCATTGCCTTGAACAATCATAACCATACTTGCCTTTTAGAATTTTCATTAGGAAACCAACCAAGATAAAAAGAAAAAAACCAAAAACGAAAAAAAAGTAAGAGATAGGTTATCTTGCACATATAGTGCGTCACACTTCGTCAGCTTACGAATCCCGCATTGACAAATTAATGTAGCAATTTAGGACACATTAAATTGACCAAACACTAGCCAAAATCCTGCATATATGCTAAAAAAAGTTGTAACCAAGGAGAAACTAAGATTATGCTCAGTTTAAATTGGTCTTCAAGGATGACGATGAAGATGAGAAACATCCAATTCTAAAGAGAAGTCATTGTCCAACAAATGAAGCAACGGTGGAGTTGCTATAATCAGTCTCCAAGTGAGAGATTGTTGGGTATGGAGCCTGATTATCTTGTTTATTTTGTATCACAGCATTGGACGCCTGTACCTTAATGGCACATCAACGTTGGAAATAATTAAATGCTACCTAGGGGGTCTAAGGGGGGGCAACTGCAGATTTATGGAGTACCCCCCCCCCCCCAAGGCGAGGGGTTTCGGGGGCAGCGCCCCCGAAGCTAAAAACAGATGTAGAATTTCCTTGTAAAAGTGTAGTAATTTCTAGTCAATCTGGGCCATTCATTAGGTGGATGATCTGATGGTAGAAGTTATGTTTAGTTTAGGGTTTTTTTCCCTAGAAGGAAACCCCTCACTTGTATGAGGGCATTGTATTGCAGCTGTGTATTGTATGTGTATTCTCAGAGCGAGAAACCGATAGGGAAACTGTGAGAGAGAACATAGGATATTACAGCGGATCTGTTGTATGTTGTGTCTCTTCATTTTACTGGATAATAGAAAGGAAGGACTGCCTGTTCGGGGCGGGTGTAGCCCAAACTGGGTGAACCACATATATCTGTGTCTCTCTAGTTTAATGTGTTTTGTGTGCTTGTGTTTTCCGCATATTTTATGTGTTGCATTTCTCTGTAATATATAATTTTCTAACAACAAAAGGGAGAAGCATCAAAACCCTTTCATACATGATGCTACAGAGGATTCTTGAATAAGAAAAAGTTTTAATATCCCCCCTCTGGGCCTTCTCTAGCTGAGTGACCATGCCCTGTTAAACATAGTGAACCCAGTCAAAAAAGTGACTGGCCTGAAGCCAGTGAAAAAATACAAGTTACAGACCCGAAACTCAATGGGTCGTCGCCGACCCAGATAGGAAAATTATCATTTCCAAGGAAGCTCTCTTAGCCAGTTCCGTCATAAAGCTCAAACAGATACATCCATAGGCTATCCCATCAGGACCACAATTCCCCTCATCCTCGGCCCAGTGATGTATGTTCACTCCCATATGAGGGAGTGGATAGGGAAGGGCATCCCCTTGAGCCAACAGAATGGTCAAAAAATAGATGTCGGGCTTTGTTTGAATCAAACAATATCTACGACGCAGGACCATAATGCGTCATCTCCTGTTCCAGCATTGGTTCAGTATGTTGTTCTCTAAGAACTTCAGTAAACCACACCGAGTCAGGACCTCCCGAGCATGGGGGTCTTTGGCCACTGTCGCAAGGAGATCAAGCCAGTCCCTCTCCCACCACAACATCCTACCATCAGATAAAACACCAAACATGTAATATCCCAAATGGGGAATGCAACAATTCATGAACATAAAATTGAAAGTAGCTGTGTAAATAAACTCATGAACATGGGAGACCAAAATGGAGACATTAATCCATGTATTATATCAGTAAATCCATACACAACAATGATGCATTTGTCATATACAATGAAGGAACAAGCCTCCCCTAAGAAATCAATTTACAAATGAACTGCTGTCACAATACAAGAATGTAAGATACTGCTACAACACATTTAAAAACACACTACTACAAAAAAATGATGTACAAAATATGTAGGTCTATTATAAGCCTCAAAATATATGCTCATACAGATTTAAGCTCAATACAAACTCCTAGAAGAACCCAGAGAAGGGGTTTCAGAAATACACTCTATACAAGATGGGATCTAAAGCCCAATGGTTGAAGATACACTAAAAACTAAAGAAAAAGAGTGTGGAAGGATGAAATGTAATATATCTTAAATATATCCCCTCAAATATCTCCTCCCATGAAGGGATGAACCCCTCAATCACAAGGAAACACTGCAAAGGAACCACCAGAACTTCTGCTAAAGCTGCCTTAAAAAATAACGCATTCCCTAGCTGGAACAGCGATAGGAATGATGGGAAATGTATGGCTTGATGCCAAGGATCTGAAATATTCCCAAGAACTCTCCAAATATATCTCCCAAGAGAAGGAAACCTTCCTCCTATGAGAAAATAGCTCAAAAATTGGGGTTCCAACCCCTCCACTGCTGCACCCTGCAACACAGCACAATAACCTGCAGAAACTACCCTGATGAAGAAGCTGTAGCTTGGCCTAAAAACCTGAATGTGGAAATTAATGCAATAATCTTACAAGAGGCCCCTCAAGGAAAGAGGTGGGATTACCGCTCAGGAACACCCGATGCTAAACAACACAGCTACCCTACTAAACAGCAAGAGGAAGAAATAGTCTAAGCAGACCAATATAAAAATAATAATCTAAAACATGAGCTCAAATGGCTGCCATCCTATTTCTTAAATATAATATGAGATTTATTGCCCTTGGATCCACTCAATTAGGTCATTTCCTCCATGAGATCCATCTCCCTCCAAAACTGTGTTATTCTTTAACTAATCTCCACTCCTCTTTATCGGCGTTGTTGACTTGGTCAAAGTTGACTAAATCAACATGATCCAAACCCTGTTCACACTTGGAGGAGATTTATTTAGCTGCTACAAAGGTCTATTTTCACACTTGAAGTGTTTTTATTGCTGCTCAAGAGACTTATGGACCTCCCCACCCATTTATTTACCGACCTAGTGATAAAAAAAGTATAATATTCCATTTAGCTTGGAGGCTAAATTTTTGGAATATTATAGTCCTCCCCTCCAAAATGTTGCTTGTCCTCAAGAAACTATAAAGGTGGAGAAAAATTCCTCCCCTCCTCTTCTTGTGGCCTCCTCATCAATAGTCCCCACAACTGCTCAAAATAATCTGCAACAAATCTGCCCTCCAATATTTCCTCCCAAGTATGCAAAACCACATCGCTCACATCATAGAAAGGTGGAAGGTGTAAGTGGAAACCTCCTTGCTGTCCAATGGCCTCTTCAAGGTAGGAGTGATGAAAAACATGGGGAATCTCATTCCCAGTGAGTGACTCCCACACCCATGCTATCATCCAAATGAAATGAGCCATTCTAGGTAGCTCATCAAAAAGATCCTCAACCCCCGGTTCATACAATGTGTTGGGGCTGCATGGAGAGAACGGATCCTCCCATCCAAGTGGTTTCTCTCTCCATTTATGGTAAGTATGGGGTTTTTGTTGATCTTGGGCTTAAATTTCATGACATCCAAGAGTGGCCCAAACTACCTCACCAAACGAATAAGCCATGAAGTGCCTCCTCCAAAAACTCATACTCTCCAGATGGCTCTTCCCACATGGAGAAAAGATATGTAGTTTGGAAATCATGGGCTGCCCATTGCTTCTCCTCAAACATGCATCATGTAAAGTAGGGAGAATCACACTCCCAATGGGCATCTCCAACTCATCTAGCACTCTCCAAGAAAAGCTTCCCATGAACATAAGAATATCAGAAATACATGGAAGCGAAATCCAATGAAAACAAGTTGTCATATGACAACCGGAGAGTGGATCATAGTTCCACACATGGAACCAGTGGAGTGCATCCCTTGCCTGCATCAAAAAAAATAATAACAAGTGCTCTCCTAGCCACTTTTTTGCTGCCACAATCATTCTATATGATATAAACATGAAAGTAAAAAGTGGTGTCAATGGTGCACACCAAAAATCATGTGGCTTCCCCCACAAACCACCAATAAGATAGCCAATCTCAATGCTGAAAATGGCTTCAAGTACATCATCATATAATATGAAAGAAGGGATAATCCTCCTTGGTACAACATGCTTCTCATATAAATTAAATAAGTACAAAACACAATGTGAAATTATACCTTCTCCACCATGTACTTGGGACCTTGAGCTGGAATGGCTCAACCAGAAATTCTCCCTCACCTCCAAAGAGTAGGGAAATGGCTGTTACATCCTCTCTATCAGCATCCAGGCTATGCATCTTTCCATATGCTGAAATATATCATGTTGTATTCCCTCCCAAATGAACTCCTCTACCAAGGAAATATATGCATCAAAGTGCATGGAAAGGAAGTCTCATGTGTTGCATGTAGCAGCTTGAGCTCAGAAGATCTAGTCAAGAAGACTCTGCCATAAGAATATATGACCACATCATCCACCATATAACTATCATCTCCATCCGGGTCATCAAGAATCATGCAAGCACCAAGATCCTTGGAGTACTCTACCAAGATTTGAGACCTCCAATATGGATCAATCCTCCCAAGAGACAACGTTGGTGATCTACAATGTGAAGCTCTCCACATGCTACTGTCTTTTCCTTTGACATCCCTCATGCAAAATTCATCCTCCAATTTGTTGCCATGCCCATCATGCAGCTGCTCAGGCTCAAAAATAAGTAGTGATCTTTGGAAGTTGGCCTCCCATGAGAAGCTCCCATCCAAAAAGAATCTCCCAATCTTAGCCAATGTAAGCATGAGTGGCCTCCATCTACTCCAATGTATGGAGGATTCCTTCCTCAAAGGAAGTACCCTATGTTTCTCAAAATCCATGGAGAAGCTCCTTTGCACCATGAAGGTGCCATCCTCCATCACTGCAGCAACTTCTGTCAGCGTAGTAGATATAGTGAGAGTGGGTGGTTCTGAAAATGGGAGAATGTCTCCCTCCTCCTTGACTCTATCCCAAAATCTATGTGTTGTACTAGACTCCTCCAAAGTCTGCACCTCTCTAGAATCTAAGAGGGGTGAACCAAATGGCAAGATGTCTCTTACCAACTCTAGATTTGGTGGCCTCTCGGGTGGAATTCCTCCATGTAGTGAGACATCAATATCAAGAGTAGACTATACATATGGTTGGGAAACCTTTCCCTTTCCCTCACAGCACGAACCAGTCTGCCTCTTCTTTGCACTAACTCTCTGAAATAGATAGGGGTGTGTGCTCCTCATCAAGTGATGCTGACCTTCCTCCCTACCTTCTCCTTTAAACAATAGTATCTCACAATCATGTTGTTCATTGATTGTGATTTTTCTTGCACATGTGAGATCCTGGGGAATTTCTGGCAATGATACAAGAATTCCTCCTGTTGGAGCATGTGCTCCTCCTTCCTCTGCATGAGGGACTAGATATGCTCTAGATGTGAAAATGTTGTTTCCCTCATCCTTCTCTTCCTATTAAATATGAATGGGAGTCACCTTCTTAATAAGAGGATCCTCTTTTGAAAAAGGAACCTGCATGCCCTCTTGTCCAAAGATATGAGACATAGGTCTTACCTTTATCAAGGTGTTATGCAAGATGTGAGCTTCTCCAAAAGTTATCTAAAGTGGATGTGAGTTTATAGGTTCTTCCAACCCATGAAAAAGTTCTGTTTGTCTTGGTTTTCTTGTCTCTACCAAGAGTGTTTAAGAATGTCTTCCATCAAACCTCTCCACTAATATTTTAGTTAACTTTTCATAAGAAGAAATATTGTCATTTTTCAATGAAAATGACTCAAAAATCCACCAAGCATAGGCCTTACCTTCAAAGTGTAGCACTGCAACTCTGATGGCTTCATCTTCAGAAACTTGGTGCTCCTGCAAATAAGTGTGTAGCTCCTCTACCCAAGCTTTGGTTGAACATCTTGGTGAACCATCAAAAGTAGATAGATAAAATCTATCCATGTCATGTTGCCTACAACTCTCCACATTGATCTTGCAAAACTCCTAAAAAGTGATATGATCTTTAAACTTCTCAGTTTGAGATTCGTACTCCTGAAGAAAATCACTAAGGGTTTCCCTCTTATGCATTCCTCCTCCTTCCATCTCTCTCATGATAGTTCTGGACATTTGAATGTGCTGTACATAATAGGGTGTAGCTGCATGCTCACACCTATAATGTGCCAATCTAGATCTAGCTCTAGATCCAAACTCCTCTGGAGATTCCATCTCCCTTCTCATTTCCTTGAGATCTTCTTTAATGCTCTGCATAGATTTAGGAAGAAGCTTTGAGAGCCTCTCCTCCTTCTTTCCTCCAAATAATGGAGTCTTCTTTTTTTTGTACATCTTCTCTTCTCCTTCTTCTCTTGATAGCATAATGGCCGAGATCCATAGGTTAAGAAAAGATTATGCTCTGATACCACTGTAATATCCCAGATGGGGAATGCAACAATTCATGAACATAAAATTGAAAGTAGCAGTGTAAATCAACTCATGAACACGGGAGACCAAAATGGAGACATTAATCCATGTATTATATCAGAAAATCCATACATAACAATGAGGCATTGGTCTTAAACAATGAAGGAACAAGCCTCCCCTAATAAATCACTTTACAAATGAACTATTGTCACAATACAAGAATGTCGAAGACTGCTACAGCATAGTTAAAAGCACACTACTACAGAAAAATGATGTAGAAAATATGTAGGGCTGTTATAAGCCTCAAAATATATCCTCAATACAGATTTAAGCTCAATACAAACTCCTACAAGAACCCAGAAAGGGGTTTTAGAAATACACTCTATACAAGATGGGATCTAAAGCCAAATGGCTGAAGATACACTGCAAAATGAAGAAAAAGAGTGTGGAAGGCTGAAATGTAATAGATCTGAAATATATCCCCTCAAATATCTCCTCCCATGAAGGGATGAAAAACTCAATCACAAGGAAACACTGCAAAGGAACCACCATAACTTCTGTTGAAGCTGCCTTAAAAAATAACGCATTCCCTACATGGAAAAATGTTGGGAATGATGAGAAATATATGGCCTGATTCCAAGGATCTGAAATATGCCCAAGAACTCTCCAAATGGATCTCCCAAGAGAAGAAAGCTTCCTCCTATGAGAAAATAGCTCAGAAAGTGGGGTTCCAACCCCTCCACTGTTGCACCCTGCAACACAACACAATAACCTGAAGAAACTGCGCTGATGAAGAAGCTGTAGCTTGGCTTGAAAACCTAAATGAGGAAATTAATACAATACTCTTCCAAGAGGCCCCTCAAGGAAAGAGGTGGGATTCCCGCTCGGGAACACCCGGTGCTAAACAGCACAACTACCCTGCTAAACAACAAGAGGAAGCAATAGTATAAGAGGACCAATATCAAAATAATAATCTAAAACATGAGCTCAAATGGCTGCCATCCTCTTTCTTAAATGGAATGTGAGCTTGCTTGCCCTTGGGTCTACTCAATTACATCATTTCCTCCATGAGATACATCTCCCTCCAAAACTGTGTTATTCTTTAACTAATCTCCACTTCTCCTTATCAGCGATGTTGACTTGGTCAAAGTTGACTGAATCAACATGATCCAAACCCTGTTCACACTTGGAGGAGCTTTATGTAGCTGCTACAAAGGTCTCATTTCATAATTGAAGTGTTTTTATTGCTGCTCAAGAGACTTATGGGCCTCCCCACCCATTTATTTACCAGCCTAGTGATAAAACAACTATAATATTCCATTTAGCTTGGAGGCTAAATTTTTGGAATATTACAAAACATTAGTTTTTACGAAAAAATATTAAAAAAATTTCACTACGCCTATAAAAAACTTAGACGCGGTGACCACATGCTTGTAACAGATATAGGCACGTGGTTCATTGTGCATAATTTTCCCCCAACCGCGAGGGCATCCCACAAAATTTTTCTTTAGTGCGATGACAGTGCGAGTCATCCTTGATCACCTACATAGTCTCACCCAAAAATGGGTTTAACGTCCATACAAATCCATATTTTTATAGACCCCCATTCGATAAAAAGATAAAAATTAAAAGCTGAATGTTTAAGGTCCTACCTAACACTGACAACATGAATCTTGAGTACTCAAGCTGACTGTAATGGCAAGAGAATCTTGGGATCAGGAGCTCGGCTTTTACCTCAGACCCTAAAAAAAAAAAAGAGTTTAAATGAACCATATTGGCCCATATATCACCATTTTGTCATTTTTCAAGAGACCATAAATGGATCTCAGAGTACCCAATCGCAAAAATGTCAGAAACACAGTGATCAAGACATCATCGTGTTCAGACCAGGCCCCATAAATCCATGCCTTAGAAAAAGTCATTTTCGGGCACAATGTCCATCCTCCAGTTCAGGTATGCCCTCACTTATTTCTTTACATTCAATTTATTTCAAATATGTTTTTATGAAAAAGATTATTTTTACTTGGGGTATTTGTTGCAGTTCTTATAATCATGCCAAATCACCATATGTCCTATTATCACTCAGAAAAAGTGAAAAATTATTTGGCATGGCTTTAGAGTTCATTTGTCAAAGGTATGGTCATAAAGTTCATTTGTCACAAGTTGGTAAAGGGAAAAATTTAAAATTTTACATATTAACTTATCCTAAGGTCCAAACCCACCCTCATTCAAGTCATATCTTGTCTCATCAGTCATCATTTGCTGACATATTTCATTTCCCAAGGTTTTGAATTCGAAAAGGTCACTTTAGCCAGTTTTTCCTGTTTTCGTAGCATATTACACTGTAAAAAGGAAGTTTTCGCTATGAAACTGCCTAATAGTTTCATAGTGAAACTACCAGGAAATGAAATAACCACGTTACGAAAAAGGGTATTTCTATCTGCCTTGTCAAATCCAGTGCAACATGTCAGTCCATGATTATAACAGTTAAAGTGGATGTCATTAGAGTTAGTTAGGGTTAAATCAAGGTACACAGGTTATGTCTGAGGTCATTATTATTGTTTTTAGCATGTACGAGGCATGATTAAAGCATGAGTTGTCATCGAAACTTTACAAAATTATCCAATTGATTCTTTTTCATTATCCGCTTCATCTTTGCATGCTAATGAGTTTTGGAGAGCCATTTCACCAAGCCAAGCTGGTTGCTGGCATTTTCAAAAATTGCAAGTGTCACTGATTAAGCGAGGCAGAGAAGGTATAAAATCACCATGGCTGCAAAGAGGAAGACCAAAAAAGGTGGTCACTACCTCAAATATGAGCCATCATACATGAATTTTTTAAATGAAGACCCAACTGCCTTAGAAGTTTTCATAAGAATAGGGTGTTTGGAGTTCTGCCAAAGATTGCAAGGGTGCCATGTGCAGGTTTCTAAGGAGTTTGCTATCAGTTTCAATGGGACAACTTCAAAGGTGGGAATTTTAAGCCTCATAGTAACACCAAATACCATTTCAGTAGCAACATGAATCCCTAGAGGAAGATAACAATGGTGCAAAGGCTTCAAGTTAATCATGCGAGACTGTAAACAATTTATCAAGCTGGAGCATGGTGAGATTGATCTCACAAATGCCATCCCAAGGAGCTACATGAAAGAAAAATTATCAAAGTTGCTTCTAATTATTCAGAAGTACTTCACTTGTGAAGGGAGATATCACATGGATTACTCCTACCACCTTAGGCTTCTGCTGCATTTTGTGGGTAAGAGGTCTCTTGATTTACCTTTTTACTTATACAAAAGCCTAGATAAAATGTCAGATAAGGCCCAAGTTAAAAAATAAGGAAATGAAACCTCACTCTTTCATCATGGTTTGATCAATTTGCTGGTAGATTTAAAGATGTTAGGTAGAGACCGGTCATATTTTATGTTCATCAGTGGTTTTTAGGTATATTCCATCACTCCTAAAAGGACTCCCAAACCTAGAGATATCTCATCACCTTCATTGGCAGAGCAAGTTGAGCTAGTGATCATGGAGACAAAGCCTTTGCAGAAGGTTGATACACCCAAAGCTACACCTGCAAAAAAAAAGCCAACAGTGAGAAAACATAGCAACAAGAGGGTTACAAGAAGCCAAATAGTGGCTAAGGGTAACTTAGAGGACATTTTTCATGCTATTGATATTGAAGAAACTCCCATAGTCCAAGCTGAAGACATAGATGAGGAAGGAAGGAAGCTAAAGAAAGCCAAAATAGCTAAAAAGTTAGAGTTTGCAGGTGAATATGCAGGATTCATGTTTCAATCTAGAAAAACAATGACAAGACATGCAAGAAAGGTCTTAGAAAGAATCAAAGAGGCTCAGAAGGTCACTAAAATTGTTCAGCCACCACCAAGCATAATAGACCTCTCCTCACCTGCAAAAGAAGAATTGATCATCAAACAAAGGAAGGGTAAAGAGAAAATCACTGAAAAACAAAGATTGAGATCTGTAAGGAGTAGTTGAAGCTAGAAAATGATGAAATATCAGTCTTAAAGAAAGAGGCAAAGAAGCACAAAGCTGAAAGGATCCATTTTGAAAAAATGAGCAAGATTTGGGAGGATAGAATCACAAGTGTCTCAAACCTTGGAAAATTCAGAAAAATTGATAAAGTGGACTCAACCACTAAGAGGAGAGGTCAAGCACCTCAAAAAGGTAAATCTAAACCTACAATCCAAGAACAGGACATTGAACGATCAAGTGAAAGACTTATAACAACAAATGGAGTTGATTCATAAAGAGCTGGAAAGGAAATGCTTAAAGATGACTATGGTTGAGGAACCCATTGCTCAACTAATTACAAATGAGGAGGAAACATCAAAAAAGCCTTAAGTTGAGATTGAATGTGTTTTAGAGGGTTCATGGAACACTGAAGATCAAGTTTTTGCAGCTGGAGGTCACTTTTTGGAGACAATTTTGAAATCTGGAATTTCTACACTTTTACATAGTTTCGTAGCATTTCCTTGGCTTAAAGCCATGAAAACGCTACGAAAACACTTGTAGCAGCCTTTTTGCCTCTAAATTCACTTTTTTTCAGTTTTCAAGGAGGGAGAATGATGGTGGTGATGTGTCATGACTAGGCTGACACCATGGAATAGCAAAAGAGCAGAGTTTTTGGGTGCAGAAACTTCTTTTTCAACACTACCAAAGCTCGCTACGAAATTGTCCTATTTTTGTAGGGAGCTAATTTTGAAGGTTTTGCAGTAGCTTTATGGAATATTTGGACATCTGGACTCCTCCAACATGTCAAGGGACCTTAACATCAAATATTTATGACTTTGATAAAGTGTTGTGGAGACATATCACTAGCTAAAGCTCTCATCAAAGATAAGGGATATGTATTCCTGAAAAATAGGGTTGTTTGACATATTTAGGAGAATCATAAATGTGTAAAGTGATGATGAACTATGTCATAGCTTTTTTGAGCATGTGATACTTATTTGGCAACTGTCATGTAATTGTTTCACAAGATAAGGTAGAGTATGTAATAAATAGGATTTAGACTCCTATTAGGAGATGTCTTTTAAAATGTGTAGCTATCAATTTCTTGTTAGAAGTCATGTTTTTCAGTTATGTGATGTGTCATAGGAGAATTCAATGAATATAGCCACCAGGCAGATCATCCTTGATGTAAATAAAGTCTATTTAAAGACAAGGCATCGAAGTAGTAAAGGGTTGGATACTTTTTGCACCAAACTGCTGCTTTATGTATTTTGAGTTATATCAGTAATACAATGTGACTTTCATCTTGACAGACCTGAGATTCTCATGGAGTTTTTAATGTATTTTTGATCTATATCTTATGTTTTACCTCTTGTAGTATATTTCATTTCTATTAGCCAGAATTCATAACTCTATGCTCTGACTTCATTTAGTAATGAAATGACTGTGTTTTCCTTTGTTTTATGAATGAATTATCTTTGTTAAAGACTCCTATTTGCCTTAGCTTCCATGTCAAGAAACCTTGCCTCTGAAACTACTAATTGTTGACTCCATAAGCCCAATGGCAGCAAACATGCATTCTTTCAACCTGCAATCATAAAAACAAGATACAATTTCTATAAAGTTAGCCATCTAGCACTATCATTAACCAATGTCATAAAATCCCTTTGAGAGAGCCCTCTCAGACTGAAGAGGCTAAGCTTCAGTCAAAATTTGGTTTGAAACAATTACATAGAGTTGTCTGATCAGTAGACAATCAAGTAAAATTTTGTGATAACATTTTTGTGCCTCTGTCGGGAACCTGAAGATATACTTTTCCTGAAATTTTGAAGCTAAACTCTTGAAGGTAGCAGGAGCTCAGAAGTTGTTTGAGACTACATCTACCTTGGTGACTCCATTCAAAATTATCATGTAAGGTGGCTTCGAAAAGGAGATATACGAGGAGTAATCCTGACCTAGATCCACCTACAATTGTGGATAATCCAAACACAATATCCAAAGGAATTCAAGGCAGTTATGCACAATCATGTACTCCATTACACACGAAAACCTTGTCCTCTGAAGTTTTAAGAAGTTCTGAAGATAAAAAGTTTGATGATAAAATTAAGGAAGTATTGTTTAGGTCTGAAGATGAAAAATAATTGAATAAATTGTCTTAGATCTACATAGAAGAGGTATTGATACCTCAGCCTTAGTGACCCAAAAGGATAAAGAATATTTTTGGGAAGCAGTCACATCAGAGTTGTTTTTAGAAAGGGAATCTTTGGATAGGTTGAAGGAACTAGACCCATTTGAAATTTTGTTAAGAAGAAAATCTGGTGTCCCTCTACCTGACTGGAGTTCAATTGTAACTGGTTTGAAAAGACCAACCAGCCCACCTCCTAACAGTTCATTTTCCTCTACTACTATTGTCCCTAAAAATACCACAGTTCCAGTCATCATGGCAGGAAATGTGCCACCTCCACCTGCTGTTGCACCTGCTAGGTATGCCCCTCTTGTTCTCCCAGCTTTCCTTAATTCCCTTCCTAAGAAATATTCTGCTAGAATCAAAACATGGGGAAGTGATGAAGAGATTACAGATGAAGAGCATGTAGACCAGTTTAATGACTTCATAGATTGGGAGGAGGTTGACCATGAAGATGTCAAGATGAGATTATTTTCTTAGAGATTTACTGGTGAGGTCAGAAACTGGTTCAAAGCCCTTGCTGCAGGAATCCTGCATAATTGGAATGAATTTGAAGATAGCTTCTTGAGAAAGTGGTGAAATAGAACCAGCCCTGTGCAAGCCCTCATTGACTATAATATTTTGAAAAGAGCTGTTGATGAAACTGTCCAAAATTTTTCCAAGAGATTTAATAAAGTTTATGAATCCATCCCTCCCCATCTAAAGCCACCACCAAGAGAAACTCAACTAAGATATGCTAAGGCCTTTGACTATGACTTTTCTATCATGCTAAGAGAAAGAGAATCCCCTTCATTAGCTGAAATGAAAAATTATGCAGTGAAGGTGGAGGTCAATATGATAGCAGTGAAAAATTCCAAGATGGGAAAGAAAAAATTGAAAGAAGAAGATAAGTCTTCCACCTCAGATGATAAGTTTGACTCCATGATGAGGACAATGGAAAAATTGATGGATAGGCTTGCCCTTGGGAATGCCTCTACTCCTCCCACACAACATGAACCTCAGTTTAGAAATCCTCAGTTCAGAAGACCTGAAAAATAGCAAATACCAAGGGAAAGAAGAAATGAACCTGACCCTCAAGTAAGGCCTCCTTTTTAGAAAAAATTAGTTGATGCAGAAGATCAACCTGAATTATCAGAAGACTCTATTCATTGCTTTGATGAAAACATGTCTGGAATGTTTTTGACTAAGGAATAACATGATGAGTCAAATCATGATGTAAACAAGGGTGAGGAACCATCTGATTGCCTTAAAGATTACCAACATGCAATATTTGAGATGCAGAAACAATAAAACCTCAGAAACAGAAATGTTCCTATTACTACAAATAAAACACAACCCAAAAAAGATTCCCCCAAAGTAGTTGAGGTTAGGAAATATCCACCACCTCCTCCTCCTGTCAAAGAGATTGAGAAAATTTCTTTTGTTTTCCGTTTGGAGAATGAGATTTCCAAAATTAAGATCCCAATACCTTTTGGATAAATTCTTAAGGTAAATGAATATAGAAGTGAAATTGTAAAAATGTTGAATTCCCAACCAGGAGCTACTGACATCCTTAATGTTCAAGAAGATCATCCAACCATATACTTGGGACCAAGATTGGAAGATGAGAAGAATGAAGAGGTGCCTCCTTTCTATGTCGGTCTTAGTATTCATGACATAACATTGCATAATGTCATGTTGGATTCAAGGGCCTCTCATAACCTCATGCCTAAAGTAATAATGGAAAGAATGTGATTAGAAATCACTAGGCCATATAAGGATTTGTTTTCCTTTGATTCAAAAAGAGTTCAATGCATTGGTTTGATAAAAGATTTTGTTGTTGGTCTTACAGAAGTCCTTGCCAAGACAATGGTAATGGACATTGTGGTAGCAGACATTCCACCTAAGTTTGGCATGCTAATCTCTAGATCATGGGTAGTAAATATGAAATGCATTATGCAGATGGACCTAACTTATGCCACCATTCCTATTTTTGGTGAGAAAAGAAGTCTATACAAAGAAACAAGGATGGCTTATATGGTAAGTAGTAAGGAAAAACCTCAAAATTTCCCAATCTATGTTGTTGATACTGAATTAGGATCTGTTATACTTTTCAATGAATCGACTGATGAAGCAGAAGATCAGCAATAAAAAATTTAGGAAACAGAAAATCAGTAAGACAGTGAAGAAAAGGTAGAAGGTTGGTATTTTTTACACTTTGATGGATCAGTAGGAAGAGAGGGGGTGGGAGCAGGAATTTGGATCACAACTCTAGAGGATGAAAGTAAGTTCCTTTCTTTCAAACTGAACTTTGATTGCACAAATAACATGGCTAAGTATGAATCTCTGTTTTTGGTTTTATAAATTTTGAAAAGAATGGGTGCCCAAAATATTTCTGTTTTTGGAGATTATGAATTAGTTATTAAACAAGTTGAGGGTGTATATCAAACCAAGGATGTGAGAATCAGAGCATACAAAAATTTGATCATGGAGATGTTAGAATTTTTTTAAGAATATTCATTTATTGTGAAGACTAGGGATCAAAACTTAGTAGCTGACTCCCTAGCTGTCTATACAAGTATGTTTTCTATCCCTACACATTCCACTGAAAGATATGAGGTTGAAGTTCACCATAGGCCTACTATCCCTAACAATATCATTCACTGGCAAGTTTTTGAGGATGGCAAGTCAAAAATTTTATAGAATTGAAAGAGGAGTTTGAAAGCAGTACACAAGTAGATCAGAAAAACATGCTTGCTAAAACTAAAGGAAATTCTGAAGTGTTGCAGCTGAAGAATAATTATATACCTAAAGGTCTAATCTCACTTGAAAAGATTTTTGACTAGAATGATGTGTTCAAGTCTCCTAGGATACAAGCTGATGATGAAGAGGTAGAGAGTTGTAACCTTGGTACAGTAGCAATGCCAAAAATGATTAAGCTTTCAAATTTAGTTCAGTTTACATGAAACAGAAATATATTGAGATGATGAGAAGGTTCATAGATGTTTTTGCATGGAGTTATGCTGATTTGAATAAATATGATCCTACCATTATTCAACATACCATTCCTATTAAAGAAAATGAAAATCCTTTCAAATAGAAGTTGAGGAGGATTAATCCACTTCTCATGCCTCTGATTGAGAAGGAAATCAAGAAGCTCTTTTATGCAAAATCATTGTTCCAATCAGATTCTCAAAGTGGCTTGAAAACTTGGTTCCATTCAGAAAAAAGAGTGGAGAAATCATAATCTGCATTGAATTCAAAAACCTGAAAAAAGCTTCTTTTAAGGAAAATTACCCTCTCCCAATGATGGACCAAATTCTGCATAACATTGTTGGTTCCCAAAGGATGTCTATGCTGGATGGTTTTTCAGGATACAATCAAATATTAGTGCATCCAGAAGATCAAGAGAAAACTGCCTTTACCACACCATGGGGCACATTCATGTATGCCAAAATTCCTTTTGGTCTGATGAATGCAGGAGTGACTTTTAAAAGAGCAATGGACATTGCCTTTGCTAAGGAGAAGGATAACTTGGTGGTTTTCTATCTGGATGACATAACAATTTTCTCAAGGAGAGAAGAATACCATTTGAATCATCTAGAAAAGATTCTACTGAAGTGTAGAAGGTTTGGAATTTCTGTCAATCCCACTAAAAGCATTTTTTCTCTGACTTCAAGGAAGTTACTTGGTCATATTATGTATAAATATGGGATTAAGATTGATCCAAATAGGGTCAATGCCATTCAGAAAGTGGATCTTCTTAGAAGCAGGAAGGAAATTCAGTCTTTCCTTGGAAGGGTGAATTTTGTGAGAAGGTTTATTCCTAACTTTGCTGAGATTGTTAAAGACATAACCAAGATGATGAAGAAAGGAACTGACATCAAATGGACAGTGGAATCAAAGCATTCATTTGAGGAGATCAAGAAGGCACTCACTCAAGCACCAGTGTTGATCAACCCAGATTTTTCAAAGGAATTTCTGGTTTTTACAATTGCATCAGAAAATACAATTGTTGGAATTTTGTTGCAGAAAGGACAACAAGGTACTGAGCAACCCATTTCATTTTTCAGTAGGACCTTCGCTAATTCAGAACTGAAGTACAATATCCTAGAGAAACATGCCTATGCTTTGGTCAAAGCCATCAAATATTTTAGAATTTACATTATGCATTCCCATGTCTTAGCATTTGTTCCTAATGTTGTTGTGAAGGACATCTTGACTCAAGTTGATCCTAATGGTAAGAGAGGGAAGTGGATAGCTAACTTGCTGGAATATGATATATACATTAGACCTACAAAATTGGTGAAAGTTCTAGGGCTAGCAAAGCTGATGGCATAGTCCAATTTTGACTGTCTTGATATGAATTTAATTGCAGAAATTTCAGAATTATCAGATGAAGATGCAGAGCTGATTCCCATTGAAGAGAATTACATCCTTTTTGACTGGTACAAAAAAAATTTATTTGTCTTACATCATCATAGGGCTCCCGCTGAATTGAAAAAGTCTAAAGTAAGGTTTGTGAAGCTAAAATCCCCGAGGTATTGCATCATAGATAAAAAATATATTTTGTAAAGATACTGGTGGTATTCTTTTTATTGTTTGTTGGAAGATGAGGGAAAAAAAGTGATTGAGGATTTTCACAAAGGATATTGTGGAGGTCATCATTATTGGAAGGCCACAGCAAATAAGATTCTCAAAGCAGGTTTCTACTAGCCTACTATGTTCAAAGATGTATACAAAAATATTGTTGTCTGCCATGAATGCCAAATTTTTTATGGTAAGAAAAATCTTGTTCCTTTACCCTTGATGCCTATTTATGTTGAGGCACCATTCCAGTAGTGGGGGCTAGAGTTTATTGGTGAGATTCATCCATCATCTTCAGGACAACATCGATATATCTTGACAACAAATTATTATTTCACTAAGTGGATTGAAGCAATCCCAACTAGGCAAGCAAATGATTTAGTTATTATTTCATTTTTGGAGAATAATATATTGTCTAGGTTTGGCTACCTTATGAATATCATCACTGAAAATGTAGAGGCATTCAAATCCAAGAGGCTAATCATTTTTTGTAATCAATATAGCATTACACTTGGATATTCTACTGCATACTATCCACAAGGTAATGGTCTTTTTGAATCTTCTAATAAAAGCATTGTGAGGATTATTAAGAAAGTGTTGCAGGAAAATAAAAATTCATGGCATCTGAAGCTGAAGTATGCTCTATGGGCTGATAGAGTGTGCACTAAAAGGTCAATTGGCACTTCACCTTATGAGTTGGTATATGGAGTTGAAGCCATCTTTCCTTCATCCTTGGGAGTGCCGTCATGAAGCTGCTGCAAGGATTAGAGGAGGATCCAAATTCAATTCAGAGGAGAATAAACCATTTGATAGCTCTGCAGGAGAAAAGGGATGAAGTCTATAACAAAAATCAACAATCTCAAAATAGAATTAAGAAGACATTTTACAGGAAGGTCGAAGAGGAAAACTTTCAGATTCAAAATGTGGTTTTGAAGTGGGAGGCCAGGATTGAAGAAAATGCTAAACATGGTAAGTTTGAGAATATCTGGAAAGGTCCATTCATAGTGGTTGCATTTCATGGAAACAACACTTACATACCACAGGACATGGATGGACAACCTTGTCCTCGAGGGCCTGTCAATGGTAGGTTTTTGAATCACTATTCCTCTTAAGTTCTACTGATCTTTCATTCCATTGTACATATTCTATTTTTATATATTTTTCTGCTAATAAATAAAATTTGATCATCAAGCTTGAGCCCGAGGTGAAGGCCATTAGAGTTTGAAGGAAAGCTTGAAAATTTTCATATTTTTTATTTCCAAGAATATGGATAGCACTAGAACTACAGGTTCTTTGGTGTACCATAGGGGCACACCATCCCAAGTGGAACCACTTTTATCAATCAGCAAAAGTGAAATATTTTTTGACAGTTTTAGAGTTCATTTGTGAATTGTATGGTCATAAAGTTCATTTGTCACAAGTTGGTAAAGGGAAAATTTTAAATTTTTCCATATTAACTTAACCTAAGGTCCAAACCCACCCTCATTCAAGTCATATCATGTCCCATCAGTCATTATTTGCTGAAATATTTCATTTCCCAAGCTTTCGAATTCAAAAAGGTCACTTTAGCCAGCTTTTCTTATTTTCGTAGCGTATTACATTGTAAAAAGGCAGTTTTCGCTACGAAACTGCCTAATAGTTTCGTAGTGAAATTGCCAGGAAATGAAATAACCACGCTACGAAAAAAGGTATTCCTATCTACCTTGTCAAATCTGGTGCAAGGTGTCAGTCCATGATTAGAACTGTTAGGGTGGAAGTGATTAGAGTCAGTTAGGGTTAAATCAAGATACAAAGGTCATGTATGAGGTCATTATTACTGTTTTTAGCATGTATGAGGAATGCTTAAAGCATGAGTTGTAATTGAAACTTTAAAACATTATCCAATTGAGTCTTTTTCATTCTCCACTTCATATTTGCATGCTACTGAGTTCTAGAGAGCTGTTTCACCAAGCCAAGTTGGTTGCTGACATTTTCAAAAGTTGCAGGTGTCACTAATCAAGCGAGGTAGAGAAGGTATATAATCACCACGGCTATAAAGAGGAAGACTAAAAAAGGTGGTCACTGCCTCAAATATGAGCCATCAGACACAAATTTGTTAAATGAAGACACAAATACCTTAGAATTTTTCATAAGAACACGGTGTTTGTAGTTTTGCCAAAGCTTGCAAGGGTGCCATGTGCAGGTTTCTAAGGAGTTTTCTATCAGTTTGAATGGGACAACTTCAAAGGTGGGAATTTTAAACCTCACAGTAACATGAGAGACCATTGCAAAAACAACAAGAATCCTTAGAGGAGGAGAAAAATGGTTCAAAGGCTTCAAGTTCATCATGCAGGACTATAAATAATTTATCAAGCTAGAGCATAGTGAGATTGATCTCACAAATGCCATCCCAAGAAGCTACATGAAAGACAACTTCTCAAAGCTGCTGCTAATTATTCAGAAGTACTTCACTTGTGAAGGTAGATATCACATGGTTTAGTCTTACCACCTTAGGCTTCTACTGCATTTTGTGGGTAATAGGTCTCTTGATTTACCTTTTTACTTATATAGAAGCTTAGCTAAAATGTCAGATAAGGTCCAAGTTAAAAAAGAAGGAGATTAAACCTCACTCTTTCATCATGGTTTGATCAAGTTGCTGGTATTAGAGGAGTTAAAGAGCTTAGGTAGAGATTGGTCATCTTTTCTGTTCATCAGTGGTTTTGAGGTAGATTTTATTACTCCTAAAAGGACTCCGAAGCCTAGATATATCCCATCACCTTGAGTGGAAAAGAAAGTTGAGCCAGTGATCATAGAGACAGAGCCTTTACAAAAGGTTTATAGACCCAAAGCTACACTTGCAAAACAAAAGCCAACAGTGAGAAAGCATGGCAGGAAGAGGGCTACAAGAAGCCAAATAGTGGCTAAGGGTAACTTAGAGGACATTTTGCATGCTATTGATATTGAAAAAACTCCCATAGTCCAAGTTGAAGACATAGATGAGGGAGGAAGGAAGCTCAAGAAAGCCAAAACAACTAAAATGTTAAAGTTTGCAGGTGAAGATGCAGGATTCATGTTTCAAGCTATAAAACTAATGACAAGACATGCAAGAAAGGTCTATAGACCTCTCCTCACCTACAAAAGAAGAATTGCTCGTCAAACAAAGGAAGGGTAAAGAGAAAATCACTGAAAAAACAGAGATTGAGATCCTTAAGGAGCAGTTGAAGCTGGAAAATGATGTAATATCAGTCTTAAAGAAATAGGAAAAGAAGCATAGAGCTGAAAGGATCCAGTTTGAACAAATGAGCAAGATTTGGGAGGATCGAGTCACAAGTGTCTCAAAGACCTTGGACAGTTCAGCAAAATTGATAAAGTGGACTCAACCGCTAAGAGGAGAGGTCAAGCACCTCAAAAAGGTAAATCTAAACCTACAAGCCAAGAACAGGACACTAAAGGATCAAGTGAAATACTTAGAACAACAACTAGAGTTGATTCATGAAGAGCTGGAAAAGAAAGGCTTAAAGATGACTCTGGTTGAGGAACCCATTGCTCAACTAATTACAAATGAGGAGGGAACATCACAAAAGCTTTAATTTGAGATTGAATGTGTTTTAGAGGGTTCATGGAATCCTGAAGATCAATTTTTTATAGCTAGAGGTCAATTTTTGGAGACAGTTTTGAAATCTGGAATTTCTGCACTTTTACACAGTTTCGTAGTGTTTCCTAGGCTTAAAGCTAGGAAAACACTACGAAAAAACCTGTAGCATCCTTTTTGCCTCTAAATTCACTTTTTTTTTCAGTTTTCAAGGAGGGAGAATGATGGTGGTGATGTGTCATGATTAGGTTTACACCATGGAATAGCAAAAGAGCAGTTTTTTTGGGTGAAAAATATTATTTTTCAATGCTACCAAAGCTCACTACGAAACTGATCTGTTTTTGTAGTGAGATACTTTTGAAGGTTTTGGAGCAGCTAAATGGTAGTTTTGGACAGCTGGACTCCTCCAATAGGTCAAGGGACCTTAACATCAAATATTTATGACTTGGATAAAGTGTTGTGGAGATAGATCATCAGCTAAAGTTCTCGTTAAAGATAAGGGATATCTATTCTTGAAAAATAGGGTTGTTCCACATGTTTAGGAGAATCATAAATGTGTAAAGTGATTATGAACTATGTCATAGCTTTTTCGAGCATGTGATACTTATTTGGAAGCTTTCATGTAACTATTTCAGAAGATGAGGTAGAGTATGAAATAAATATAAGTTAGACTCCTATTAGGAGATGCCTTTTAAAAGGTGTAGCTATTAGTTTCTTGTTAGAAGTTATGTTTTTCAGTTATGTGATGTTTTATAGGAGAATTCAATGAATCTAGCCACCAGGCAGATCATCCTTGATGTAAAGAAAGTCTATTTAAAGACAAGGCATTGAAGTAGTAAAGGGTTGGATATTTTTTGCACCAAACTATTGCTTTGTGTATTTTGACTTATATCAGTAATACAGAGTGACTTTCTTCTTGACAGACCTGAGATTATCATGGAGTTTTTAATGTATTTTTGATTTATATATTATGTTTTACCTCTTGAAGTAGATTCCATTTATATTACTTAGAATTCATAACTCTATGCTCTGACTTCCTTTAATAATGAAATGACTGTGTTTTCCTTTGTTTTATGAATGAATTACCTTTGTTAAAGACTCATATCTGCCTTAGCTTCCATGTCAAGAAACCTTGCCACTGAAACTACTCATTCTTGACTCCATAAGCCCAATGGTAGAAAACCTACATTCTTTCAACCTACAATCATAAAAATAGTATACAATTTCTATAGAGTTAGCCATCTAGCACTATCATTAACCAATATCATAAAATCCCTTTGAGAGAGCCCTCTAAAACTGAAGAGGCTAAGATTCATTCAAAAGCTGGTTTGAAAAAATTACATAGAGTTTTCTAATCAACAACCAATCAAGTATAATTTTGTGATAACATGTCCCAGCTAACAAAGTTACAAGAGAAGATATCATTCTACCACCAACATGCCAGGATCCCCAAGAAGCTTGGCATATTCTGACATCATTTCTTCAAAGAAATAGACCATAGGATGCTTTTGCCCAACCATGTTTATCATCACACCACCTTGCACAGGATAAGAACCCTTGCAGGTTATTAGAATACCCTCCATGCCATCCATCACTAATGTAGACCATACACCAAAGGTTGGGAGCTATGGACATAAAACCCCAAGCCTAGGAAGCACTTCATGTTCATTCATCCATCATACATCAAGTCAAGTTTTACCCATGTCATGTTAAAACCCCTTTCTTGGGATACCATTCTCACAAGATGATCAGAAAAAATGCACCACTGTGTTTCACATTTGTCTTATCACACCCCCATTAGCATAGCCCATCCATGACATTTTTTCATCTGCCTCATCAACCTTGCACCGAGACCAACCAATGGGGCCCCCACCCTAAAAAAAACACACTCCTCAAACTCTCGTCAAGGATTATTCATGTTTATATGGGTACCCATCTCCATGCTTGTACATCCAAACCCATCTTATATTCTTTTGGCAAGTGTACAAATATTTTTTTTAGGAGAGCACTACCACCCATCCATTTACATACCTCACCTGGCAACAGTCCCTAATCACCCTAGGTTGAAGCTACACATTCTTTACCACACCCAACCATAACACTCATAGAAACCATACACCCACCCTAGATGTCCTACTAACTCCAGGTATTTCCTCACCCAAAATTGTTATGATTGTCGCCACTCGCATTTACAGCTCCATCCTCATGCCACTTAACTACCATCGTTAATTATAGAGATTTCTCATCATCATACCTAGTTAATGTAGAAATTTATTAATACTGATATTATTACCGGATTCTCCTGATCTAACAAATTAATCTTATGTTAAATACATAATCCTTCCACTTAATTCTTTGGGGAAATTAAATCGTCAACTGCAAACACATGAAGAAAATAAATCGCACATAAACATAGTTGTTTAGCGAGAAATCTTAAAGCTAAAAACCCCAACTCTCATATATTATGTATATCAATGGAATCATGTAATAATCTCATACAAAGCTTAGTACATCAAGCTCTCAGTACAATCAACAATCATTACACACTGTCATGCATAAATTTTCATATTTATGCACCAATTTCTTGCCTCCTGACAGACTGTCTCCACTGCGCGATCCCTGCTGAAGAAGACCTCTAAATGAATTCGAATTGGCCTTACCTTGACTATGAAATCTTCATTGGAATCTCCAATGTATGTCAGTTGCATTGAATGCATCACTATAGTCAAAACATATAGTCCATCTCACCCTTCCACCTATATCTCCAATGGGTCTCCACTGCAACTGACATTCAAGTAGTTAACTGTTGTATTTTTTCAGTTTCCAGTGAGTCTCTAGTTGTGAATTATTTAAATAATTAATTCACTAAACTCTCAATAGTGTATCTTCATTTACAACTAGATACAACTAGCACAACTGAGTTTAACTCACTTAACTGAGTTAAAATAAATAACAACTCCCATAACTACTTGTCCAACTCTGTCACAACTTTGCCACTTTAGTTCTAACTGAGTCCTCCATGCATGAGTCACCAACCACCCTAGGAATTGCATAATTCCTTCAGCTCACTAATTTTCCAAATCCGTTCACTGAAATAAAGTGCTCCAAGAGAATAAGTTGATATTTATTGTCGGATTATTATTAAGGGCTAATAATAATCGACATGCATCTATTTTTAGATTGACGATCTATAAATAGACTTCACCTAATATTATAAAAACAGAATCTCATATATTGTTCACATTTGACCAACCATTTACAAATAGCATCCTGCAGCTTATAGAATATTCTCACCATGTCTAAAAATAGACATACACCTAAAAATAGCCTTCGGGCCCCACTTAGTGAAGGTTCTTAATTTTCACTAAGCTCATCATCTTGTTGAATCTCAATAGTTAACCAATCACATCATGCCTTGCAACATCATAAGCCTTGGTCCCTTGCATTAGTACTCATTTCAATCGGTTGATGCTTGCTTCTTGTCAACTTCAACAACCATTCTCCAAGAAAGGGGTAGTTTTTTGGATGAACCCTCACCTCAATAGGGGCATCCCTAGATGGAACTATGGGAATCATCATTACCCATTAATGTCATTTATCCTCTTGACATTTGACTTCAAAATAAGCTTTCATGTCAAGATGGTATCATACTTCATAACCATTGCACTCTGTCAGAATTTGTTGAAGACCCATGACTTGATAAGCATCTCTTTCAGCAATACTTACATGGGAAGGTCCCCAACAGTCAAATACCCATGCATACAATAATCACTTGTTCTAAAAAAACATGCCATACCAAGATTATACATGTGGGTGCCACATTCAACCTTCTTTCAAAGAAAAACACACCTAAGGGCATCAACAACCGTCATCATCAACCAGTAGTAAGTCACTACCAAAAGTGACAAAAACAAAACCACTATCTATCAGATAAGCTTAACTAGTCAAAACATCACAAGCATGGGGCATGCTCGCCTCTTAGAAATATTCTATTCATTGTATCTTTTGCAGGTTTCCAACAAAGCATGGTGTCTTTTTTACGTAAGGCAAGGAGTCTCCCAACTCAATTCCAAAGCAAGTTACCCTCTCTCTCTCTCTCAAAAGGATCACATAGAAAAGAAACCATAATGTATTTCGGCTATACAGTTCTTCCTAGACCTTATACATTAGGGGGGAAATATTAACACTGGAAAATATTATGGGAAAAAGACATTAAAATGTCAAGTAGAAGGTACAAATGAACATTTCCATAGAGGGAATACATTAGGAAGAGCCAAAAAAATTTAATTCTTCCTAAGGTCAAAGGAAAAATTTATGGATAGCGCACAGGCAATAAGGACATTTCACACACATCAAAACTATTTATTTGATAGCCACGCACAGTGCAACTATCCATTCAATAGTCGCGCGGTCCTGGGGATGATGAAATGTGACCATATGGGACCACTTGGCACACTTGGTTAAAAATATTCTCACTCAACCCAACCAAGTGCATTCATATTTGAGCCACCTTGAGGCTTTAATGCAACACACAAAGGAATCCTACCTCCACTCTATGGTGTCACCATCCATCTTGAGCCAAGAGAAGGAGTGATAATTTGAAAATGGTATATAAAAGCCAACCTTTGGAAGAACAAGAGGAGACACATTGTTATGCTAGCCAAATTACTTCATAGCAAATAAACTTGCATAGTTCAGCAACCGAGGGATGGAAGGACTCATATGTTGGCCAACCAACATCTCAGTCCAAGAGAGAGAGGTTCACCACTTGATCTTGATCTACCATCCTTTGATAGAGGGAAGAGACGCTTGCAGGAATTCGAGGGAAAGAGACCTCTTTGTTTTGGGTATTTGATCTCCATAGCTCAAAGGACCCTTTGCAAGTATTTAGCATTGTATCTTTTTTTACCACCAACACCTAATAAAGGGATAACTTTCCACTTGTGTTATTAGGTTGTTCTCTCTGTCGATATTTTGTATTTTGTATCTTGTGTTTTGATTTGTTTTTAGTGTTGTATGCTTAGTTTTCTCTCAAAATTAGTTTGCATTGTGTCAAATCTGTTCCAATAACAGTAGGCAATCATTGTTTTTTGTGACCTTATGCAAGTAGCATCCATCTTGCTAAAGAAGTGTATTTAGTATGCCCTTGTGCCAAATACACTACCATAATAATAATGAAGGTAAGTTTTTGATTTTAATAAAAAATGTGCTATTATAACGAGGTCATATATTTTTAAATTTAATTATAATATTAATTAGAAAAGGAATGTCCTATTATTATTAATGATATTTAATGGTTAATAGTAATAGTAAATTTTTAAATTTAATGAATTTTAATGGGATTAAAGTAATAAGGTTTTTTATGAATTATGAATTATTAATATTAGTTAGATTAATTAAGATATTTATTTTAGAATTTTTTTGTTTAAAAAAAGTTGATAAAAAGAGGGTAAGGAGAGGGATGAAGTGTAAGGGGAATAGGAAACTGAGAGAGATATGCAGGGATTTGGAGGGGGGAGTCAATGAACAATGCGAAGGGGTAAGAAGAAGTTAAGGAGCATACTGCAAAGATAAGATGAAAGGGAAAGGAGAGAGGGGCAGAGGGTGAGGGGACATAATCGTACAAGGGATTGGTGGTACTATTATAAGAAGAGAAGTACAGGGATCCAATTCTTGCTAACCTCCAACCCCCCATCCATATTGAGGTTGTGAGGGTGTTTGATGATTTCAAGGGCTTCATGAAATTTGCATTTGAAATGATGTTTTTTAGTGGCAATCACCACAACATCTTCTAGATAGATATGATGACAAGGCTGCATATGAGCTAGACTCTTCCTTTTAAAATCCAATACTAGATATAATAAAGGGAGATCTTTGGCTACCAAACAAACTATCCATGGCCTTCGTACTCTTCTCCATCTTGAGTTGGCTATATTTCCTCTCAAGGTTCTTCCTTAATGAGACATCCTCGGCCTCAAGATTTTCAATTTGGACTTCACCTTCTTTTATATTGATTTTCCTTCACATCTTCAACTCCCTTCGATTCTTCCAACTATATATTCAAAATGATAAAGTATTTTTCTTTGAGCTTAACCTCCTTGTCATCACAGATTTGAAAAATATTTTCCTAATCTCTGCATGCACATATTAACCTACTAAAATCAATATAGTATCTCCCTATTACATCCAAATCTAATTCATATTTAGCTTGAAGAAGCACCAATATCACATTCAACAACTTGATTGTTTGACTCAATAAGGTTTGACTCAATAAGGATAACATCATATATATCTAAATCATAACTTAAAAACAAATCATATTTATTTATACCTTCAAATATTTTGTTCTAGAGCAAATTAGTTTTTGTTTAGGCTTCATTTTCATATTTTTTTTCTTGATGACCAGCTACACCATTTTTACTAAGGGGATGAGACTTCTCTAGCTGAGATTATTTCTTCTACGAACACTTAGTCCTTTCCTTATTACTCTTCTTCTCTCTAATGTCGTTCCTACTATATCCATACAAAACTTGCAATATGTCCCAAATATCCTTAGAGTAGTTTAGATATGTTATATGCACCATGTCTATATTACAAATATTTTCATATATAATGCACTTTGTTACATAACATTTTGTGGGGGAGGATTTGTGCCATATCCTTCACAAACTAACTTCCAAACGTCATATCCATAATCTAAAATTACTATTTAAGTTCTTATGTCCATATCTTGAAGTTTGAAACAGTGAGAAGGGATACTCCTTGACCATCCATCTGAATATGTTTTTTCAAATTTCCTACAGATATACCCAAATCTACTTTCTAGTGATAATGCTAGACCTAAAATTACCCACTCTGATACCAATTTTCGGAATCATGAACATAAAAATTGGGGGTGAATCAATATTATGCTTGGTGTAGCTTGGGAGACAATCTCTGGCTACTTAGAGATCAATACCCAAGACATTTATCTAAAACCATAAAAGAATTCATTTTTTTTCCTATCATTTTATAAAACCCTGTAACCTTGATTAAAACCCTTTAGTCTTTAAGGTATGAAAAATTATTTCGGGGTGGCCTTCTGATGTTCAATACAAATGGAAAGTAGAACACCAAGAAGTGATGGTGGAAATTCTTAGATAATAGGTTTCTTCACACAAAATATTTTATCTTCAACTTTAGATGAAAATACGATTAGCATGAAATGGAATTTAGGGAAGAGGAGCAAATCATTAAGGGGTTTTAACTTTAATTTACAGAAAATCGAACTCATAGAACTGTAAAATCAAAGCCTAACAACTTCATTACTCTTTTATACGAAGAAAACATTAACAAAATATGTGACAGAGAAACAATATCATACCCAAAAAAATATGGAATCGCCATTAAAACTTTATTCAAATACACATGAAGATTGAAAGTACAAAATTGTGATTTCTTCTAAGGTCTAGAATTTTGGAACCCAAAAAATGTCTCATCTCTGGTCTCTTATTATTTCTTTGGACATAACTGTATGATCAGTTATTAAACTGACCTTTGGCACTATTACAAAAATTGTTTTGTCCTCTTTTAAAAATATTTACAAAAAAAAAACATAAAAAATTATATATATAATATTTTATGTTCTTTTTATATAAAAAAAACTTTGACCATTTTGAATTATTTAAACTTCATGTATCGTATGCAAGCATTTAACAAATCATAATTATGGATGAGTGTTATACGGGTCCCAGGAAAACCACACACTATTTCTTGAAAATATAATACTGCTTACAGAGGCACTTTATTATGGTTTTTGGAAATGAATAAGGTGATCTTGTAACAAATCCCAACTGTCAATCTCTTCTTGGGTAGTTTTGACGAATCTCCTTACGGGAGCATGCTTCGGCATAAGTTTCATGCAGTTTGTTCCATCGGGGAAATATTAGATCCCAACACTAACGTTGTGGACCATTGATTAGTCTACACCCTGACACATTCCAGATATCAAGAAAGCGACTTGGTATCGACTCCATGTATTGGACTTGACTTAGTGAACTGAGTCTGTGTGCCTATACCAGAGCCAGATTCTATTACATATATTTGCTTTAAATCTAGGGGCTCACCACTTAAGCAGTGGAAGTTACTTGGTGGCCACAAAAAAAATCTTGAAGAGGGGATATACCATCAAACGACCCGTTGGAAGGAAGAAAGAGAAGTTTTTCTTCTATCATTCCCAAATAGCAGGTTGGATACAGAATATTTGTAATTCTACGAAGAGTTTTAGAGTTATGAAAACTTGGATTTGACTAGACTAGTAAATCACGCCCCTCAACAGGTCAGTATAATGGAAAGAGTGGGGAGATATCAGTTGTTTGTAGAACTTCTCCTTTGACATCATGTTCTTTGGATTGTGGTTGCATAGTTTTTGAACATTTAAATGATCCGAATTTATGCAGTAATGCAATAGAATACACATATAACCATAAATACAAAAATGGAGCAGAAATAACACTTCATTTCATTAATATCAGAGAACTGAAAATTGTTTACAGACAGAATGGAAATAAACTAGCTAGGGTGCTGGTAGCTTATCTCTGAGAAGAGATGTGGTGGCTACAGGTATTTGAATTTTCTTACAATGAGACTCGAGGGCCTATTTATTATTGAGAAACATTGGAAAACCCTAAACATCCAAAAACCTAACCCTAGGAGATGAAGCGCCAAAACTATGGGCCCCGTTTGGGTAAATTGGTACATCAACTTCCTAGGAACGTAACTTTGCACTGAATACCTTGTTAGAAATATCTATCTGAGTAATACAACTTTTGAGTGTGTAAAATTAGTATATATCCCATGTTGCTCCTATTTTCCCCAAAAAACGTCGTTTAGGGCCTCAAAACGGCTCCAGAAGTTTAGGACTCGAAAAAATGTTAAAAATAGTAAATTGTGCTATAATTAAGGAAATTGAAAAATTGAAAGAAGAAATTCTGGGGCATCAAGTGGAATAGGCGGGTGGCCACCAATATCTACATGGATCATTAAATCAATTTTCAAATAAGGTCAAGTTGTGCCACAATCTCGCAGCGATGGCACAAATTTCAATTTATTGGGGCATCGTATGAGATGCTCCTTGTCCAAGCAACTTTTCTATAAAATTAGTTGCTAAATTTTGAATTATTATCATCTGCCGACATGAATGGATTAATTATATTAATAAAAACATCACATAATTTATATTTCCACCATGAGTAAACTACATTGATTGCATTGGATAAATAATATAGTTCCATGGCTGTGACAATATTTGAATCCAAATTCTCAAAAGGCAAAAAAATTGTTCCCAAGTTGAGTATAGAAAAGTGGATAGCATTCCATAGTTTATTACACCAATGTCGATCACCAACTACCCAGTGGATATCCAAAGTTATTTTATCTGACTAAGCAGTGTAGGCCATAAGAAAAAAATGGAGGGCGTATGCCCCACACTCTGCTATGTCATTTGGAAAAACTTCCTTTTATCCTACCTTTGCAAAGTCAAGTTAATTTCTATCTAAATTACCTTGTGATCAACATATACCAAAAACTATTTAAGGTCATCATCCTCCACTGTGACATACCATGCTGGAACACAATGACCCCACCATAGTCTCTCGTGCCATGCTATTTGAATAAATTTGATATTTGATATTTGACTTGATAAAACCTTTGACAAGCTTCAGTATTTTGTGAATAGAATTAGTCACTTTTGATCCAAGATGGGTATTTATCGTTCTATTTGGAGATGAAAATAAAACCATTTCTTCTTCAAATGAACTCCCATGTCAATGGGATTTGGGTGAAAATTTATGTGAGGTTATTCCCTGAAAGGAGCCACCATTCAAATCATCAATGTTGTTTATATTTTCTTTTGTTTTGGTAACTTGCTCAACAATTGAACATCAAGACTTTACAATAGCACTCTTGACCCTCTCGATCATTTCATCCATGTTTTGATACTTTTCATGGGCTTCAAAAACCATGCATAAAACATCATGAAGATAGGCATTATCTACTTCATTGGTTTAGGGAAGAATTCACTATCTCATTGTTCCTGGTCCAATCCAAGATGAAAAAAAAACAAGCTACAACATCTCGCTCCAACTAGTGATAGCGCTTTTCCTAAAAATAGTTCTAAATAGTGGAACAATAGTGGAACAATAGCCTCTATTAGGCATGGATTCAAACCCAAAACAAAAACTGATCCAAATATGAAATCTCCGAAAAATTTCAATCTCCTTGAATCCTCTATCTTCTAGGATTTTATTTTTCTTTCTTTCAACTAAAATAAAACCTCTTAAGCCTAAAATCTAAATGCTCCTTTCCTGAGCTTATTTATATACAAATTATACTTACATACATGGATGAATTTATTTAGTTGAAGTCAAACTTCGAGTGGTACGAGCCCAACATTTGGGTTCTCGACCTAATGCCTCTATGTTGTTGAAATTTAGAAATTAAAATTTGCATGTACCGTAAAAGAATTCCAGATACAAAGTTTTACACATACCCCTGCATAAATTCTTGTTGCTAACCAAAGAAAGTTGTCATATGGTCAGCCACTAGATCATAGAACTGATAAGACAAATTTTCAATTGCCTCCTTTTCTTGAATATTTTGCTGATGTCTATTTATTTGAACAAGGCAGCCTCTTTCACTATTTCACTCTTCAATTTTGGGTTGTATGTGAGGAACTTTATTTCCATTTTCTATTGACAACCATTTAGGCCTGAAAGAGAAATACAAAGTTTTTTCTCCATAATGATGATGCTTTTCATAAAATTCCAGTTCTTGACAAAAATATTTTTCCTCCTGTAACAACACTTGAGGAGCTGGACTAGTTTCTCCTTTGTTCACAAAATTTCTAAAATCATGAAAATTATAGTGATCTCACAGGATTTGAAAGTTTTTTTCAGTTGTTGCAACAATTTGCTGATCAAAATCCTCGTAATTCTTAAATTCTTGTGCCTCAACAACATGGGCATCCACTGACACTTTTTGAAAATCCCTCCTTATCTCTAAACATGCATTCTCTCATAAAGCATTTCCATTGTTTTCTTGATAGGCCCCCTTGATTTCAACAATAATTTTCTTTCAACATGATAATAAAAATTGCTACAAGCCCATAAATTATATTCAATTTTCTGTGCATAAATAAACATCGGCTCCAGAGTGCAAGGATTTCTCATCTTGAGATGAAAATATAAGTCAATAGAATGAACCTTTGTAAAATAAACCATGGAAGTAGCCTCAGGAGATTGAATTGCTTTTGGCATACATAAATAATTTTTTTGAAACCTCCTATTAAATTCAGTGACTAATTCATTTCTCTGCCTCTGGATAGAATATAATTCTAAGAGTTTATTTTCATATGAATTGTTCTTTCCCCAATATCTAAGAAATATATCTTAAAAACCTTGCCACGAACTAATTGAACTTGCCTCCAAACAAAAGAACCATTGTTGAGAACCCCACTTTAATGAATGAAAAAACATCCTTAAAGCCACATCTTCATAAACAGTTTCAATTTTTCCCAGAATGTACTCAAATTTAAAGGCATGTTGTTCAGCTGAAATATCCTCATTCTCTCGAGAGAAATTTGGCATAAATTTGAAGCTTTTCAAAGAATACTCATGAATAATTGTAGGCAGTTTCAGAGGTTTAAATAATTCACTGGTTTTGAGTTGAAAATCAGTCGGTTTCTTGTTAGGCAGATTGGTGGCCACTAAATATTATGAATCATCTTCTTTATGTTGAGACTGTAAATTATTATCTTCAGGAATTTTAATAAAACGATCATTTTCTTCTCAGCTTCAAGAGATAAATCAGTCCCAAGATCAATGATACAAGAAGAAGGGAGGTCTTATTTTTTCAAGAAATAATGTACTTGATGAGTCTTACAATATTCTGAGACCATAAAGAAGGAAACAATATTTTTGATGTATAAGAGAAAAAAACCCACTGAATCGATAGTAAAAAATAGAAATTCCATTAAAAAAATCAAATTCTGATACCTGTTTTTTCCAAGGTGCTTCCTCTTTTTCTTTCCAGCAAATTTCCTCTTCTAATGAAACCTTCATCAGTGGAATCTCTAGGTGAATAATAAGCAGCCAAATTAATATCTATCTTATTCACCTTCAAGAAATAGATCTCAATACCCAGGGAAAATTAATTTTGTGTCTTCGTTCCCCCGCAATGACACCAAAAAATTTTGTGCCTTGGGAGAAAATTTCTGGCTGTGTAGAGATCAGTGTCTAAGATATTTATCTAAAATTGTAAAATAATTAATTTTTTGTCCCCTAATTTTTTAAAACCCCATAACCTTGGTTAAAACGATTTAGTCTTCAATGTGTGAACAATTGTTTCACATTGGCCTTCTGATGTTGAATACAAATGAAAAAGAGAACAAGAAGAAGTGATGGACGAAAGTATTAGATAACCGGTTTCTTCACACAAAATCTTTTATCTTCAACTTTAGAGGAAAATATGATTAGCATGAAATGGAATTTAGGGAAGAGAAACACATCATTAAGGATTTTTAACTTTAATTTATAGAAGCTCAAACTCACATAACTATAGAATAAAATCACATCAGCTTCATTACTCTTTCCTAGGAAGAAAACTTTAACAAAAGATGTGATAGAGAAAACTTATCATACCCAACAAATTATGGAATCGCCATGAAAACTTTATTCAAATTCACATGAAGAGTGATAGTAAAAAATTGTGATTTCTTATGAGGTCCAAATTTCCAAAACCCCAAAAAGTCTTATTTCTGGTCTCTTACTCTTTCCCTGGACATAACTCTTAGATCAATTATTAAACTAACCTTTGGCACCGCTACAAATTTTTTTTTTCCTCTTTTAAAAATATTTACAAATAAATTAATATAAAAACATAAAACATTATATATACAATAATATATATAATATTTTATGTTATTCTTATATAAAACAAACCCTTGACCATTTTTAATTATTTAAACTTCGTGTCTCATATTCAAACATTTAACAAATCATAATCATAGATGAGTGTTATGCGGGTCCCAACAAAACCACATACGATTTCTTGAAAATATAATACTTCTTACATGGTCACTTTCTTGTGGTTTCTAGAAGTGAATAGGGTGATTCCGTAACAATTCCCAACCACTGATCTCTTCTTGGGTATTTTTAAAGAATTTGGTTACAGGAACACACTTTGGCATAACTTTCATGCAGTTTGTGCCACCAAGGAAACATTAGATCCCGGCACTAATGCTGTGGACCATTGATTGGTATAGACCCTAGTACATTCTAGAGATCAAGAAAATGACTTGGTATTGACTCTGTGTATTGGACTTGACTTAGCGAACTGATTCCATGTGCTTATACCAGAGCCAGATGCTAGTACATATATCTTCTTTAGATCTAGGGGATCACCACTTAAACTTCAAAAGTTACTTGTTGGCCATGGAACAAATCTTGAAGAGGGAAAATATCGTAAAACAATCTGCTAGAAGGAAGGAAGAGAAGTATTTCTTCTGTCCTTCCAATCTAGCAGGTTAGAAACAAAATATTTGTAATTCTACAAAGAGTGTTAGAGTTATGAAAACTTGGATTTGACTAGACAAGTAAATTGCACCCCTCAACGGGTCACCATCAGAGAAAGAGTGGGGAGAGATCAATTATCTGCGGAACTTCACCTTTTGCATCATATTCTTTGGCTCATGGTTTCATATTCTATGAACGTTTAAATCAATTGTCAACTAAGGTTGAGTTGTGCCAAAATCTCTCAACAATGGCATATATTTCAATTTGTTGGCACATCGCATGAGATGCTTCTTTTCCAAATGAATTTTCTACAAAATTACTTGCTCGATGTTGAATTATTATCATATGCCGAAATTATTGAATTAATTATGTTAATAAAAAAAATCACATAATTGATATTTCCACCATGAGTAAACTGCATTGATTTCACTGGAGAAATCATATATTTCCATGGTTGTGATAGTATTTGAATCCAAATTCTCAGAAGGAAAACAATATGTCCCCAAGTTGATCATAGAAAAGTGGATAGCATTCCATATTTTATTACACCAATGTCGATCACTAAATACTCACTAGATATCCATAGTTATTTTATCTGACTGAGCAATGTAGGCCATATGAGAAAAATGGAGGGCATCCGTGCCACACTCAGCTATGCCATTTGGAAAGTCTTGCTCTTGTACTATTTTTGCAATGTCAAATTCATTTCTATATAAATTACCCTGTGATCAACATATACCCCAATCTCTTTAAGGTCATCATCCTCCAATGTGACATACCATGCTGGAACATGATGACCCCACCATAGTTTCTGAAGCCATGCTACTTTAATGAATTTGATCTATGATATTTGACTTGATAAAACCTTTGATAAGCATCAATATTTTGTTAACAGAAGCAATCAATTTTGATCCGAGATGGGTAGTTCTTGTTCTATTTGAAGATGAAAATACAACCATTGCTTCTTCAAATGAACTTCCATGTGAATGGGATTCTGGTGAAAAATTATGTGATATTATTACCTGAAAAGATTCACCATTCAAATTATCAATGTTTTTTATATTTTCTTTTGTTGTGAAAACCTTCTCAATAGTTGAACATCGAGACATTACAATATCAGTCTTGAACCTCTCCATCACTTCATCCATGTTTTGAGACTTTGCATGGTATTCAAAAACCATGCATAAAACCTCATGAACAGTGACATTATCTTCTTCATTGGTTTAGGGAATAATTCACTATCTCATTGTTCCTGGTCCAATCCAAGAGGAAACAAAAATAAGCTAAAACAATTCCCTAGGTCAATATTTTACAACTTGTTTCCCTTCTTTAATAGTTAATTGATTCATTCATTTACTAGGAACACATCACAATATATAGTATCATATCTAGCACAATATGCAAGAATAATACAGGTACATATCCAGGTAATTCATCATCAACATATAAACATCAATGCACATAGAACAATATCTCACAATAGACACAAGATGTAAGGTGGAAAATTAAAGAGAGAAACCACCATCTTATTCTACTCTGCTTCGTCTTCTTTTCATTAATCAATATATTATTTCAGTATGCACTGGAAACCACTAATGTGCTAGCCACAACATTCCAATCATGTGAGAAAATCTTGATCTATTCCACTATCTTTAGAACTTTGCAGACCACCATCTACTGGAAGCCACTACTCCCACGTATTTGCATGCCACTACCTCTTAGATTCCCCAACACTCGATGTATTTTATAGCCACCACTAGAAGGGAGCCTATACTCCCAAGTTATCAAGCCACTACCTAAAGGATGCCACTACACCCTGAATTCACAAGCCAACACTTTCTCAAGGCGCCAATCTTCAAGCTCTTATCATGGACCTCATTTCACAATTTTCACATTGGATCCACACAAAAATGACTTAAACAAATATGGGAACAATTTCATCTCATTTTCATACTGGACCCACACTGACACTATGCCCAATAGTAACACTTTTAAACTCTAAAAATACCTCTACTCTCACACTCAACCAACCCTCTCTCACAAAAATACAATTCTATGCTCATACAAACAATGTGCCCTCACATACTACACAGTAGCACTCAACAAGCTCATACACATGCAACCTCTCACTGGACTCAATCTCAAACCCTCTCCACTACTACTCACAAAAAAAAAATGTGTACATCAATGACAAAACAATACATGGCTCTCTACTAGAATAACACATCTCTCATGATATAAATTCCCCCCCATAACCAACAATAAATCTAAATCATGCATTAACCTCTCGTCACACACAAACCACTCACAATCAATTTTCCATCAATACATCAATAACAACATACATACTCTATCCATACTCTATCACTCACACATTGGAAAAATACATACATAAACCCAACATTATATGGCATATGAGGAAATACAAATTATTTTGTACTCTACAAACTATAGGCAGCCCCCACAACATAAACAAGGTTAGCATGCAACACGTTGTAGGCCTCATTACAATGTTATTCAATAGATAAAAATATTAGCAATGTGCACTCGTCCTCTTTGTTAAGATATACATACCTATGGATGGACATATTCTCTATTTCTACCTAAAAATCAGTAAAAAAATACACTGTGCATGTGCTCATGTTCTGGTCTCTATGCACTTGATCAATGGAAAATGTTGCGTTTAATCAACCATGTTGTATCTCTTTGATTTAGGTAACTTATACATAGTAACACGCCATCATAATTCCCACTCTCTTGTAACGATCAACACTAATACTTTCTCTCCGTTCACACTTTCTCTTCATGTTATGTGCACTGACTTTGGTATGTCATGCACACTATGCATGCAATCACTTTATATGCACTCCTTTCTCATCAAGTCCAACATTTCCATGATCCAATATTTGGGTTTGTATAAAAAAGCATTCCAATGCACCATATAAATTATAACCAAGTCTAATATGTTGAAAATTCAACAAGAAATCTGTGTCTAATTTAATTTTCCCTTAATTAAATTGGACAATAAATTGTAATCTTATCTCACTTGTAATAGTTAACTGAGTGTGATAGACTTAGTTAGCTCATGAAATTCGATTTGAGGGTGGTTGGTGAGGTATGTAGAGTGATTTTATTTATTTTTAGAGTCCAAGTTGCAGTTAGTGTATTAGTTTAATGCATGAGAAATCAGTTAACTCAATTAAGTGAGTTAAAGTCAGTCTAACTGGCTGTAACTGATTGTTGCACTAGTGAGAGGTCAAGTGGATTAAATAAAATTTAATTCACATGCAGTGATATGTCAAGTGACTGATGATTTACTATTAATAGTTGCATGCATGTTAGTTCTAATGAAGACCCAGTTGAGGTAGAGGTTAAAAGGATGTTATCTATCAGTTGTCTTATTAGTAAATTTCTGGCATGCAATTAGAAAACTATAGGATTTCCGATGATGTATTGTGCAGTTTTGGAAGGTTGAATTTCCTAATTAATAGGGGTTTAATTCTCTAAGAATTGTGCAAGAAAGGCAGGTTGAGTATAGGTAGGAAATTGGCTAAGTGTTGTTCGATTTTGTCTGAATCAATGTGAGACATTCGGTAGAGTGCATCAGACTCCTGTCAGAAGAGTGCATTGTATTGTTTCATGATTCCTTGTTTCATTATACAATAGAGATATAGGGGTTTTGAGCAGATTTATTTCCTTGGAAAATTTAATGTGTTGTGGATTTGATTCTTTCTCTTACTTGGTATGATTGTGTGATCATTTTTAATTTCCGCAAATTAATTGTAGAAAGATTTAGTATATTACTCTAGAATATTGCATTATCGGATTGAATCCATTGGTATATATATTTTTTGTATAATTTCTACATGGTATCAGAGTGCCATAAATCACTATACTAGAGAATAAATTGAGTTTGTGCTGAACAACATTCGAATTTTCAAAAATATTCTTTGGTGCGACAGGTGGATCAAGATGGATTTCAATGGATTAAAATTGGAATATGCATGGGTTGAAAAAATTTATTGACACTAATATTCCAAGGCCCATGGAAGAAAACGTTGTCTAGTCAACTTAGTGTTCCTAAATTGATATCATAAATTGTCAACCAGGGCTAGTAAACTGTTGAAGTGAAGTGCACTATATGTGCCTAGGTATATTCTTCCTTCTTCGTTGTGCTTAGTGTTTTTCTAGTGTTTTTGGTTTTGTGTTTTTATGCTAAGGGGAAAAACTAAATTACTAGCAAAGAGATTCTTGATCACACTAAAAGCAGAATAAAATCTCTAAACTATGAATGGTACCAAGAACAGAGAATGCTAATCCACAGATTGTAAAGCTGCTAAGAAAAGTAACTCATAACATTAAACTTAGTCCAATTCATTTCATTAGAGGTATGTTGGAACAAACTAAGAAAAGGATTAGTTTTGATGTAATGAGGTTCTCTTAGTAAAAAAAAAATTAAAACATCACAGAGAAATCTTATTCGTTGTTAGAAATCTGTTGGAACATTTTGAGAAAAAGATCATCTGTAACATAGTAAAGAGTCCTATGCTAAAATAACTTATGACACTATAATTAACTCATTCTGCAACTCACAATGTTACTATTAAGTCTCATTCAAGGATTAGAGATTTCTTGGAACAACTTGGGAAAAAGGTTGTTTGTAAAATCATGAGAATCTCTTACATCATTGCAGAACAGTCAATACCTCAAAATAATATAACTAATTATCGCTCATATAATAGTGATGTGTTAAAATAGTTTGAGAACAAGATTATCTTATAAAATAATGAGGGTCTTCTAAATCTAACTAACAGGACTGAAATGAAATTAAAAAAACTAAAATGCAATTAACTCAAAGTATTACAGTTAGATCTCATTCATGTATTAGTGATGTATTGGAACAGCTTATGAGAACAAGATTGATTGTAATATTCGATGTAAGTAAATGACATAAAACATGATGCAAGAGGATAAACTTAGAAAACTGCCTAAGTTAAGAACAAAATAGAGTTAAAGGTTACTTATCTAGAAAATATGCAAAGGCCTTTTCAGATAGTAGGGGCCCTCTACCATTAGATTGGCACACGAATTCTTAACTCCTTAAAGTTGCTTCAGATCATGCATCGAAGTTATACTTCTTTCATTAGAAGAAAACGCTCAGAAACAGAGTATCACGGTCTTTGAAAACATAAAACAAAACATCAACTAACTGTTTCTCGGTTCACCGAGTTATTTTTATAAGCAACTACATAACTGACATTGAGTAGAAATAGGCATATGTGTCTTTTATAATCAAAATAAAACTAAGACTCCTGTTGAGGACTCGTATTTTTCTGAAGACACCTCAAGAGTCCTTATCCTTATAGAAGTCTGCTTCTTGGTTTTGGCTTTGTCCACGTGCATAACCACTTCCAGATTTTTGCTCAGCCCTCGTGGAGGACAAGGAATGATGCAGGAGAGTTTTGGAGTTAAACCATATATGGATTTTCCTTAGATGACACCTGTAACCTGTTAAAGCACAAATATGGCTACGGAACATATGAATAGCTACAGAATGACTGCATTATGTAGCTAAGTCTTCTCAGAAATCAATACGACAACAAAACCAAAAAAGTATAATAAGTCAGTCTTTGCATGTATTCTTAAAGTGATTTTAATCATTCTTATTGATCTTTTAGGCCTATAAATGATAAAGGATAAATGGAATGAAGTGGAGTTGATGAAAAGAAAAGACATTTTTAGGGCTCAACATACCCCCACTACAAAAATTTTGCATGTCCTCATGCAATCAATCCATGTATTCTGAAACTTCAGCCAGGACATCTAGCTTCCTTTTTCTGCATTGCTTAGTCTTCCTTATGACCAATTTGAACCTCAGATTTATAAGTGCCCTATTCAATTTCTTATTTTTCTTCTTTAGCTTCTCACTAGCCTTATACAATTTTTTCATTTGCAGAGATAGAGTTGTGTTCATGTCACTTTTCAGTTTGACTTGTTCCTTTAAAATTTAATTTTCATTTTTTATATACCTATTGAGTACTTCCAATTCATATTTGTCTCTTTTCAGTACTTCAATTATGGTTTCTTGTGGACTAGGAGTTCTTTCTTTGTTTTCTGAGGCTCTTTTTTCTAATGATTCAACATAATTATAGATCTGTTGTTGGGCTGGATCTACATCCAGAGTTCCTCTATCAAGATCTTCTTCATACTGATACTTAGGAGAACTGTCAATTGGTGTCTCTTCATCTTCAATATCTATGATTCTTGTTTGCTTAACTCCTGTCTTCTTCAATATGCCATTAAGCTTATGACTTCTTCTCAATTTAGATGGTCCCTTACCTTTCTCTTTAGCATCCCTTCTTATTACCTTTTCCTTTTTGAGCTGTTTCTTGATTTTGGCCAATTTTTCAGAGATAATTTCCTCACTGTCTTCTTGTGTTGGTATGTCAATTTTGATTTTAGCAACTTTTCCCCTCCTGCTTCTCCTTACAGGTTTTTCTTCAGACAGAGTTCCAAAAACTTTAGCCATCCAACCTGCTGTAACATCTCTTTAATTTGAGTGTAACCTTATAGATATTTAGTTCCGACAGGCTCAGACCTTACAATAAGTCCCATTGTTTCTTTTCCTCAGCTTCAATTTACTGCTTTGTTACTTCTCTCCTGTTTGAGGTAAAAATGGCTGTAGAGGGTTGTCTCACCCTAAAGATGACTTCTTTGTTTCTGCAGACAGGAATTGGCTATGGAATACAATGGTATTAAGTGGATACGGGATGAGTGAAATACGGTGAGGGTAAATCATAATAATGATTGATTTTGAGAGTTTTTCATGGAGTAAAAGACCACGGATAAATCTCATGAAGATTTTCAAAATCATCAATGAATTTTTCGGATTAATGACGTGACCTAGTAGGTCACTTCAAGTATTGACCGTTAACTTCTAATTAATGATGATTTGATATGGAGCGGAATGGAAGGGATTTGTTCAAGGGTTTTATGATAGGCTTGATCAATTCGAATGATCAAAATAACTTTATGAAACATACATATTACTTAACCATACTATATCTTTCATAATTTTCTATCATAATAGTTTCACACACAATTTTACCTTAGCCCTTCTTTTGATTTTTGCTACTTTAATATGCTTTGTATTTCCTTTGAAAATTATTGATCTTTTAGACTCCATAATCCTTTTGATTTTGCTTTCTGAAGTAGGTTTGTAGGATCAATTGGCTGCTGAACAAGTGGCTGCTGAATGGTTGACTACAGAAAAGATGGTTGCAGAATATCTGGCTGCAGAATAGATGGCTGCAGAATGTACCTGTAAAAGCTTTGAGACATGGAATGAAATGATTTGAAATATGGATGGAATGAAGTATGAAATGAAATGAAATGGATCATGAAATATAGTGGAATGAAGCATGAATGAAGTGAAATATGATGGAATGAAATGGATCATATATGTGAAGTGGAATGAAATATGAAAAGTGAGCCTGCAACTTATGATCTTGTAATACTTGATTGCAGAAAAGAACAATTTTGAAAAGCTAAAATGTCAGAAGGATTCTGATTTTCACTTTATATTTTTTGTATAAACATGCTAATCAATCATTAGTTTTCATGATCATATTTTTTTTTTTTTATTATTATTATTTTGCATCTGATTACAGAAAATACAATTAAGTTGATGAAGAAGAAGGATTCTTCTTCATTAACTTCACATCATTGTTCTCTTGGAATATCTTGACAAATTCTTATCTTGAAAGTGGCTTATGATACAGTTTCAATCTATGACCATTTACAAGAAAAGTCACCTTATCTTCATCTATTGTCCTGATTTTTATTGCTCCATTGTCAAAAAATTTCACAATTTCATATGGCCCAAGCCAATGTGTTTGGAATTTACTTTGAAAATCTTTGAACTTCGAATCAAACAAGAGGGCCCAGTCACCTTCTTTGAATTTATTTTCCTTAATGTACTTATCATGCCATCTAGTCCTTTGATGTTGGACTATATTTTTTCTCTGGACTACATCCTGTCTGATCTCATCCAATTCATTAATCTTCTCCAATCTGTGCTTTTGTGCCTCTGTTAGATCAAGTCCTAGCTGGACTGCCATTTTGAAAGTTTGAATCTGAAACTCTATGGGAAATAATACTTGTTTTCCATAAACAAGTTCATAAGGGGTATGACCTATTGTGCTTCTACATGTAGTCCTATAGGCCCACAAGACTTCAGGAAGCCTGTCTGCCCAATCTCTTCTATGTAAATGAATAGTCTTTGTTAGGATCCCTTCAATGACCTTATTGGTAGATTCCACTTGGAGATTTGCTTGTGGATGATAGGGAGTATATTTTCTGTGTCTGATTTTGTACTTCTCTACCATTTGTTCCACCAACTTTGATGTGAATTGAGCTCCTTGATCTGTAACAATTTCTCTTGGGACACCAAAACGAGTAAAAATATCCTCAAAAATAAAATTAACTACAGATGCTTCAGTAGCAGAAAGTAATGGCTTGGCCTCTACCCATTTGGTAACATAATTAGTGCAAACTAATATATATTTCTTTTGTTTTGATGGAGGATTAATAGGTCCTACAAAATCTAAAGCCCATTTCTCAAAAGGTTCAATATGTACCTGAGGCTGTAATGGCATCTCTCTCGAAGGAGAAGGTTTCCCTACCCTTTGGCAGCTGTCACACCTTTTGACATACTCTTTAGCATCTTTAAAGAGGGATGGCCAATAGTATCCTAAATGAAGGACCTTATAAGTTGTCATTTTATCAGGAAAGTGTCCACCACAAGGTTCATCATGACATGCCTTGAGGATCTCAAGCATCTCTTCTTCTCACACACATCTCTTAGTAATGAAGTCTGGACCTGTTTTGCATAACTCATTAGCAACCCATGAATATTTTGTACTGTCATAAATGATATTTATTTTATCTCTTGCATTCATAATTGAAGTAAATTTCCTTGAAACTAGATAATTGGCAATGTCAACAAACCAAGGAGTTTGAGTAGAAATTGCAAAAAGATATTCATCAGGGAATTGATCTTCAACCGGAGTATTGTCTTTTAAATTCCTGTAAAAGCAATAACCATCTTATGACTCTGCCATTAGTAATTGATTTGTTCATTAAATATTTAATTGCAGAGTGATCTGTGTTAACAAAAGTTTCATAGCCTGTTATTATATAGTGTCTGAATTTATTTATGGCATGAATAATAGCTAAGAACTCTTTTTCAGTTACAGTATAATTTAACTCCGAAGGGGTCAAATTTTTACTTGTATAGTAGATGGCATAAGGAATCAGGTCTTTTTGTCCCAATACAACTCCTAAAGCTGTATTTGAGGCATCTATTGAAATATGAAAAGGTAATTTCTAGTTAGGTCCCCTTAAAATAGGTGCTTCAGAGATTTTTGTTTTCAAGGTCTCAAAGGCTAACTGGCAATCAGGATTCCACTTGAATTCACAGTCCTTGGTAAGTAATTTGAAGAGTGGAGATGATATCTTGGTGAAGTTTTCTATAAATCTTCTGTAATACCCTGTAAATCCTAGAAAACTCCTAACATCTTTTAGACAACTTGGAATAGATAAGTTAGAGATGACTTCAACTTTTGACTCATCAACTCTAATCCCATCCCCTGAAGTGTGATGCCCCAAAACAATCCCTTCAGTAAACATCATGAAACACTTCTCATGACTTAGTGAAAGATTTGCTTCTTTACATCACTTTAAAACTTTTTCCAAGTTTTCTAAGGCTTCTTCAAATGTGTTTCCATAGACTGTGAAATCATCCATATATACCTCTACACAATCATGTATTAGATCTGAAACGATTCCTAGTACTTCCCTTTGAAATGTTGCAGGTGCATTGCATATTCCAAATGGAAATACTCGGTAAGCATAGGTACCCCAAGGACAGGTAAATGTGGTTTTGTCTTGATCTTCAAGTGCTACTTGAATTTGATTATAACCACTAAACCCATCTAAAAATGAGAAGTACTTTTTTCTAGCTAATGTATCTAACACCTGATCTATGAAAGGTAGGGTGAAATGATCTTTAAGAGTAGCTTTGTTTAATTCCCGGTAGTCAATACATACCCTCCATTTACCATTTTTATTTGGCACAATTACCAAAGGAGAAACCCACTGACTATTTGAAATGGGATAAATAAAGTTGATATTTAACAATTTCTGCAATTCTTCCTTAACAATCTCCCTAAGGTTTGGATTCATCCTTCTCTGAGGTTGTCTGATTGGTTTACAATTTTCCTCTATGTAGATGTGATGAGTGCAAGTCTTAGGGCTTATAGCTTTCATATCAGTGTACTCCCATGCATATGCAGAAGAATGTCTCTGTAATATTTTGACTAGTTGTTCTTGTTGAAATTTCTCTAGGTTCTTGTTTATGTTTAAAGTTTTACCTGGAAATATCTCAACTATAGAGCTACCAAATTTATCCATGGAGTAAAGAGACATCTGTCTTGATGATAAAAACTCAATGTTGGATTCTTCTTGAAATTTTTCATGTTTGTATTCTGAAGAGGATTCAAAATTTTCTAAGGTATTTAGAATCTGGCTATCTTCACTAATTTCTGAAATTGTGAAGAGAGGTTGTATGTCTTCTTCATCCTCAATCCATTGAGTATCATCTAACTCTGTAATTGTTTTTTCTGGAGGATACAAGGTAAATTTCTTGGTTGAACTACCATCAGAGATGTACATATCACCGGATCTACAGCTAATGAAAGCATCAGCTGTAGCTAACCAAGGTCTTCCTAATATAATAGGATGTCCTCCTAGATTATTTTTAGGAGTTAGGATCATAAAATACACAGGGTACTCCCAAGAATCTAAGGATACTAGAATGTCTTCTATTACCCCATCAGGTTTAATCATAGATCTATCTACTAATTGTAATAATGTGGGTGTAAAAAGAAGATTAGGAAGTTTTAGTTTATCCATGATTTGTCTACTCATGATATTGATTGCTGCTCCTAAATCAATAAGTGTGTTTTGGATCTCAGTTCCATTAATGTGTATTTTAACAACTGGATTTCCTAGGTCTAGATACTTTGGAATAGCAATCTTACCCATCATGATATCTGCTATTTTTCCTGCCAGTTGAATTTTCTTTGTCTCTTTTATTATTTTTCCTATTTTTTTCATGCTCAACTCCTTTATTGTCTTTGCTAAGATTGGAATTTCCTTGATAGCTTGTAATAATGGAATCTTAATACAAACATTTCTTAGCTCATCTAGGAAATCATAATTGGGCACCATAATTTGTTTCTCTACACCCTTATCAATTTGTAACCTTTCTGGAAAGGGAGGTGTAGAGGTGAATGTTTATGGCTGCTCCAATATAGGAGTTGAAATTATTGTTTCTTTTTGTTTTTATTTTTCAATATTTGGGTCTTGAAAAGATGTGCTCTCTTCAAGACTTTTATTGACCTATAGAGAATCTTCCTCAGAGTTTTTTTTCTCTTGTATGATTATAGAAGGTTTCTTCTTTTCAAGTATTCTTCCATACCTAAGTTGAACATCATTAAGGCCTAAAGGACTAATCAAATAGGTTGGGAACTGTTGACCTTCTATCATGTATGTTTTTTGAGGATTTTTATTGTTGGGGTTTGGTATAGGTTGGGCAGGTAACTGATTTGCTTTCTGAGGAAATGGTAATGGAAGTGGTGGATTTTGATGTTGTGAATTTTGTTGAGGATTTTGTTGAGGAGGGAAATTTGGATATGGTGGATAAGATGGTGGATATTGATAATACTGAGAGTATATTCCATAGGGATTTTGTGCTCCTTGTGCCGAAGTTTGAGATTGATTTTTGAATTTGGGCCAAAGTTGCTGCCAAGAATTCCAATTTGGTGGGGTATGATTATACATCTGATCATTGAATCCTTGTGTTTGAGGTCCTTTCCAAGGCCTCCTAGAGACAAAATTGAGAGATTCTGTGGAATTTGTAGGGTTTTCTTCTTGAAAGACAGCTTTAAGACCAGGAAGTGAAGGAAAACTCTTGGTCTCATGTTTTTCTGAACAAATTACACAAGTCTCTACTATTTTTGCATCCAAAGGGCACTCTCTCAAGGCATGCTTCTTTCTACATTTGGGACAAAAGATTGCTAAGGCATCAGATTCAAATTTTTGCTTGTTTTGTAACTGAAGGTTGTCTATTTGTTCACTAAGACTCCCTAAAATATCAGATTTGAATTCATCAAGCATAGGTTCTATTTCTGCCCTACTTACTATCCCAGAAGCAGACTTACTTGCCCTTGCAAGAGCAGGGTCTCTTGGTCCTTTTAAAGTTTTAGATTTCCCTCTTGAAAGGTTGATACATAATTCAACTATTTTAGGTAATGTGAGCTGAGATATATCCCCTTTTTCCATCATATTAAGGATATCTAGCCATTCATCCCTAATTTTCTTCAACAGGAGAGCTTTCAAAGTATCTTGGTCTAGGCTTTCCATTTTTTCTCTCTTGATGTTATAGTTAAATCTTTCCAACAAATCTTCTATATTTTCATCCTCTTTCTGTATCATTTTGAACACTTCCTCCTTATGGTTGATTGGCATATAGTAATCCAAACACCTCTCTAGAAATTCTTGTTTCATGTCTTCCCATGTCCTAATAGAACTATTGATTAAAATCATAAACCATTTTAATGTTGCTCCTTTCAATGTTGAAGGGAATAGTTTAAGTTTTTGGGCATCTTGTAAGTAATCATAGGTTCTACATAGGACTTCAAATTCAAATAGGAAGGTTTCAGGATCTTCACTTTTGAGTCCATAAAATTTTGGAAGGATAGAGGGTGAAATATTTTTCATAGTTGCATTGGTTTCTTCATCTACTATAGGAAACCCAAAAGAACTTCCCATTTCACTTCTACCTCTTCCTCTGCCTCCTTCTTCACCTCTAACTCCTTCTCCTCTACCTCTACCTCTACCTCCTCCAAATAGTGTATGTTCTCCATTAAAGACTCCTCCTCCCCCTTCTTCTGCCATGGTTGATTCTTCTGTGGAAGTGAAAAAGTTTATGTCTCCAGCAGGGGTCCTTGAATCTTCTTCTAAGACAGGTTCAGTGGATGAAGTGGAAGGTCTCTCTGATGGAATATCTGATCTTAAGTCTTCTAGAAGTCTATGATCAGTATAGTATGGAATGTAGGTTTGAGTTGGAGGTGTGCTGCCTCTTGGTCTTGGTGGAACAAGTGGTGTTCTAGGAATCAAGCTTCTGCTTCTTATAAATCTACCCCTTGAGTCTCTTTCTCGACGCATATCATTTTTTTTGGGAGGTAATAAATAAGGCTACCTAGTTACACTTCCCCGGCAATGGCGCCAAAATTTCTAGTCAACTTAGTGTTCCTAAATTGATATCATAAATTGTTAACCAGGGCTAGTAAACTGTTGAAGTGAAGTGCACTATATGTGCCTAGGTATCTTCTTCCTACTTCGTTGTGCTTAGTGTTTTTATAGTGTTTTTGGTTTTGTGTTTTTATGCTAAGGAGAAAACTAAATTAATAACAAAGAGAAGTTACTGATCACACTAAAACAGAATAAAGTCTACTCTAAACTATGAATGGTATCAATAACAGAGAATGCTAATCCACAGATTGTAAAGCTGCTAAGGAAAGTAACTCATAACATTAAACTTAGTCCAATTCATTTCATTAGATATATGTTGGAACAAAATGAGAAAAGGATTAGCTTTGATGTAATGAGGTTCTCTTAGTAAACAACAACTTAAAACATCATAGAGAAATATTATTCGCTGTTAGAAATCTCTTGGAACATTTTGAGAAAAAGATCATCTATAACATAGTAAATATTCCTATGATAAAATAACTTATGACACTAGAATTAACTCATTCTGCAACTCACAATGTTACTATTAAGTCTCGTTCAAGGATTAGATATTTCTTGGAACAACTTGGGAAAAATACTGTTTGTAAAATCACGAGAATCTCTTACATCATTGTAGAACAGTCAATAACTGAAAATAATATAATTAATTTCGTTCATATAATAGTGATGTGTTAGAATATTTTGAGAACAAGAGTAGCTTATAAAATAATGAGGATCTTCTAAATCTAACTAACAGGACTGAAATGCAATTAACAAAACTAAAATTCAATTAACTCAAAGTACTATAGTTAGATCTCCTTCACGTATTAGTGATGTATTGGAACAGCTTATGAGAACAATATTAATTGTAATATTCGATGTAAGTAAATGACATAAAACATGATGCAAGAGGATAAACTCAGGAAACTGCCTAAGTTAAGAACAAAACAGAGTTAAAGGTTACTTATCTAGAAAATATGCAAAGGCCTTTTCAGATAGTAGGGGCCCTCTACCATCAGATTGGCACACGAATCTCTAACTCTTTAAAGTTGCTTCAGATCATGCATCAAAGTTATACTTCTTTCATTAGAAGAAAAAGCTCAGAAACAGAGTATCACATTCTTTGAAAACTAAAAACAAAACATCAACTAACTGTTTCTCGGTTCACTGAGTTATTTTTATAAGCAAATACATAACTAACATTGAGTAGAAATAGGCATAGGTGTCTTTTATAATCAAAATTGAACTAAAACTCTTGTTGAGGACTCGTATTTTGCTGAAGACACCTCAAGAGTCCTTATCCTTATAGAAGTCTGCTTCTTGGTTTTGGCTTTTTCCACGTGCATAACCACTTCCAGATTTTTTCTCAGCCCTCGTGGAGGACAAGGAATGATGCAGGAGAGTTTTGGAGTCTAACCATATACATCTCTCCCTCAGAAGACACTTGTAACCTGTTAAAGCACAAAGATGGCTACGAAACATACGACTAGCTACAGAATGACTGCATTATGTAGCTAAGTCTGCTTAGAAATCGCTACGACAACAAAACCACAAAATTATAATAATTCAGTCATTGCATGTATTCTTAAAGTGATTTCAATCATTCTTATTGATATTTTAGGCCTATAAATGATAAAGGATAAATGGAATGAAGTGGAGTTTGATGAAAAGAAAAGACATTTTTAGGGCTCAACAAATGTTGCTCTTCTTGATGCTTGGAAAAATAAGGTTGCAAAGTCGATGAGGATCTTATTAGAGGGAGTTCGAGATCACATTTTATCAAGTCTCCATGGCAAGGCGACTCCATATGAAATGTGTAGGGCCTTGATAGATCTGTTTCAGAACAATGGTGACCACATAAAATTGGCACTGAAGGACAAACTCAAGAAAATCAAAATGGAAAGGTGACACTATTTTGAAATATGAAAGCCCAGAGATTCGTCCAATGTCAAGATGATTGGAAGTGTTGGGATTATTATGTGGAATGATGACTTGGTGGACCATGCTTCTAGGCCTTCCCAAGAGCTAGCATAGTTATGAACATTGTCGATGGGAGGAGAAGCTGCAAATGAGGGCAACTTTGAGTTGATTTGGTGTGCTAGAAGAATTAGGGCGGAATACCAGGATGATCCTCATCGAGCCAGATGATGAGTAAATTGTGCCTTGGATAGTGAGGAAAGAAGAGAGAATAGTCCTGTTAAAATGGTAAAATAAAATAAGAAGTGTCACATGTCAGAGTGAATTTTTTCCTCTGGCAGGCATGGACATTATGCAACTAATTGTCCACAGAAGAAGAATAACAACAAGAAGGCTTCAAGATCTACAGCGGGTGATTATTTGGCTTTAGAGTTCAAGTTGGAATTCTCACTCATCGCATGCATGGTGTCTAGTGCGATGGGATCAATGTGATACTTGGATAGTGGTGCATATTTCCACATGACGAGAGACAAAGAACTCCTTAGTAGCTTGGAGGAGAAGGATCTTTAGATGCATATTGAGATGGGTGATGACATGAGGTATAGCACTACCGAGATTGGTATAGTTACTTTCTAGATATAGTCAGGTAAAACTCTCTTATTAAAATATTTCATGCATATACTAGGCTTGAAAAATAATTTAGTTTCAGTTGCTATTTTGGAGGATAGAGGATATGACGTGGTTGTCAGTGAAGGGAAATCATTCCTTCATCAAAAATCCACAAGACAGGTTAAGAAGATTGAGGTTCATGTGAAGAACCTCCACAAACTTGATGTAGATGGATGCGAAATATTGATGAGTAAAGAAGACAAAGTGGTGAGCCAGGATGATGGTGAGTTATGGAATTGGAGATTGGGCCATCTACACCACAGTGCTTTGAAGGTCATGCAACAGATTTCTACGGGGCTTCCAAAGGGTACCCTTGCGCAGATAAAAGAAAGGGATGTACCATGGGGAAGAATACAAAGACCACTTTTCACGAGAAGGAGAACCGAGCAGTGGAAATACTTGAGAGAGTTCACTCACATGTGTTTGGACCATTCTCTACAGCTTCTACAGAAAATCACAGGTATTATGTGATTTTATTAATGATTTTTCTAGAAATTGTTAGATCTACTTCATGCAGAAGAAAGATCATAGGTTCTAAAATATTTTTGAGTTCAAAGCACTGGTTGGGAAAGATAAAAGGAATTAGGAGAAGGATCTAAGGAGCGACAATGGTGGTGAGTACATCTCCAACGAATTCAGGAACTTCTATGCCAAAGAAGGAATTCAGAGGGAGTTGATTGCACCTCATAACCCACAACAAAATGGGGTTGTAGAAAGAAAGAACAGAACAATTGTGGGTGCAGCCCAAGCTATGTTACATGATCAAGACCTATTGTTGCATCTCTGGGAAGAGGCATGCAACATAGTGGTATTTGTGCAGAACCATAGTCCTCATCAGATACTTGGCATGAGTACACCAGAGGAGGATTTTTCTGGTAAGAAACCCGATGTTTCATATTTTAAATTTTTTGGCTCATTTGTCTATTACCATGTGACCAAAGTTTCCAGAAAGAAGCTAGAACCAACAACAGAGATTGGGATTTTTTTGGGTACACTGATACTCCCCACAACTATCGTGTGTATTTACTAAACATCGGGATGACAATTGTCAGACAAGATGTACAATTTGATGAGGAGAAAGCCATGAGATTGTCCCTTGAGAGGGAGCTTGATTTGCATGTAGATGAGGAACTCTTCATTCCAAAGGATGAACCTCAAGATGTGGAGGATCATGGAGTGGCAGAAACCACTCATGCAGAGCCATACACCAGACATGGTAGGAGGCGCACCATAGAGGCTGACAGATTGAGACTTGATGTGGCAGAACATGTAGGAGCACCTACATCATAAACCATTTTAATGCTGCTCCTTTCAATGTTGAAGAGAATAGTTTAAGTTTTGGGGCATCTTGTAAGTAATCATAGGTTCTACATAGGAATTCAAATTCAAATAGGAAGGTTTCAAGATCTTCACTTTTGAGTCCATAAAAGTTTGGAAGGATAGAGGGTGAAATGTTTTTCATAGTTGCATTGGTTTATTCATCTACTATAGGAAACCCGAAAGAGCTTCCCATTTCCATTCTACCTCTTCCTCTCGCTCTTCTTCACCTCTAACTCCTTCTCCTCTACCTCTACCTCACTCAAATGATAGCAGGCCTCATTATGCTTTATGCCTCCTCCCCCTTCTTCTGCCATGGTTGATTCTTCTGTGGAAGTGAAAAAGTTTATGTCTCCAGCAGGGGTCCTTGAATTTTCTTCTAAGACAGGTTCAGTGGATGAAGTGGAAGGTCTCTCTGATGGAATATATGATCTTAAGTCTTTTGGAAGTCTATGATCAGTATAGTATGGAATGTAGGTTTGAGTTGGAGTTGTTCTGCCTCTTAGTCTTGGTGGAACAAGTGGTGTTCTAGGAATCAAGCTTCTGATTCTTATAAATCTACCCCTTGAGTCTCTTTCTATACGCATATCATTGTTTTTGGGAGGTAAGAAATAAGGCAACCTAGTTACACTTCCCCGGAAATGACGCCAAAATGTCTAGTCAACTTAGTGTTCCTAAATTGATATCATAAATTGTCAACCAGGGCTAGTAAACTGTTGAAGTGAAGTGCACTATATGTGCCTAGGTATCTTATTCCTTCTTCGTTGTGCTTAGTGTTTTTCTAGTGTTTTTGGTTTTGTGTTTTTATGCTAAGGGGAAAAACTAAATTACTAGCAAAGAGAAGTTATTGATCACACTAAAACAGAAAAAAATCTACTCTAAACTATGAATGGTACCAAGAACAGAGAATGCTAATCCACAGATTGTAAAGATGCTAAGAAAAGTAACTCATAACATTAAACTTAGTCCATTTCATTTCATTAGAGGTATGTTGGAACAAACTGAGAAAAGGATTAGTTTTGATCTAATGAGGTTCTATTAGTAAACAACAAATTAAAACATCACAGAGAAATCTTATTTGTTGTTATAAATCTGTTGTAACTTTTTGAGAAAAAGGTCATCTGTAACATACTAAAGAGTCCTATGCTAAAATAACTTATGACACTAGAATTAACTCATTCTGCAACTCACAATGTTACTATTAAGTCTTGTTTAAGGATTAGATATTTCTTGGAACAACTTGGGAAAAGGACTGTTTGTAAAATCATGAGAATCTCTTACATCATTGCAAAACAGTCAATAACTCAAAATAATATAACTAATTCTTGTTCATATAATAGTGATGTGTTAAAAGAGTTTGAGAAAAGAGTAGCTTATAAAATAATGAGGATCTTCGAAATCTAACTAACAGGACTGAAATGTAATTAACAAAACTAAAATGCAATTAACTCAAAGTACTACAGTTAGATCTCATTCACGTATTAGTGATGTATTGGAACAACTTATGAGAACAAGATTGACTGTAATATTCGAAGAAAGTAAATGACATAAAACATGATGCAAGAGGATAAACTCAGAAAGCTGCCTAAGTTAAGAGCAAAACAGAGTTAAAGGTTACTTATCTAGAAAATATGCAAAGGCCTTTTCAGATAGTAGGGGCCCTCTACCATCAGATTGGCACACGAATTCTTAACTCCTTAAAGTTGCTTCAAATCATGCATCAAAGTTATACCTCTTTCATGAGAAGAAAATGCTCAGAAACAGAGTATCGCGGTCTTTGAAAACTTAAAACAAAACATCAACTAAATGTTTCTCGGTTCACCGAGTTATTTTTATAAGCAACTACATAACTGAGATTGAGTAGAAATAGGCATAGGTGTCTTTTATAATCAAAATTGAACTAAGACTGCTGTTGAGGACTCGTATTTTGCTGAAGACACCTCAAGAGTCCTTATCCTTATAGAAGTCTGCTTCTTGGTTTTGGCTTTGTCCACGTGCATAACCACTTCTAGATTTTTGCTCAGCCCTCGTGGAGGACAATGAATGATGCAGGAGAGTTTTGGAGTCTAACCATATACGTCTTTCCCTCATATGACACCTGTAACCTGTTAAAGCACAAATATGGCTACGGAACATACGACTAGCTACAGAATGACTGCATTCTATAGCTAAGTCTGCTTAGAAATCACTACGACAACAAAACCACAAAAGTATAATAATTCAATAATTGCATGTATTCTTAAAGTGATTTTAATCATTCTTATTGATATTTTAGGCCTATAAATGATAAAGGATAAATGGAATGAAGTGGAGTTTGATGAAAAGAAAAGACATTTTTAGGGCTCAACAAATGTTGCTCTTCTTGATGCTTGGAAAAATAAGGTTGCAAATGGGAGGAGGATCTTATTATAGGGAGTTCGAGATCACATTGTCTCGAGTCTCCATGGAAAGGAGACTCCATATGAAATGTGGAAGGCCTTGACAGATCTGTTTCAGAACATCAATGACCACAGAAAATTGGCACTAAAGGACAAGCTCAGGAAAATCAAAATCGAGAAAGGCGACACTATTCCGATACTTGACCAAGTTCATCCAATGTCGAGATGAGCTTGGAAGTGTAGGGATTATTGTAGCAGATGATGACTTGGTGAACCTAGCACTTCTAGGCCTTCCCAAGAGCTAGCATAGTTATCAGAACATTGTCAATGGGAGGGAGAAGCTACCAAATAGGGAGCAACTTTGGTTGGATTTGGTACAAGAAGAATTCAGGCGGAATACCAGGGATGGATCCTCATCCAAGACAGATGATGAGTAAAATTGTGCCTTGGATGGTAAGGCAAAGAAGGGGAAGGGAAATAAATCCTATTCCAAATATGACACCGGAAAATAAGGCAAGAAGTGTCACATGTCAAGAGTGAATTTTTTTCACTATCATGAGCATGGACATTATGCAACTAATTGTCCACAGAAGAAGAATAACAACAAGAAGGCTTCAAGATCTACAGCGGGTGATTATTTGGCTTTAGAGTTCAAGTTGGAATTCTCACTCATCGCATGCATGGTGTCTAGTGCGATGGGATCAATGTGATACTTGGATAGTGGTGCATATTTCCACATGACGAGAGACAAAGAACTCCTTAGTAGCTTGGAGGAGAAGGATCTTTAGATGCATATTGAGATGGGTGATGACATGAGGTATAGCACTACCGAGATTGGTATAGTTACTTTCTAGATATAGTCAGGTAAAACTCTCTTATTAAAATATTTCATGCATATACTAGGCTTGAAAAATAATTTAGTTTCAGTTGCTATTTTGGAGGATAGAGGATATGACGTGGTTGTCAGTGAAGGGAAATCATTCCTTCATCAAAAATCCACAAGACAGGTTAAGAAGATTGAGGTTCATGTGAAGAACCTCCACAAACTTGATGTAGATGGATGCGAAATATTGATGAGTAAAGAAGACAAAGTGGTGAGCCAGGATGATGGTGAGTTATGGAATTGGAGATTGGGCCATCTACACCACAGTGCTTTGAAGGTCATGCAACAGATTTCTACGGGGCTTCCAAAGGGTACCCTTGCGCAGATAAAAGAAAGGGATGTACCATGGGGAAGAATACAAAGACCACTTTTCACGAGAAGGAGAACCGAGCAGTGGAAATACTTGAGAGAGTTCACTCACATGTGTTTGGACCATTCTCTACAGCTTCTACAGAAAATCACAGGTATTATGTGATTTTATTAATGATTTTTCTAGAAATTGTTAGATCTACTTCATGCAGAAGAAAGATCATAGGTTCTAAAATATTTTTGAGTTCAAAGCACTGGTTGGGAAAGATAAAAGGAATTAGGAGAAGGATCTAAGGAGCGACAATGGTGGTGAGTACATCTCCAACGAATTCAGGAACTTCTATGCCAAAGAAGGAATTCAGAGGGAGTTGATTGCACCTCATAACCCACAACAAAATGGGGTTGTAGAAAGAAAGAACAGAACAATTGTGGGTGCAGCCCAAGCTATGTTACATGATCAAGACCTATTGTTGCATCTCTGGGAAGAGGCATGCAACATAGTGGTATTTGTGCAGAACCATAGTCCTCATCAGATACTTGGCATGAGTACACCAGAGGAGGATTTTTCTGGTAAGAAACCCGATGTTTCATATTTTAAATTTTTTGGCTCATTTGTCTATTACCATGTGACCAAAGTTTCCAGAAAGAAGCTAGAACCAACAACAGAGATTGGGATTTTTTTGGGTACACTGATACTCCCCACAACTATCGTGTGTATTTACTAAACATCGGGATGACAATTGTCAGACAAGATGTACAATTTGATGAGGAGAAAGCCATGAGATTGTCCCTTGAGAGGGAGCTTGATTTGCATGTAGATGAGGAACTCTTCATTCCAAAGGATGAACCTCAAGATGTGGAGGATCATGGAGTGGCAGAAACCACTCATGCAGAGCCATACACCAGACATGGTAGGAGGCGCACCATAGAGGCTGACAGATTGAGACTTGATGTGGCAGAACATGTAGGAGCACCTACATCACAACGCAATCAAAGACAGTCACCAGATAGGTATACTGGATACATGGATGTTATTAAGTGTATTGTGAAAGAGCCATCCTATTTTGAGGAAGCAGTTCATCAACCAACTTGGGTTGACACCATGGTTGAGAAGTATGACTCCATTGTCAAGAACAGTGCATGGGAAGTTGTCCCCAGACCAGTCGGGAAGTCATTGGTTATATCTAGATGGATCTATAAGGTGAAGTAGGCAGCATATGGGAGTGTGGAGAAGTACAAGGCTAGCTTTGTAGCTCGAGGATTCTCACAGGTTGAGTAGATTGACTATGAGGATAATTATGCACCAGTTTCACGGTACTCATTGATTAGATCTATCCTTGCACTCTCAGCGTAGTTGGGTTCCTAGATACATCAGATGGATGTGAAGACTACATTTCTCAATGGAATTATTGAGGAAGAATTGTACTTTGAGCAGCCAAAAGGTTTTGAGACCTTTGATAGGGAGTCTCATGTGTGAAGAATCAAGAGAGCACTCTATAGTCTGAAGCAAGCACCTTGTGCTTGGTACACCAGGATTGACAACTATTTCACTGGGTTGGGCTTCACAAAGAGTGAAGTGGATGTGAACCCATACCAGATTGTGGTTGATGGTAAGCTTTTGATTATTGTAATTTATGTTGATGATCTTATTCTGATAGGTTATGAGCAGCCCATAAATTATTTCAATGAATATATTTCAAGAGAGTTTGAGATGAAGGGGGACTCCTTCACTATTTCCTTGGTTTGGAGATATGGCAGCGGGATCAGGAGCTATTTATTTCTCAAGGAAAGTATGCCAAAGAGATTCCGAGGAATTTCCACATGGATATTTGTAAACCCATTAATATAAAAATGGGTGGATAACTTCAAATTCTTATGCGCAAGCACCTCTCGCTCAGTAAACAAATAAAATATCTTACTTATACATGACTGTGCGGAAATGAATACTTGAAATAGGTGTATGTTTTTTTTAACTGTTTAAGTGCTTTAAGATTTTTTTTTTTCTGATATTAATAATGTGCAACAACAAAAGAGTGAAACAAATAATAATCAACACATAATAACAAATTTAATATAGGATTTCACCTGAATATCGTGGGTTACGTCTCCTTGAGCCTATGTCAACTGACTTGGCTCTTTGGGATTATGATGTATAATTTATTTTACAAGTAAATAATTAACTCCAATGGTTATTTGTACTATACCATTGGGATTATAATACCATCATACCCCTGGAATGGTTGAAATCACTGTGAAGATGAACCTCGGTTCCCTTAACCTTGACTCCTTATGTTGGTGCCCTTAAGCTTCCCTGGGCTTCTCTTTGGCACTAACTCCCTCATAAATAATTTTCTGCCCCTGAAAGCTATTCTATTGTCTCCATCATATATCATACATCCAAAATAGGCTGTTCATTTTCTCAAATTGAGCTCTGGCTTCCCAATCTAGGCCTCCATCCACTCTTGGCCCTAGGCTCCCCAGAACTACCTTGTGGCTTCTCGACCTTCAGAAGTCTCCAAATGGTTCTAAAAATCACTTATATGGATTCATAATGTCCAATATAGTTGTAATATACTATTCACTTGCATAAATTGGCCTCCGGCTGCTCTGGTTTCACCTCCAACACTTGGTGGCACCCCTGGCTCTCGGGTCACTAAAAACTTCTCTAAAGCATATTGACTTTGAGAAGTCCTCAAAAACTTATGAAAATCCTTCCATTGGATTCATAAGGCTCAAAATAGTCATAATATGCTACTGGTTTGCTGAGAATGGATACTAGCTGCTCTGGACAGGCCTCATTCTCTTGCTAGCACCTGGTGGCCCTGATGGCCCTTGGAACTTATTTGAAGCTTCTCGGCCTTTAGAAGTCCTCTAATTGCTCTAAAAAGCTCACGATTATTTCCATAATTACTGAAACATCTAAAATTTACTATTGGATTCATGAATAAGGCCTCTAGCTGCCTTGGCTAGGCCTCATACTGTTGCTAGCTCCTAGTGGCCCTCATGGCCCCTAGAACTTCTTTGAAGCTAAATCATTCTCAGAAGTCCTCTGATGGATTTGAAACCCTCACCAATGAGTTTTTAATGTCTGATAAAGTTGAAATTGACTATTTTAACTCCCATAACGGTCGAATCTATCTCAAGATAGAGCCTAACCAAAATTTGTCCAGTGACCCCTAAATCATCTCCACCAAAAATGGAGCAACTGCACTTAACTCCTGTCAAATTCGGCCAAAACCCTTAAATTTAGGAGTGCACTCTAAATTTATCTGCTAGGATAACAACAACATTAAATAGGTAGTTAGGGGTGGTTGGACACATGCCCCAATCCCTCTGTGGTTCCCACTTACGGCTAGCGGAACTGCGCATAAACCGTGGGTTACATTGGACCGAAATCTGATTTAGGGGTGGTAAATGCATGGATAGTGTAATACACCATGCCATGTGATCAATTTAATAAAAAAATGTAAATTTTTTGGAGACTGCGATTTTGAAACCGTCGTGGTGTAGCCCTTGAGTCATGGGCTAGATCATATGGGGGAGGGGCTGGCCCCTCCGCTCCCCCAAATGCAGAAACAATAAATGTTAAACATAACGTGAATCCTATGTTGGTTAAGCAACTCATGCAGTGGAGATGGTATGTGTGCTAGCCTGGTGGACAAGAGCTTCAGAGTTCGAACCCGTCGAAGTCCCAAAATTTTACTGCACTGTTCAAGGGCCACGTGGCATCCTCTGGGCCTGCCATGTGGTAGCTTATGATTGGCTGAAATCAAACGTACAACTAATTATTCAGTAGTATCATGACACTTGTCAACATCCAGTTCGCTTAGAAGGAATATTCCAGGGAATATTCTGAGTAATATTCTAGGAATATTCCTCGAAATATTCTCATTTTTTTTACTTTGCAAATACCTAGTCAAACCTCATCAAAAGCCAAAATTTGCAATTTACTCAACTTTTAAAATCATGATAAATTCTTCATAAGGTGTTATTTTTCGAACTGTTTGTGGCACTAAAATCAGGAAAATGAGATCTATCCGGCCGCTTAGGTTCGACACACTTTCGAACACTTTGAAATTTGAGCTATCACTTAGGTTCTTGATCCAAATCTGATCACACCTCCCCATTGGGAATCTTTTGGACCCCAAAAGATTGATTAGCTGATCTGTTTAGTAGATGAGAGTACAATGCCCTCATTATTCATCCACAATTTTCCTTGCTTGGCTTAGTGCCTTTGAACCCCAACTCGAAGGTAGTCAACACTTACCCTCTTGGATGCACTTGTCCTTCTATCAAGAACTGTATCTTCCTTGGAATCAATAAGAAATTTCTGGCGAGAAATTTATAGAAGGTATTTGAACATCATGTCCTTGATCATCGATCAAAGGTGGCTCAAACAAACATGAGATTACAACAGAATACATTCATACATGATTGAAATTTGCATATGTACAAATGAATGTATGTCTTACTGAGTTAAGAATTCAAAACACTTCCATGGCAATTTTTACTGCTGAAAATCTTCTTCATGTGAAACATATGTTCTCACATCAATGATGGAATATTTGGTTCCATTCTTGCTAGTATTTTTATCCTCTTGCTTCATGTGCTTGGGATGATTAGTTGGATGCAATATCCAACATTGGGCAATTAAATTTCCCCTCTTCTCGCAATGTGTGCAAGTCTTTTGCACCTTCTTTGCAAGTTTCCTTCCCTTCAATTGTTTTATGTATGCCTTAAATCTCTTCCAACATTTTGAAACATCATGGTTACACATACCATAATAGGAACATCAACTCTTTCTTCCATTCAAGCATGCAAATTTTCCATGCTTATCAGAAACATAATCAACTTGACTATGGGAAGAATTATACCTCAAATGTTGCTTTGCATGTCCATCTTTTTTACCTTCATGAGGAGATGAACTTGTAGAGGTTCCAACTTTATTTTTAAGAATAACATTAATGTTCATGTCTTGATAGATGTCGGAACTCTCATGCTCACCATAAGTTTCATGTCTACACACATCTTGCTGCAACATAGGCTTCAAAAAATGGTAGTCAACTTGAAAACAAACTTGACATGTTTGTGGTTTAGAACTTGGAACAAAATTTCTTTTTGAAGTTGTCTCAAATGCCTTCATGGCTTTGGAGTTTTCTTCATAAGATTAAACATAGCCTGGACCAAACTTCTTAGGCCTTTCCTCAACCAATATAGGCTCAACCATGACTTGTGCATGTTTGCCTAGACCCTTGCCTTCATAGCCCATTTTTAACATCAACTTGGAACCGATACCTTTAGTGTGGTTTTCAAATTAACCTACACATCTACCTGAGGAGGATACAATTGAAGAGAAATCTATCCATTTTTGCATACCAAGCCCGAGGAGCTTGTTTAAGACCATAGAGAGACTTCCTAAGGTGACAAACAAGGCTCGAGTCTTTTTGGATAGATACAGAGGGTTGTTCCATGTAGATTTCTTCATGCAAATATCCATGTAGGAAGGCGGATTTAACATCCATCTGATGGACTTCCCATTTAAAGGAGGCAGCAAGGGAAAGAACAAGGCAGATAGAATTCATTTTGGCAATAGGGGAGAAGGTTTCAATATAGTCAATGCCTTCAACTTGTGAAAATCCTTTAGCGACAAGATGAGCTTTATGTCTATCCACTTTTCCATCTGGTCCAAGCTTTGTTTTGTAAACTGATATGCATTTGACAAGTTTTCTTCCTTTTGGAAGAGGAACAAGATCCCAAGTATCATTTTCCAATAAGGAGCGATATTATTCATTCATAGCTTCATCCCAATATGGATGACCAGAGACTTCTTCAAAGGTTTCTGAATCAATTTTTCCTGTAACTTGAGCCAATAAGGAGGAGGCTCTTTCGAACTGAGAACATGTACGTTGTCGATCGGCAGGGTCACCTGCAAGAGAACCTGCTGCATCCCAAGTAGAGCAGACCCATATTGGAAGCGACGGAGTATAAGGAAAAATTTCAAGAGGTGGAGGAGGATTTTCATCCTCACTGTCATCATCTGAACTAGAAGGAATGTTATTAAAAATAGAATACAGAGAGAGAGGTGGCACATATGCCGAATCAGGCTTGCAGGCTAAAGGTGGAACACCCGTCCAACTAGGCTCGCAGGCCGATATATTTTCATCAAATTTTACATCTCTTCTAATGATTATATTTTTGGATTTTGGTTGAAGAAGTCTATATCCTTTGAAATCTTCAAAATATCCAACAAAAGTGAATTTTTCACTCTTAGGTTCTAAGGCTTTATGCTTCGCATCTAGAATATGGGCCCAAGCATCACTTCCAAAAACATGAAAGTGACTTACATCTAGTTTGATTGAGCTCCAAGCTTCTTCTAGAGTTATATTCTTTAAAACCTTAGTAGGAGTGCGATTTACTATGTAATTTGCACAGTTAATGGCTTCTGCCCAAAAATTGAGGCCAAGTCCTTTAGATTGAAGCATATAATTAGCCATTTCTCTTAAGGTGTGATTCTTCCTTTCAGCTACATCATTTTTTGTGTGGAGTATATGGAACAATATGTTGCAATTTAATGTCATGCTCAATGCAGAAGTTGATAAATTTTTTGTTAACATATTCTCCTCCATTTTCTTATCTCAACTTAAGAATTTGATGTCCAGATTGTTTCTCAACAAATTCCTTAAAGGCCAAGAACATGTTAAAAAATTCACTCTTGAGTTTTAAGAAGTATACCTAAGTGCATCTGGAAATATCATCAATGAAAGTTAAGAAGTACTTGCAACTAGAGAAAGAAAAAATAGGAAGAGGACCACATAAATCACTGTGCACAAGCTGCAAAGGGGCTGAAGCGCGCCAAGAGGCACGTTTGTCAAAAATATCTCGATGATGTTTTCCAAGTACACATCCGGAGCAAACACCATATCGGCAAGATACCATAGGAAGGCCCGTCACCATATTTTCCTTACATAGAGTTTGAAGAGAGTGATAGTTTAAGTGACCAAATCACTCATGCCAAAGTTCTCTCACATCATCATTATGAGCAACAAAAATGGAGGGAAGAGAGGATGACCCAAATTTGTCAAACTTATACAAACTTGTGGAATCATCAGCAATTCCAGTAGCTAAAATATGTTTAGGATCTTTGAGGTCCTTGATTACAACATCATGAGGTGAGAATTCTACTATTTTCCCTTCACCTGAATGAGTTATCTGATAAACAGATAGAAGGTTGCATGACAAGGTAGAAACACATAGTACATCATTAAAATGACCATTATCTAGATGAATGGTTCCAGATCTGATAACACTAGGAGATCTATCATCACCAACATAATTTGTTTGGTGTTAGAATCATTTAAAGAAGAAAACATGGATTTATTTTTAGCCATGTGGTAAGAAGCTCCAGGATCAATGAGACACTCATGAGAATGAGAAGAAGAAGATACACTTTATGCATAACTAGATCTTGGTTCTTGACAACCACAAGCAGAAAGCGCCATTCCTAAAGATGAAGGTGAAGAGTGCTCCAAATTGATGTTGTGCTTCTTCATTGTTGCTTCTAAGGCTTCCATCTTCTTAAAACATTTGGACTCTAAATGGCCATCACGATTATAATAGTTGCAATGTTTATCTGTCTTCTTTCCTTTGTTTTTATATACCTTATCATTTTGGTGAGTTTCTTTTTCAGTTTGTGACTAAAATTGCTTAGGACCCTTGTTTGGTTTCAGACCATACTTTTTAGGATACTGCTTCTTGGGATTCTTTTGATATGATCGCTGTTGGGCTGCTAAGGCTTTCTTAGAAGCATTTCTAGAAGTGATAAGACCAAGGTGTAAGAGTTTTTCTTGTTCTCTTAAAAAAGAATCGCAAAAGGCATCAAAAGATGGGTTCTTGTAGGTAGTTCTTGAAGAAATGATGGCTTCTCTAGTGGAATGGAAGGCACAAACAAATACAGAGTATGCAGGGCCAAGCTTAGCAAGAATGCAATAAGTGAGGCTACCATCTTCCTTTTCGATCTTACAACCTTCTAAAAGAATTCGAACGGTCTTGAATTTGGACAAGAAATGTTCAATGGAGGAGAAATTATTGTGGTCCAAAGTAAGCAACTCATTTTCAAGCTAGTGGGCCCTGATTTGATTTTGAATGCCAAAAATAGTTTTTATCTTTTCCAGGGCTTCATCAGGGGTGTCAATTTCAAGGATATGAAATCGAAGATATTGAGCAATGGACATTCCTATCAACCCTCATGCTTGATCTTTTTTATTTTCCCATTTAGCAACTTTATCATCATTGGAAGGTTTAGTTTCTTTTCCTGTGGCTATTCTATAAATCCCTTTACTTCTAAGTATATGTACCATGTGAGGTATCCATTGGAAATAATTGGTGTTGTTAAGAATAATCAGGCATGCACTTTCCATTTTTTTTTTTTTTAAATGAAGCTGAGAAAAGCTAAAAATAACTACTCCAATGGAAATATCTCGAAAAATTAGGCCATTTAAAAAAAAAAAGCTCTAAAAATGGCTTCCGCATGAAGAAGTTATGCCTTTTTGAAAAAAACAAGTTGAAGATGTCGAATTGTTACAGGAACGGGATGAAGAGCAGCGTTTAAAAAAAAATCCGCCCCTTTGAACAATTTTTTTTTACAAAAGAAGCTTGAGAAGGAGACTTGAACCCAAGACCTCTATTCTCATAAACTAACCCCTCACCAAGTGAGATATTAAAAGGATCACGTTATTGTTTGAAAGGAGAAGGGGGTGGTGGTTTTTTTTTTTTCCCTACGGTGTGCGTGCCTTTTCCTGCACAAAAAAACATAAAAAACGAGAAAAAAAAATTGAAATGAAAAGCCTTATGGCATAATGTTAGATTTTTAGTTAGCCTTACTGGCAACTATCAATTTTTTCACTATTTCTGATTTCCTGAGATCGCACAAAGACGCGGGGAAAGAGCATATGTAGAAAAAAAATTCTCTTTTCCCTATTTCTGATTTTCCGAGATCGCACAAAACGCACAGCAAAGAGCATACACAAAGGAGAGGGTATATATCTGGCAAATAAATAAAAAATAAAAACCAAAAATAAAAAAAGGGAACCGAAATAAGCAGAACTATTAACAAATATAACTGCAAAACAGATGCTATATACCTCCAAATCTAAATTGTCATAACTTGGGTAGCCGGAAACCTTTTCGCATGAAACAAAAGGCGTTCCTAACTATAATAGACACTCTGGACACAATAAAGCAGTTCTCCAAGTCCAAAAAAGTTCAGAAATAGTAGATCTACAAAATTACATTCGCATGCAGTAAAACCAGCTTCGGATTTTGATCAACAATGGGTGCGGCCCTCAAAATATATCTGATACCATGTAGGAATTTATAGGGTAAGTTCCTTAGATCAAGAACCAAAGGTCACTGCTCACAAAAACATCACAGATCAGTACACTAGTATAATCACGTGGTTAAAACCCTCAAAGAGGGAAACAGTCCACGACCTGAGCCAACACGGCCACTTCAGGAAATTTATTAATATAAAAAGAAAAGTTACATATGTTTCTCTCATAACGGTTACCAGAAAAATGAACCTTCATGCTATTTGAATAGAGATCATGGACCAATTGGGTGTTAAACCACAGATCAAGTGTTGTTAATACTGAGGTGAGAGATAACCGTCAGATCACTACAAATCATAACCGTCGGAGTATAAGTTACAAATGTACATGGTAAAGAAACACACTTTGCCTAAATCTAAACTAGAATAATTTATTCTTAACTATTTCCTATGTGTTGGAATATCCTAACACCTTCACCTCTGGAAAACTCAAACTTGTAAGCATCAGTCAATTTGCAAACAGTTAAATTCTTTGCACTGTTAAACACCTTTCAAGTCAAAAAAGAAACCTAGTGTTATGATACCACCTGATATGAAAATGGGTGGATAAATTGAAATGATTATGTGCAATCACCTCCCACTCAGTAAAAAAATAAAATATCTTTCTTATACATGACTGTGCGGAAATGAATACTTGAAATATGTGTATGTTTTTTTTTAATTGTTTAAGTGTTTTAAGAACATTTGTTATTTTTTATATTAAGAATGTGAAATAACCATAAAGTGCAGCAAATAAGAATCAACACATAACAAAAAATTTAATATAGGATTTCACCCGAATATCGTGGGCTACCTTTCCTTGAGCCTATGTCAACTCACTTGTCTCTTTGGGATTACGATGTATAATTTATTTAACAAGTAAATACTTAACTCCAATGGTTATTTGGACTGTACCGCTGGGATTAGAATACTATCATACCCCTAGAATGGCTCAAATCTCTATGAATATGAACCTCTACTCCCTTAGACTTGACTCCTTTTGTCAGTGCCCTTAAGCTTCCCTGAGCTTATCTTTGGCACTTGTTGGGGTTCCTGTGATTTTGCAATTTGGCAATACCAAATGACAAGACAACATCAAACCACTTTGGGATCACAGGATCTAGCCCTCCTGGATCTAGAGAGGGATATCTCTTATAAAGGTAAAGAAAAGTATATCTTTAAGGTTCAGTTTGAAGTATTAGGATTGTTGTAGAGCATAGGGTTCTTGTTTTGATTGTTTGGTTGGGAAACCTTGAAAGGAGAGTTTAATGAAATGTACAGGAAGGAGTAGTGAAGGATTTTCAGCAATGGGGAGATAATTCAAAGATAACACAAGTCCATTGGGCAAGGGGGTCATAAAAGGGTTTACTTGCAATTCAAATATCCAAGGCTTTCAAAGGGCTAGTTATCCATATCAGAGGATATCTTGAGATGAGTGCGTGGTATGAAACATTAAGGAAATGAATGGGAATAATAAGGAAAGCCTTTCAAGGTGACAACTTCAGAGTACGTCAAGGGACAAGGCACACCTTATACCACTATGATCAATACTCCTGATGAGGTTAATTTCAAAGACAACAATCCAGCAGTCCTCTTGACTACTTTCAGACAGTAGAAAACACTTAAGTTTAAACGCGGAGTGAAATCTAAGATCAGAGAAAGACTTTTAACCTTTCCTGCTTTTGACACTCAGCTCAAAGGGATCTTTGAAAGGTTAACCTTTGGAAAAATAACTTAGGGGACAGGGCTAACTCTAAATCTCCCTATTTATTGATTCTTTCGGCTGAACCAGTCAAGAACATCTAAGAAACAAACTCTAAATTCATACATCAGAAAGCATGGGAAAACCAACTTCTTCAATTGGTTAAATTATACTGAATTTGTTTCAGAGAAACACTAATAGCAGAAACATAAAGATAAGAATGTGCAGGGAGAATTAGGGTACTTGCAGCAGTATATCCTAGGCTAAGATTACTGTTTCTTATTAGATAAAATGAAATATAATGTAACACAGTGAGAAGAGAATAACAGAGAAGAAAACACATCACCAATGACTTAGATCAGGATCCGATGAACATGGTTGTCATATTAGCAGAGAAAAACCAGTCACATACATTCTTGTACAATAGCTTGATATCATCTAGAAATCATCTCCCAGCCTTTTTACAACAACTACTCAAAACTCTAACTCAAAAACAGCTTACAATCCAATAATTTCCAACCACCAACCAACCCTTTTTCATGGGTTCTTATAGGCAAATGAGAGGTAGTAGTGGTAGATAGGATTTAAATGGTTCATTAAGACAGAGGGGGAGAAGTATTCGAATCCCTACTCTGCTTAATGGTTTTACATTGACTGTGTGTACCTTTAGATGAATTAGGAGTCTTTGTCAGATTGACAATAAGTCTTAGGGTATGTCCTGTGAAATAATTTTCTGGCTGTAGTACTCTGTTTATACTCTGAGAAAAGAAAGGTGAAGATTTGTCTTTCAGGTCTTCTATACTTGTAACTAATGCACTGACAGTCCTTTGGACTTTTTGTCAGAATAGTAACTACTTTGGGGCTCGATAAATAATGGAGGATGGGTAGTATAAATTGGTCCTTTCTTCAGTAAAAGGAACATTCTTCTGATCTGCCTGCCTCTGATATTTAAATTACTGATATGGCTTGATGCGTGCTTTAGGCTTCACTAAGCCATTCCTTGGTCATTTTTTATGATCTTTGAACTGTATCTTTGACCTTAGTTGTGGATTATTATTTTTTATCTGTGGGTTTATGCTTTAATTCCTTAATCATTAACCTTCAGGTGATACTGTTTTTTTCTTCTTCCTTCATACGAGTTTTTGGTGTTTTACTGAGCTAGAGGGGTTGTTGAGGATCGGAGATCATGATCTGCTGAATAAACATGAGATTAAACCCTTTGAGGATTCATTTATTTGCAATCTTTGGTTATAGGATCGTCACCCTGAAACCTTTGTCACCTGACTGTGACTATGGAAAAACCTATGTGACAGACACCATAAAACCTACAAAACACGGTAAAAATGTTATAAATACCTGCCGGATTGGTTTAAAACTGCTTCTGAGGCTTAGGGATGACAAGGAGCAGTGAGGAGGAGATGAATGCAGTGGCGGAAAAGGTCAAAACCATGGCGGACCATGAAACCAAGGTTCAAATTTGAATATTGGCGTGAGATACGAGTTAGCAGTATTGCGGGAAACCGGGGATGGTTTTCGCATAACAGAATGGGGGGAGGCAGTTTTGGGTGGATGGAATGCGATTCCATACACTGGTCGACACGCGGATCTTCAAAACCACCCATTTCGCAAAATTTTGGAACATTAAGCCTTGGGTGTAAAAATTTTGCGATATTGGATAGCGACCATTAGATCTAGGGTGCCAGATCGGATGGTGTGGGTTGCACGCGATAAGCACATAGATGTGGGGTGGAAGACCTGGTGGGCCATGTGGTGATGTGCTCTTCTTTGTCGTGGAGCGGACGGTGGGGTAGCGATCGGATTATGCGCGAGCTGTCCGATATGCATGAGTGGGTGGTTAGGATTGCATCGAGAAAAAGATGAAGAGGGTTTTGGGAAAAAAGAGATTGCGAAGAGGCCTTGGCACTTGATCATAGTGCGGGTCATATGTGGGAGATGGGCTAAGGGATTTTAAGCCCTTGGGGCTAATATCTTTGTAGTGCAAAAGACTACATGTAGGCCAAAAATAGGGGTTTTAAGGCTAAATGATAGGGTGAATAAAGGGGATTTTAAACAAAATATGAGGGAGATACAAAGTTTAAAGGGGAATTTTGGATAAAATGGGCTTAGAAGGGTAATTTCATGAAGCAGAATGAGGAATATGGAGGGTTAATTAGGGGGTGAAATGGTGAAGATGGAGGCTCCTTACACATTTCCCTTCATAGTAGAACATAGATTTTGAACATCTTTAATGGAAACAATAGTGAAGATTTCTGAGACTTCAAGGATAATTGATTTTCAAAGAAAGGATTCACTTGAAGGCTTGGTTACAAATTTAGCCACCTTTTTGCTTTGTCAAATTACTATAGGTGGCTAACAGTGGCTCCACATAGGGATGGCATATTCTTGAAGGTGTCAAGAATCTCAGATAAAATCTTTGGAATTAGGCCAGAGCCTTGTTCTTCGACCATATTTTTCTTTTTTGATTAGCTGCCACACAAATGATGAGCACTATATCAGCAGCAAAAATTTCCCAAACAACTACCTACCCATCCTACTGTCTTAACATTTTTTCTTCAAGGTGCACATATACTTGCAGACCTTTCACATTATAATTTTTTATTGAAAGCAAAAACTAATCTAATTCTACCCTTATTCCTCCATGAGACCAGATTAAATAGTTGGTCTCATAGCTTCTCTACCTAAACTAATATCTGCCAGGATTAAACTGTCTAGTAGATTTTCATTCTCTATATTCTAAAACAGAAATTGAAACACATCCAAACCAGGATTAGACTGTCTGATTTTCTATGGGTCCATGGCATGAAGACAACTGCTCATGAACTGAAGCTTGCAGAACTTTAAAAACCAAAAATTTGAAGGCTAAAGATCTGAAATTCAAAACGTCCTTCCTTCTTGTTGTGACTCAGATTTTGAGCCTTTTAGAGTCATTTTTCCTTTTCATTTCAGCTCTGGTTTTGATCTTGTTAGAGCTGTTTTCTTCTTCTTTGCTGGTTCAAGTTTTGAGCATGTTAGACCAACCTTTTCCTTTTCTTTGGCTTAGGTTTTGATCTGATTTGAGCCATTATTTTCAAAACTCCACAGGTTCAAGATTTGAGCTTGTCTAAACCTTTCTCTTTCTATTTTTGTATATTTTACTCTTCCTTTCAAAACAAAAAAAATCAATGGTGTTTACAATGGAAGTGAAAACTTTAAACTGAATCTCAGCAGAAATAATGCTTGAGCATCCTGCCATTAACAGGACCCCCAAATAAGTCTGTCCCATCCATTTCTTGTAGAAAAAATGCATTGGGACCTATGGCAGATTGAATGACGTAAGGGCCTTGCCATAAATTATCAAATTTTCCATGCTTACCCTTATCTTCTCTCCTAGAGTCCCATTTGAGTACCTTGTCTCCAATTTTGAAATCACAGGCCTTTTTCCTTTTATCAAACAACTTTTTGATATTCTCTTGTAATTTCTGAGCTCTATTGTAGACTTCTTCCCTTGTCTACTAGAGATGTATGGTCTAATTGATCCTTCTCACCATGCTGTCTTCTTCTGACTGTATTTCTTGGACCAATTTTATCACTGGCACCCCTAAAATGGTAGGGAATACTGCATCTGCTCCATAAACTAGCTGATAGGGAGACATTCCAATAGATTTCTTTGTTGTCAATCTCTCTGCCCATAAAGCATGCACTAGCTTATTATGCCATGACTTTTTATTTTCCTCTAGAAGCTTCTTGATGATGTTCACCAAACTTTTATTTGATGATTCCGCCAGCCCATTACCTTGAGGATAATAAGCAGTGGAATGACCAAGTACAATTTGACACCTGTGACAAAAATCAATCATCTTTTTGGAACCAAATGCAGCTGCATTGTCAATGATAATTTTGCTAGGGCAGCCAAATCTAGATAGGATATGGTCTTCAAGGAATTTTATGATAACTGAGTCTGTGGCATTCCTATAAGGGATGGCCTCTATCCATTTAGTGAAATAGTCAGTGGCTGTGAGTATCCATTTATGTTGTGCAGATGAAGCAGGGTGGATTTCTCCAATGAAGTCTAGGCCCCACTATTGAAAAGGAGCTTCAATGGTGATTTGTTGTAAAGGTAAAGGAAGGAGTTTTCTTTTTCCCTCAAAGATTTGGCATTTGTGGCAGGAAACTATAATTTTGTGGACATCTTGGAAAAGGGTGGGCTAGTAATAGCCAGCTCTAAGGATTTTATTGCCAGTGGCTTTCCAATAGAGGTTGCGAACTCATGCTTGATTATATCTACATCAACTTCAGGCAAACATTTAAGCAATAAACCATTGTCATTTTTCCAATATTAACATTCATTTAAAATGCAATATTTTCTAGCTTTCAACTTTAAAAACCTTGCCTTTGTCTTAGATAGATCAGGAGGAGCATTTAGATTGATAAGCACATACAAGATATCAACATACCAAGGTGAGTTTTGGAACTTCTCTTCAAAAATGGGAGTTGACAACTCTACATGTTCATCCAAAGCATCTACCATATTTATGTCGAGGCCTTGACCCTTGATGAGTTTAGTGGGTTTGATTTCCAAATCATATTCTAGTATCACAACAATCCACTTGCCTCTTTTTCCATCTAGATCTTGTGACAAAATGTCTTTCACCACTATACTAGGCACATAGGCAATAATATGGAAATGTAAAATATACACTCTGAAATCCTTCAAGGCCTTTACCAAGGCATAGGCCTATTTTTCCATGATATTATATTTCAAAGGTGCATCTCTCAATGCCTTGCTGAAAAATGCAATTGGTTTCTCTTGCCCCTATGGATTTTTCTGTACCAGGACAACAACCACAGTATGTTCTGATGCAAATGAGAATATGAGGAAGTCCTTAGTAAACTCAGGGCTGATGAGAACTGGTGCTCGAGTGAGTGCATGTTTTACCAGTTCAAAGGAATTCTTGGCTTCCAGGGTCCATTTAACTCCTACTTCTTTCTTTAGCATGTTTGTCATGTTTCTAAGGAGTTCTGCTAGGTTGGGTATGAATCTTCTCAAAAAATTAATCTTCCCAATGAAAGATTTCAACTCCTTGATGTTTCTAGGGTGACTAATTTGCAATACACCCTCAACCCTTTTTGGGTCTATTTTAATCCCCCTTTCAGATATGATATGACCAAGAATTTTACCTTCTTGGAGACCAAACACTATTTTTTTGGGATTTAAATATAGCCCATACCTCCTGCATTTATCAAAATCTTTTCTCAAATGTTTAAGGTGTTCTTCATCAGTTTTGGAATAAACTGTAATGTCATCGAGGTAAATTACAATGAAGTGCCCTATTTCTTCTGAGAATGCAATGTCCATGGCTCTCTGAAAGGTGGCACCAGCATTCATTAACCTAAAGGGCATCTTCACATACATGAAGGTACCCCAAGGAGTGGTGAAGGTTGTTTTAAGTTGATATTCTGGGAGTACTAAGATCTAGTTGTACCCTGAAAGGCCATCTAGCAGTGAAATCCTCTTAGAACCAACTACCCTTTGTAGGATGTGTTCCATTTTGGGCAAGGGGTAATTTTCCTTTAGTGAGGCTCTGTTTAGGTTTCTGAAATTGATACACAGTCTAATTTCTCCTGTCTTTTTCCTTACAGCCACTAGGTTAGATACCTAGTTTGAAAACCTCACAGGGACTATGATCCCAACATCATACATTTTCTTAATTTATTTTTCTACCAAAGGCAACTATGTAGGGTTTATTCTACGCAGCTTTTCCCTAAAGGTTTCTGGTTCTTTGTCAATGGTATTTTGTGTTGGATGATCTATGTGTCATAGGCCTTCAGATCTTCATAGATCCAAGAAAAAACATCCACAAACTCTTTAAATAAATCAATGTATTTAATTTTGATATGTGCTGGCAATGTTTTAGATAATTTGATCATCTTAGGCTAGTCCTTGCTACCTATATTTCATTCTTCAATATTAGACTCATTGGGTTTTATTGTTGGTTTCTTTTCCACATCATTAAAATCGAAGAGGTCTTCAAGCGGTGCTATTCCTCTAGGTATGCCTTTGTCTTTGGACTACAGTACCTCTATGTCTCCCTCTTCCTTTTGATTTTCAAACTCTCTAGCCAGCATGTTTATTTATGAAATAGGGAATGGTTTTTCTTCATTAGGGGGCTCTTTATCCAAGTGATATTTATTGGATTTAGAGTTAGAATTAGGCAATTCAAACTCATTTCTGGAAAGCAGAAAATCCTCTATCTATTTTTCACCCTCAAAGACCTACCAATATTTCTTATTATCTGGTACATCTGGTCTATATTTTTTTTGAACAATGAACTGTTTGTCACTAATTGGTCTTTGACATGAACTAGCAGCACAAGCCAGACCATTGGAAAGTATGTTTTGAATTTTGGGGACAAACACCAGCTTATATTCTACAAATGTTTTCAAAAGATCCATGGAATCATTTCTATATGCCCTTAATATAGGATGTTTGGCAGTGTACTCTCCGTTCATTTGTTTGATGACCAGTTCTAAGTCTCCATGAACAATTATCCTCTTAGCTCCTAGTTTTTTCAATAGATGTAATCCTAAGAGGAGTGCTTCATACTCTGCTATGTTGTTTGTACATTTGAAATTTAACTTGAAAGCATGGATTTCAGCATGATTGTTTTCAGTATTGTGCAACCATACCCCTGCTTCTGCACTCCTTTTAGTGCAGTATCCATCAAAACTCATGCTCTATAAGGGAATATTTGTAGATTCATTATCAGTTTCATCCTTATTTTCATCTTGCTTTCTGAGATCAGCAGGCTGATGGGTAATCAACTCTCTACAGTCTTCATTTTGATCATTTTGATTTTCTAACTCAATAGAATTTTCAAGCACTTCTCCCTTGTCTTCCTCTATTTCTAGAGTTTCTGTTATGTTTGGATTTGTATCTTCTACTCTGTTGTTTAAATTTTTATCTTCTAGCTCTTGATCATTAGTAAACTCATCATTGTTGGGTGTGTGTTATATTCTTTCCACGACTATCCCCACATGCTGTACGTTGCGTCGGGCGCAGCAGGGGGGTCATAGGGGGGGCGGCAGCCCCCCCTGTAGGGGTCCGGGGCAGCGCCCTGGCGAAATTTTTTTTGGTATGCCGTCCCACTCATATGCAGACCCACCCATGTTTTGTGCATGAGTTTGCACATGGTTTTGGGGTACGATGGTTTTCGACCCCTGGTATTTTGTAGATCCGGTCAAGGGAACTACGGTTATGTTCTAATCCGGGGTTAATGGATTGGGGTTTATGGTATACTTGACATGTATATATATGTGTTGTAACACTAAAAGGAATATAATGAAAAATCAAGCTGGTCATCTCGATTTGGGATCCAGGGGAAATCTCTGTGTTTATCTGTTTTATGTTTTATGCTCTTGCTATTGTTTATTTTATGTTTTAAGATTCGTTTGTAGATAATTTCTGTACAGTGTTAAAACCTACATTTGGTATCATAGCAGTTTTGGCTTCAAGGGGATGCCTTTGCTACTGAGGGGTTTTTGCTCGGGCTTAAGGTAGACCCTGTTCAGTGGGAGATCTACGAGATCGATTCTTGTGGTGAAAAGATGACGACGAGGAAAGATGAAGTCGAGAAAGTTAATGGTCAGAGTTTTGAGTTGTGGAAGCTCAAGATGGAGGATCTGCTGGTGGATAAAGATCAGTGGATCGCGGTAGATCCGGGTACTAAACCAACGGCAATGTCAGATGAAGACTGGAAGAAACTGGATCGGAAGGCTAAGAGCACAATACGGTTGTGTGTGTCAGATTCAGTATTGTTGAATGTATCTGGGGAAGCTATGGCGAAGAATTTGTGGGAAAAACTTAGGACTTTGTACCAATCTAAGTCTCTGGTGAATAAGTTGTTCCTGCGGAAAAAGCTGTATAACCTGAGGATGAAGGATGGAGACTCGGTGACAGAGCATCTGAATGCCTTCAATACTGTGGTAAGTCAGCTGTCATCTGTTGATATTAAAATCTCAGATGAAGATAAGTGCATCAGTTTGTTGTGCTCTCTACCAAACTCGTGGGACAGTCTGGTTATTGCAATAGGTAGCAATACAACTACCTTGAATTTTGATGACATTGTCTCAGCCTTGCTGTAGGAGGAAATGAGACAGAGAAATATGGAGGGTCAGAATGGAGATGCCTTATCTGTACGAGGAAGGTCCCAGAACAAAAACAAAAATAAGGTTTCGAGTGGGAGATCTAAACCTAGAGGGAGATCTAAATCTCCTGGAAATTTTGTAAAGGTGTGCTGGAAATGCAGAAAGGAAGGACACTACAAAAAGGAATGTAGATCTAAAGCTCCTAAGAAAGGAAAGGGATCTGATGAAGCTCCTTCTGCAGAGGCAAAAACCACCTCGGATGAAGGTGGAGATGTGTATTTGGCTTCTTCTTCAAATACACATGTAGATCATGAGTCATGGTTGATTGACTCAGGTGCATCCTTTCACTTCACTCCCCATAGGGAGTGGTTCTGCGAGTATGAGAAATATGATGGTGGCGATGTCTTCCTAGGGGATGATAGGAAGGCCAGAATCGTCGGACGTGGAAAAGTCAAGCTGAAGCTGCAAGGTGGAAGGATTAGAACACTTCCTGGTGTTCTGCATATACCTGCATTGGCTAGAAATCTGATTTCTATAAGCAAGATGGATGATGCAGGTGTAAAAACAATGTTCGAGAAAGATGCCTGCAAGATGGTTCGGGGAGCACTGGTATTAATGCGAGGAGTTCGGACTGGAACTCTGTACAAGCTACAAGTTAGCACTGTTATTGATCGGTGTAATAGTTATGTGGTTCCTGAAAATGGAGCGGAAAGCTTAGCTGTCTCTAGAGAAAATACCATGCTATGGCATCAAAGGCTTGGACATATTGGAGAGAAGGGCCTTCGGATACTACATAGAAATGGTATGGTAGAAGGTATGTCTAATTGCTCTCTGGATTTCGATTTCTGTGAACATTGTGTATATGGGAAGCATAATCGGGTGAGTTTTCCTTCTGGTGCTAAGAGGGCGAACAAGATATTAGAACTTGTGCACAGTGATGTGTTTGGACCTGTGTCAGTTCCATCACTGGGAAAGTCTGTGTATTATGTTTCATTCATAGATGAATTCTCAAGGAATACATGGATATATTTCTTGAGGAAGAAATCTGAAGTCTTTGACAAATTTAAAGAATTTAAGGCTCTGGTGGAAAACCAGACAGATAAGAAGATAAAGGCGCTGAGGACAGATAATGGTGGGGAGTTCTGCAAGAAATAATTTGAAGAGTTCTGTAAGTTGTGTGGTATAGCACGGTAGAAGACTACTCCATACACACCTCTACAAAATGGAGTTGCAGAAAGAATGAACATAACACTAATGGAAAAGGCAAGAAGCATGCTCAGTGGTACCGGGTTAGGACAAGAATTCTGGGCAGAGGCAGTGGAGACTGCATGTTACTTAGTTAACAGATCACCTTCATCAGCATTGGAGGATAAGACCCCACATGAGGTATGGACTGGTAAGAAACCCTCTATTTCACATCTAAGGGTATTTGGATGTGATGCATATGTACATGTTCCAAAGGAGAAAAGGACGAATTTGGATAATAAATCTGAAAGGTGCATCTTTATTGGGTATAAGGATGGTTTAAAGGGTTACAAGCTTTGGAACCCAGAAACAAGGAAGGTTGTGTACAGCCGAGATGTGGTGTTTAGAAAAGTGAAAGATGTTGTTAAACATGAAGTCCTACCAAAGGAACCTGAGAAGATAGAGTTTGAGCTAAAGGAGGATGAATCAGACTCTACAACAGAAGAAGACTCAGAAGATGAAGAGCCACAAACTCTAGCTTTGAGAAGATCGGTTCGGGAAAGAAGGCAACCAGAAAGGTATAGTCCATCTGCTTTCTGTTCAGGTTTTGCCTTAACTATAACTGATGATGAACCCAGAACTGTCAGGGAGGCAGTAGATTCAGAGGATGGAAAACTCTGGAAGGAGGCCATGGCTGATGAAATGGCATCCTTGCACAAAAACGATGCATGGGATATGGTGGAGTTGCCGGCTGGAAGGAAGCCCATTGGGAGCAAATGGGTGTTTAAGAAGAAGATGAATGTAGAAGGCAAGGTGGAGAAATACAAAGCTCGGTTGGTAGCGAAAGGTTATTCCCAGGTGCCGGGAATTGATTTTGGTGATATTTTTTTCTCCTGTTGCCAAGGTTAGTTCTATTAGATTACTTTTATCTGTTGCTGCTGCATTTGATTTTGAGATAGAACAGATGGATGTGAAGACAACATTTCTTCACGGGGATCTAGAAGAGGAGATCTACATGAAGCAACTTGAAGGCTTTATGGTGAAGGGTAAGAAAGAACTAGTATGCAGGTTGAAGAAGTCTCTGTATGGTTTAAAACAGTCACCAAGGATGTGGTATCATAAATTTGATACCTATATACGGGGACTTGGCTTCACCAGAAGCAAGGAGGATCACTGTGTTTATTTTAAATTAATTGGTGCCATGTTATTTATTTGGTCTTGTATGTGGATGATATGTTGCTGATTGGAAATGACAAAGAAATTATCCAAGATTTGAAGACCCAACTGTTCTCCAAATTCGACATGAAGGATCTTGGTGCTGCAAACTATATTTTGGGCATGGAAATTAAGAGAGATCGGGCAAAGAGGAAGCTATGGTTAAACCAGAGGAAGTATGTCGAGACTATATTGCAGAGGTTCAATATGCAGGATAGTAAACCGGTGAGTGTTCCTATTCCTATAGGTGCAAAGCTGTCTGCTGAACAGTGTCCCAAGACACAAGAAGAGGAGGAGGATATGTCCCGTTTTCCATATGCAAGTGCAGTGGGTAGCCTGATGTATGAAATGGTCTGTACTAGACCAGACATTGCACATGCAGTGGGAGTATTGAGCAGGTTTATGTCAAATCTAGGGAAGGAGCATTGGACAGTAGTGAAGCAGGTTTTCAGATATTTACATGGCACTAGTGATTATGGCTTGTACTACAACGGAAGACCAGGATTGGAAAGAATGTTGGACATTCATGGTTTTTTTGATGCAGACTGGGCTGGAGATCTGGACCAAAGAAGATCTACAAGTGGGTATGTGTTTAGCATGTTTGGAGGTGCAGTCAGTTGGATGAGTAAAAGATAGTCTGTAGTGGCGCTTTCAACTACAGAGGCAGAATACATAGCAGCCACTCATGCAAGCAAGGAAGCAGTTTGGTTGTAGAGATTGTGTTCAAGTATGGGGTTGGTACAGCAAGCTATAAGGATAGATTGTGATAGCCAAAGTGCAACTTTCTTGGTTAAGAACCCTACTTATCATTCAAAGACAAAGCACATTGATGTTCAATATCACTTTGTTATAGATATGGTTGAGGCTAAAAGGGTGTTGCTGGTAAAGGTGGACACTTTGAAGAATGTTGCAGATGCATTGACGAAGTCTATGAGCACTCAGAAGTTCTCTTGGTGTAGAGAAACAATGGGTGTTGAAGAATTGGCCAAATGACTAAGCTCTCCTGTGGCCCCCTATGGAAAGAAAACAACAAGTGGGAGAATGTTGGGTATGTGTTATATTCTTTCCATGACTAGCCCCCACCCTTAACATGCGTTCGCGGCCCAGGAGCGCGACGGGGGTCATAGGGGCGGTAGCCCCCTCCACTTTGTAGGGAGGTTTGGGGCAGCGCCCCGGCGAAATTTTTTGGTATGCGGTCCCACTCATATGCGGACCCACCCATGTTTTGTGCATGAGTTTGCACATGGTTTTGAGGTACGATGGTTTTGACTAGTATTTTGTAGATCGGTCGAGGAACTACGGTTATGTTCTAATCTAGGGTTAATGGATTGGGGTTTATGTATGCTTCAACATGTATATATATGTGTTGTAACACTAAAAGGAATATAATGAAAAATCAAGTTGGTCATCCCAATTTGGGATCCAGGGGAAAATTTCTATGTTTATCTGTTTTATGTTTTATGCTCTCGCTATTGTTTATTTTCTGTTATAAGATTCGTGTGTAGATAATTTTTGTTCAGGGTTAAAACCTACAATCATTGTAAAGGATAAAATAGTCTAGGTTTGTATGGATAGAGTAAAGAGGGAAAATCTCTGGTTTCTCTGGGCTGCTCACCATGAACTTCATGTGTGCTTCCCTATAAAGTCTTCGAGGTTGGTTGAAAAGAGGGATAATGGCATATGTCATGTCCATTTGCATCGTACCTTGCAGATTAGCACCCCATGATCTTGAAAACAACTTGCTATACTTGGGAGGTACATCAGCCACTACAACATCCATCACTATGCACTTGGCTGGGATTTGGGTCAAATTTACACAGAGGTCTTTGATCAAGCCTAAGCATTTTAATCCGCTAGAGTCAAAAGAATATAAATCCTTATATGGTCTGGTTATCTCTATGCCTAATCTCTCCATGATCACTTTTGGCATAAGATTATGTGAAGCCCCTGAGTCATGCATATCATTGTGTAGGATTTTGTCATGGATATTTAAACTGACATAGAAAGGAGGCAATACTCCTTCCTGGAATTTCCCTTCAATTTTTGGACCAAACAAGAGAGTTGGTTGATCATCATTTAAGTTAACAGAGTCATTGTTTTTTCCTAAGTTTAAAGCCTTCAATATTTGACATTTATATACATCTTGGGTGACCAACTCAGTGAGAGGGACAAAAATTTGATTTTGGCAATTTCACTTTCCAAATTGAAAGGAAATTGACTCTTTGAAAGGTTCAGATCTGTTTTGTTGGTCACTATTTATTGGCAAAATCAGCTTGCTGATTCTCACTAAGTACATTATTTGTAACCGTTCTATCAGGGGCATTAGCTGCAATGGTAGTGCTACTGGTTTCTTGACTTGGTTTATTAGTGGATTGGGTTCTCCTACCCTTGGTTTGGTCAGAACTTACAACTACTGTTTTGTTGTTTTTAGCAGTGTCTTCAGGAGTCCTTTCAGTGCTTTTATTAATGGAAATTCCAGAAGTTTTGGGTTTGAGAGTTTCTGAGTTACTTTCATTTCTGAGCTCATAGTGTTTGCGGACTTGCATGATGGAATTTTCAAATCCTAACCTATAATCCTCAGATTCTAACCCTTCATCTTCATAATGTGAGTATAAGGCTTGGTTGTCTTCTGTGAAAAAGGTGGGATCCTCGTTAGCCACTCCTCCACACTCACTGCCCCTTTCTGCATATCCTCTAATGTGTTATAGTCTCTTTTCCTTAGTTGGTAAGCCATCTTAGGATCAAATCCATCAAGGAACTTCATGAGGGATAATCCTTGAGGAGGTTTCATGTGGGTTGGTAAAGCGTTGTAAATACTATTGTACCTAGCAAAATATTCTTGGACCCCTTCTCCTGCATTCCTCTAAATTTTCTTATATTCAGACAAGGTTTGGAGAGGGTTCTTCCTGACTTCCCACTTGTCTAGAAATAATTGATGAAAGGTAGGGAGGTCCTGGATGCTATGTGGAGCTATATTTTTAAACCATTTCCTAACTTCTCCCCCAAAACTCTGAGAAAAAAATCTAAGTTTAATGGTTTCATCAGCTATCTCGTTTCTATCACAGTAGTCATTCATTTTTTCTATGTGCTATGAGGCAGTGATTGAGCCCATGGCTTCATATAATGGAATGGAGGTCTGATATCCTTGGGGTAAGGCAACTAATTGAGCAGGTAGGACTAAGGGGTCATACCATGTTGCCATGGTAGGATTCTGTGGAGGGAAGGGAGGATTGATCACCAGTGGAAGATGCTGGAGTGGGTTGGTATGTATGACAGATGTATAGGTGGCAGAAATGTTTGGTACAATAGAAGATTTATGAATAAAACTAGGGTGAGAGGACCCAAAATTGTGAATGATATGTATATCAAGGGGTATAGATGGAGGGGTCCCACTGTTGTCCGTATTTTGGCCACTATGGTGTGGTGAAATTTGTGACCCGAAATCTATTTGGTCAATACCATTTAGTGGCCTAGTTCTTGGCAAATCCCTTTGAGAGGCTAAGTCACCTAGAGTATCTGGAAGGGCTGAAAGGTTTTCAGGGGTGGAATTAACTCTTGTAATCTGTTCGACAATGGTTGAACTGCTGAGCTTAGGAGACTTCCAGAGAAGGTTCTCTGGATTATCAACTACCTCAGGAGGATTAGGGTCAGGGTAGGCTCTATTATAGATGCTTCTCGAAGCCAATATTAGGCCAAAATTTCCAAGAATAGCTCAAACCAGATATGATAGTATTTTAGGGGAAAATAGATTTAATCAAGGAAAACTGATACTCACAGTTTCCTTTAGAGTGGGTGATGTTATGATGAAACTGGTCTCCCAATGGAGTCTTGTGAAAACAAAGATAATCAGCAGGCCTACTGATCACGAGTGGAGTCCTTTGGTCATGTAGGAACTGTGGAGTTTCCAGGTGGAGGGTTCTAAATGTTTTTGAGCAGGTTGCTATCCACCATCAGCAATGCTTACCAAATCAAAGCTAATTGGTCTTCTTTGAGCTCTTAGAGATGTTTAAGAATTTTTTTACTCAATATCCCCAGTGGAGTTTCCATTATGTTGGGGTTCCTGTGATTTGGAAATTTGGCAATACCAAATGACAAGTCAACATAAAACCACTTTGGGATCAAACGATCTAGCCCTCCTGGATCCAGAGAGGGATCTCTCTTATAAGGGTAAATAAAATTATATCTTTAAGGTTCAATTTGAAGTATTAGGCTAGTTATAGAGCACAAGGTTCTTGTTTTGATTGTTTGGTTGGGAAAACTTGAAAGGAGAGTTTAATGAAATGTGCAGGAAGGAGTAGTGAAGGATTTTCGGCAATGGGGAGATAATTCAAAGATAACACAAGTCCATTGGGAAATGGGGTTATAAAATGGTTTACTTGCAATTCAAATATCCAAGACTTTTAAAGGGCTAGTTATCCATATCAGAGGATCTCTTGAGATGAGTGCGTGGTATGAAACAATAAGGAAATCAATAGGAATAACAAGGAAAGCCTTTCAAGGTGACAAATTCAGAGTAAGTCAAGGGACAAGGCACACCTTATACCACTATGATCAATACTCCTGATGAGGCTAACTTCAAAGACAACAATCCAGCAGTCCTCCTGACTACTTTCAGACAGTAGAAAACACTTAAGTTTAAACGCAGAGTGAAATCTAAGATCAGAGAAATAATTTTAACGTTCCCTGCTTTTGACACTCAACTCAAAGGGATATTCGAAAGGCTAGCCTTTGGAAAAAGGACTTAGGGGACAGGGCTAACTCTAAATCTCCCTATTTCTTAATTCTTTCGGCTGAATCAGTCAAGAACATCTAAGAAACAAAATCTAAATTCATACATCAGCAAGCATGGGCAAACCAACTTCTTCAACTGGTTAAATTATACTGATTTTTTTTTGGAGATACACTAATATCATAAAACATAAAGATAAGAATGTGCAGGAAGCATTAGGGTACTTGCAGCAGTATATCCTAGGCTAAAATTATTTTTTCTTATCAGAAAAAATGAAACATAATGTAACATAGTGAGAAGACAATAACAGAGAATAAAACACATAACGAATGACTTAGATCAGGATCCGATGAAAATGCTTGTCATATTAGTAGAGAAAAAATAGTCACATAAATTCTTGTCCAATAGCTTGATATCATCCATAAATCATCTCCCAGCCTTTTTACAACAACTACTCAAAACTCTAACTCAAAAACAGCTTACAATCCAATAATTTCCAACCACCAACCAACCCTTTTTCATGGTTTCTTATAGGCGAATGAGTGGTAGTAGTGGTAGATATGATTTAAATGGTTCATTAAGACAGAGGGGGAGAAGTATTCGAATGCCCACTCTGCTTAATGGTTTTACATTGACTGTGTGTACCTTTAGATGAATTAGGAGTCTTTGTCAGATTGACAATAAGTCCTAGGGTATTTCCTCTGAAATACTTTTCTGGCTGTAGTACTCTATTTATAATCTGAGACAAGAAAGGTGAAGATTTTTATTTCAGGTCTTCCATACTTGTAACTAATGCACTGACAGTCCTGTGGACTTTTTTTTCAGAATAGTAACTGCTCTGGGGCTCGATAAAGAATGGAGGATGGGTAGTATAAATTGGTCTTTTCTTCAGTAAAAGGAACATTCTGCTGATCTGCCTGCCTCTGATATTTAAATTACTGATATGGCTTGATGCGTGCTTTAGGCTTCACTACTCCATTCCTTGGTCATTTTTTATGATATTTGAACTGTATCTTTGACCTTAGCTATGGTTTAGTTTGTTTGATCTGTGGGTTTATGCTTTAATCCCTTAATCATTAACCTTCGGCTGATACTCCTTTCTGCTTCTTCCTTCGTATGGGTGTTTGGTGTTTTACAGAGCTAGAGGGGTTGCCGAGGATCGAAGATTGTGATCTTCCGAATAAACATGAGATCAAACCCTTTAAGGATTCCTTTATTTTCAATCTTTGGTTATAGGATCGTCACCCTGCAACCTTTTTCACCTGATTGTGACTGTGGAAAAACCTATGCGACAGATAGTATCAAACCTGCAAAACATGATAAACATGTTATAAATACCTACGATATTGGCTTAAAACTGCTTCTGAGGCTTAGGGATGGCGAGGAGTAGTGAGGAGGAGATGAGTGTAGCGACGGAAAAGGTTGAAACCATGGCGGATCATGAAACCAGGGTTCAAATTTGAATATTGGTGTGAGATACGGGTTGGCGGTATTGTGGGAAACCGAGGATGGTTTTCACATAACAGAATGGGGGGAGGCAGTTTTGGGCAGATGGAATGCGATTCCATACATTGGTCGACACGTGGATCTTCAAAACCACCTATTTCGCAAAATTTTGGAACGTTAAGCCTTGGGTGTAAAAATTTTGCAATATTGGATAGCAACCGTTAGATCTGGGGTGCCATATCGAATGGTGCAGGTTGCACGCGATAGGCACATAAATGCGGGGCGAAAGACCTGGTGGGCCATGCAGTGACATGTTCTTCTTTGTCGCGGAGCGAACGGCAGGGTAGTGGTCGGATTACACGCGAGCCGTCCGATATGCGTGAGTGAGTGGTTAGGATTGCATTGGGAAAAATATGAAGAGGGTTTTGGGAAAAGAGAGATTGAAAAGAGGCTTTGGCGCTTGGTCATAGCGCGAGTCGTATGTGGGAGATGGGCTAAGAGATTTTAAGCCCTTGGGCCTAATATCTTTGTAGTGCAAAAGACTGCATTTAGGCCAAAAAGAGGGGTTTTAAGGCTAAATGATAGGGTGAAGAAAGAGGATTTTAAACCAAATATGAGAGAGATACAAGGTTTAATGGGGAATTTTGGATAAAATGGGCTTAGAAGGGTAATTTCATGAAGGAGAATGCGGAATATGGAGGGTGACTTAGTTGGTGAAATGGTGAAGTTGGAGGCTCCTTACACATTTCCCTTCATAGTAGAACAACAGATTTTGAACATCTTTAATGGAAACAACAGTGAATATTTCTGAGACTTCAAGGATGATAGATTTTCAAAGAAAGGATTCACTTGAAGGCTTGGTTACAAATTTAGCCACCTTTTTTCTTTGTCAAATTACTATAGGTGGCTAACAAAACTAACTCCTGCATAAATCCTTTTCTGTCTTTGAAACCTTTTCTACTGTCTCCACCATATATTAGACATCCAAAATAGGTTGTTCATTTGCTCAAATTGAACTCTGGCTTCCCAATCTAGGCCTCCATCCATTGTTGGCCCTCGGTTGCTGAAAACTTCCTTGTGGCTTATCGAACTTCAAAAGTATCCAAATGGTTCTGAAAATCCCTTCAATGGATTCAAAATTTCCAAAATAGTTAGAATAAACTATTCACTTGCATAAATTGGCCTCCGACTTCTCTGGTTTTGCCTCCAACACTTGGTGGCACCCCTGGCTCTCGGGTCACTAAAAACTTCTCTTAAGCATATCGACTTTCAAAAGTACTCAAAAGCTTCTTCAAATCCTTCCATTGGATTAATAAGGCTCAAAATAGTCATAATAGACTACTGGTTTGCTGAGAATGGACAGTGGTTTCTTTGGATAGGCCTCATTCTCCTGCTGGCACCTGGTGGCACTAGTGGCCCTTGGAACTTCTCTGAAGCATCTTAGCCTTTAGAAGTACTATACTGGCTCTAAAAACCTAAAAATTAGTTCCAGAATGTTTGAAACATCCAAAATTTACTATTGTATTCTTGAATAAGGCCTCTAGCTGCCCTGGCTAGGCCTCACACTATTGCTGGCTCCTGGTGGTCCCAGTGGCCCCTAGAACTTATCTGAAGCTAAATCACTCTCATAAGTCCTCTAATGGCTTTGAAAATCTCACCAATGAGTCTCAAATGTCTGAGAAAGTCGAAATTGACTATTGACACTCCCAGAATGGTCGAATGTAGCTCAAGATGAGCCTAACCAAAATTTGTCGAGTGACCCCTGAATCAGCTCCACCAAAAATGGAGCAACTGCACTTAATTCCAGTCAAATTCGGCGAAAAATCTTCAATTCAAAATTTTTCCGCCAGGATAACTGCAACATTAAATAGGCAGTTAGGGGTGGTTAGGCACATGCCCCAACCCCTCTATAGTTCCCGCTTACGGTTGGCACAACTGTGCATAAACTGCAGGTTACATTCACATTGGACCGAACTCCAGTTTAGTGGTGGTAACTACGTGGATAGTGTACTATACCGTGCCATGTGATCAGTTTAACAACATAATTTAAATTTTTTTGAGACTGGGAGTTTAAAACCGTCGTGGTGTAGCCCTTGAGTCATGTGCCAAATCATATGGGGGAGGGGTTGGCCCCTCCGCTCCCCCAAATGTGGAAACACCAAATTTTAAATAGAAAATGAATCCTATGTTGGTTAAGAAAATCATGAAGTGGAGACAGTATGTGCGCTAGCCTAGTGGGCAGGAGGTTCAGGGTTCGAACCCGTCAGAGTCCCAAAATTTTACAGCACTGTTCAAGGGCCATGTGGTGGCCTCTGGGCCTACCATGTGGCGGGCTCTGATTGGCTGAAATCCAATGTACAACCAGTTCTCCAGTAGTATCATGACACTTGTCAACATCCAGTTTGCCCAAAAGGAATATTCTGGTGAATATTTTGAGGAATATTCTAGGAATATTCCAAGAATATTTTGGGAATATTCTAAGGAATATTCTAGGAATATTACAGGAATATTCCCTAGAATATTCTCTTTATTTGACTTTGCAAATACCCAGTCAAACCTGGTCAAAAGCCAAATTTTACAATTTACTGGACTTTCAAATAGAAATAACTTCTTCATATGGTGTCGGTTTTCCAAACTGTTTGTGGTGCTGGAATCAGGAAAATGATATCTATCCGAGAGGTCAAGTTCAACACTCTTTTTAACACTTTGAAATTTGAGCTATCACTTAGGTCCTTAATCCAAATCTGATCACCCATAGAGACTTCTCTTGCAGGAAACTGGAGGAAGGGGATACTACTTCAGGTAAGGTAGTGGATGCTATTGTTTACATGAAGCTTGTGGGTTCACTCATGTACTTGGTGAACACATGACCAGACATACTTTATGCAGTTAACCAGCTTAGTCAAGCTATGGTTAAGCTGACCAAGCTCTTTTTGAAGGCGGGGAAGAATTTCTTGAGGTATCTTAGGGGCACTACAAAGTATGGATTATGGTACAGACGGAAAGAGGGAGTGAAGCCTTCATCGATGCATATTGGGAAAGTAGTCCATCAGACAGGAAGAGCACACTAGGAGGGATCTTCAGCATAGGATTGGCAACATTTCCTAGGTACAACAAAAAGCAGAGATCAGTTGCACCCAGTTTAGCCAAGGTAGAGTACATAGAAACCAACCAAATGGCATGTGAGGCCATCTGGATGAGGAAGATACTTGTTGGTTTGTTTGGTCATCAGATGGCTCTGACAATGATACATTGTGATAACTAGATTTGCATAAAACTCTCGGTTAATCCAATATTCCATGACAGGTCCAAGCATATTGACATCTGGTGCCACCAACTCAGAGATTCTGTTTAGAGATGCATTATGTTACTTCAGTACATTCCCACGGAGGATTAGGATGAAGATATTCTAACGAAGGTGCACGCCAAGAGAAAATTCGAATATCGAGTAGTTGATAATCTTTTTCTTGTTAAGAGGGAGTGTTGAAAAGTCAACAAGAAATGTGTGTCTAATTTAATTTTCCCTTAATTAAATTGGACAATAAATTGTAATCTTATCTCATAATCCCTTGTAATAGTTAAGTGAGTGTGATAAACTCAGTTAGCTCATGAAATTCGAGGTGAGGGTGGTTGGTGAGGCATGTAAAGTGATTCTATTTGATTTAAATTCCAAGTTGCAGTTAGTGTATTAGTTTAATGCATGAGAAATCAGTGAACTCAAAGTGAGTTAAAGTCAGTCTAACTAGTTGTAACTAATTGTTGCACTAGTGAGAGGTCAAGTGAATTAAATCAGATTTAATTCACATGTAGTGATCTATGAAGAGACTGACGATTTACTATTAATAGCTCCATGCATGTCAATTCTGATGAAGACCCATTTGAGACATAGGTTAAAGGTATGTTATCTATCAGTTGTATTATTAATAAATTTTCGGTGCACAATTAGAAAACTATAGGATTTCCCATGATGTATTGCACAGTTTTGGAAGGTTGAATTTGCTAATTAATAGGGGTTTAATTCTCTAAGAATTGCGCAAGCAAGGTAGTTTGAGCAAAGGAAGGAAATTGGTTAAGTGTTGGTCGATTTTGTTTGGATTAGTGTGTGATAGTTGGTAGAGTGCAGCAGACTCTTGTGAGAAGAGTGCATTGTATTGTTTCATGATTCCTTGGTTCATTAGACAATATAGATAGAGGGGTTTTGAGCAGATTTCTTTCCCCAGAAAATTTCATGTGTTGTGGATTTGATTCTTTCTCTTACTTGGTGTTATTTAGCGATCGTGTTTAATTTCCACAAATTAATTGTAAAAGGATTCAGTATATTTCTCTATAATATTACATGATTGGATTTAATCCAATGGTATACATATTGTTTGTATAATTTCTACATAATAATTACATTCTGTAATGATCCATAATGACCAAAGAAATACCTTCTTGGACCAGATCAAATAAAATGATTAGATTGATAACTACACCATTAATTGAAGATTAATTTTGCTCACATTCCTTTGAAAACCAATTCAAGAGCATATGGTATTGACTTAGTGAATCAAACCTTCCAATTGAAACCATGGGTATATTCCTTTGTGAAAGATTTTGGTATTTCATTCTCGCACCTATAGCAATTTGTAGAGGCATTGAATGAGAAAACTAGCACTAAAATGCACAAGCATACAATGCAAAGAAAGAAACATTAGCTCATTGTTTCCATATGATCATTCATATACTGCAACACTACTCTACCTTAGTTAAATCCAATTTTTCATTGCCTATAAATTTCTTCTACGACTTCCATAACTTTCCAGGCACTTCCTAGACATGTGCAAATTTCAACAACACCAAGAAATGATTAATTAAATCACATTTAATCTCATCAATATTTGGTTGAAAATAGTTCCCTAACTCAATTGGATGACTGGCTTCATAAGGTTGACATCAATGGAAACCCCATGTAGCCAACACTTATTGAAAGTGCAGTAGAAGAATACCTAAACCAAATGTGTGATCTACAACATACTTCATGGTGCAAATATTTAAATGGTAGTCGATCTCAAATTTTTTGAAGACATTGGGAAAATTTATAGATATTGTATGGAGGAGTAAACAAAAATATCAACAATGGAGAGAAGAAGATTAAAATGAAAAGGAAGAAAAATGGATCTTAGAAGAAAGAGTCTCAGCTGGATCAGATTCATCCCTCTAGTGCAAATGGAGAAGTAGATCTTCAAGGGAGGAAATTAGAAAATGAAGGCACAAGAGAATTGAAGGTGATCCAACAAGATATATTTGAAGTCAAGAATTATGAGTTACTTCTTAGTTATGTATTAGATAGTTATGATGGTAGCCATTTTGAGTTGAATAGTCAAGGTGAGGATGATGTAATGCTTCTTAAAGCTAAATTTGAGTCAACCATTGTTGAAATTGATAAAGTAAATATTTAAGTAATTAGGATGAAACCATGTGTAGAGATCAAGAAACATTAATGCATATATTTGATGAAAATTAAAATGAAATCATAGAAGAAATCCTCAGTTTGAAGATTCAATAAGAGGAAGTGAAAAAGTTTGAATATGTGAAGAGCATCCAACTAAAGGAGAGAGAGAGTAGAATTAAAAAGCTTGAAGATAAAGTGGTCTCCATGAGGAAACAACTAGAATCAAAACACAATCATATAATATAGGACAAGTGCACTAAAGATATCCTCAACAGCAAAATATATTGCTTGATCAATATCTAGTCTTCTCTTTTAGATGGGAGAATCTAACACACAAGCAGGAAGAAATAATAATACATAATCTAAGAAGCCTGTAGCAAAAAATGGATACAACACGAGAAAAAAGAAATAAATAATGTAGAAGCATATCTAGCAGCTAAGAATATAACCTAGAAGAGAACCCTTGTCAAGATGACCATTAGATCCTAGGGTTGAAGCTAGAATAATTCAAAGGAGTCAAAACCCCTTTAATCCTTTGATGGATGTGATTGAATGCTAATTTTCCAAAACTATGGACATGTTGCAGATGGCTAGAGGAGCATATTTTTAGACCTAATTAGTAGAGTATGCAAAAATATGGGCAACAAGGATAGTGAAAGAGGACAACATCCTTCACTTATACTAATGCATTTTATGGTTATTATTTTTCATGTAACCAGTTTGGCCACAAGGCAATTGATTGTAGATCTACTCCATGGAGTAGAAACATGTCAATCCAAGGCATAGATCTGATGTGAAAAACATAATATATGACCCTATTTCCTCACATATTTGTCATGTGGGGTTCTATACTTGATAAAACGTTGGTCACACCGCTAAAGATTGCAAGTTGACTAGGTTTTCAAGACAAATCAAGCAAAAGGAGAAACAGAAGTGCTAGAGAAGCATACCTAGCATAAAATAGGAGGAAAGAATGCAAGTGAATTAGTAGAGGTTTTTCCCCACTAGAGAATTTTTATTTTATGTATATTAAAAAATGACTGCAAAAGAGAAAAGTAATGAGCCTTGCATGGTATTAGAGGGAGAATATGGTAGTAGAATAAATCCATAAATATGGAAAGAAGATGAGTTTCAAAAAAACATGGAGTGACCAAGAGCCTAAAATCAAGATTACATTTGCAAGATCAACATGAGAGTTATAAGGTGCATGAGCTCAGGGGGAGTTGTGATAGTTTGGATTTGAGTGAAAAAAATTAATTTCACAATATATATGTGATTATTATGAGGGAAAACTATGTATGTACATTTTTTTATCCTTGGAAATATGCATATGTACTCCTGCAGTGACAAATTTTTAAAGTTTTGAATTATGTTTTTGTCTTACCTTCACATTGGTAATATATGTACATGTTTTAATCAACCATGAAAATAAGAGAGTCAATTGTTTCAACCTTTTATGCTAATGCATATTATTTTTCCAGATGAATCATAGCTTTGGCTGAGTAGTAGAAAATATCTTGTGCAACATTCATGATCAGTGAATCCCTTCAGCGGGCCAATATCCCAAGAATTGAGAGTCAAAGTTTTCATGTTCATTCATTTTACTTCAAATATTTAGCAAATTTATGCATGCATTTTTTAGTATAAATAACGTTGATATATTTTCTTATCAATTGATATATCTTTGTACTATCATTTTTTAGCCCTATAACATCATTGTTTATCATTTTCCATTTATATGTTTACTAATCCTTGCATTATAAGGAGCAAATAGTTGTATGCAATAGGGAAACGTATGCAAAAAAGAAGTAATCAATCAAGTTTTCAACAATTGGTATTAGTTAAGTGTTTGATTAAACAACGTACTTAGAGATTTGATGATGATTGTAGTCTAAGAATATGTTCAATGGGAGCCTTGTTCAACAAAATCATGTGCATCATTGTTGAATTCATCAAGAAAATCTGTAATATTCCCAATTAGCAGCAGCTAATTGGTAATATTAATTTTTGGCCAGTTTACTTTTATAAAGTTAAATCAGTTAATAAAGTGGGTGAGGATATACTTAGCCTACACTTAGGAAATAAACATTCCCTAAATTCACTGGAGAATATAATTATTTGGCAGTGTGGGCCTAGGAGGATGAAGTGGCAGCGTGAGGGAAGTGGCAACATGGGCAACATGGGCCCATGACAACGCAAAGAGAGAGGGACATCGTGGACCAAGAGGGACAACATAGTTTTGGTGGGGCCTAGGTGAGGGCAAGGCTCTCAAAGCATAAAAATGGGAAGAGGCTCCTCATTCTCTCATTCGATTATGCATCTATGTTTTGTCTCTTGACATTGAGCACACTTTTGTTGTTGAACAAAGTTTGCAAGTGCAGTTCAGCAAACCAGGTGTCTCCATGTGGAGATCCCAACCTTAGCCCCACGGGACTTAGAGTGCTTGCTCCGGTGAGGAGGTCTATCTATTTATTTTCAGGTGGGAGCCATAACATATTCAGTCATGGATTATGCACTTTCTTGGGTAGCACAGTCTCGGGGAGAGATCATGCAACTCTTGGTGGAGGTAGTTCCGGGAGTGAGGAATCATCAAGGGGATTTAGATCAGGATATTCAAAAGGGATCAACCCTTCACTATTCCATAATTTTGGTAGATGAGGAGGCCACTATTTGCAGAGGATCATTCAGGGCTTGTGTATTACACTGGGATATCATTATTCCTCAAGGGAGGTCAAATTTTGAGGTCATCAATTCTGAAATTTCTTCCTGGGATTTTCTGGGTATTGGGAGGAGAGCCCATTCCCAGAGTTTCATATTTTTTTGAGCAGGGGAACAACCCCAAAGAGCCATCCTATTCTAGCAGTAGTAGCAACATTTTGGAGATAACGCAGTCACTAATAGAGTAGTCATTCCTTGAGCATTTCCTAGAGTATTTCCAGCTTTCCTTGTGCAAGCCAAGGTGCCATCATTCTGATCACCTTTGTACTCATTATATCTTTCACTTATATAATAAAATGGCTTAGCGTTCTCCATATTTTTTATTGTCTATGTTATGTCTCTCTATTTTTTGTAGATTCTTTCTTATGTTGCTTTATATTGTTGTTTATTTCTATTCGAAATATTACAGTGGTATCAGAGCTCATAGACTTGGCTCAACTTGTGGAGAAAATTGTCTATGACACCAACAAGAAAACCATATATCACTTACTAGGGAAGGAAGTACAAGGACCAAGAGTAGAGGCTTGAGGCCACTTTTGGAGAGGAAGACTGCATTCCAGTAGTGGACATAGAGGAGGAAGAATCAATGGCAGGTGAGAAAGATGAAAGAAAGGAGTTCGGGGAACTCCTCCTAAAGTCTGTGCTTGAGCTATCAAGGAGGATAAAAGAGATGGGGAAGAAGTTTACCACAGATCAGAGACAGTGTGAAACCCTAAGGGGTTTTCACATCGTAGAAGGGTCTGACACTTCCCACCATTTGTAGGAACAGCTCGTAGCACAACAAGTTGTATCACTTACTCCCCCACATTCCACGATGCCCACATTTCTAGCTACAGGCACTAGAGAAGGAGCACCTCAGGAACTAGAGACGATTCATATGGGGGATTATTTTTCCTATCAGTCATATGGGTGAGAGTTTGGCAAAGCTCTTACTTTCCATGATTTTTTTCATCTCAAGAAGGACACCTGAACCCGTAACCAAAACAAAGGTGGTATATACACACAGGATGGGGACATGCAGTGTACAGTGGGTAGGTTTTTCTTTCCAACATTTAATGGGTCCTCAAAAATGTTCAAAAAAGGCTTGGGTGGAGAATCTGGATATCTATTTTCAGCCTAGTCAGATGGCAGAGGGAGAAGCCATCAAGGTGGCAACGCTGCACCTAGAGGGATAGCCCCATGATTGGCGGTTCCATGGGATGGCCACACTGGGTCACTCGGCTGTGATAGCATATGCAGAGTTCACACAGAGACTGGTAGAGAGGTTTGATCGGATAGATCCAGAACAACACTTTGTTGATATGACCAAGCTTAAACAAACCGAGAACCTGGACACCTACATTTCCGAGTTCTTGGGGCTTTTCGTGACCTAAATTTTCATCAGCCAGGATGATATTTATGTCTATTGATGGGTTGGTAGAACCTCTGTGTGGGTTATTTAGATCCACGAGGCCTACTATGCTTCATGATGCAGTTGGGAGGACCAGGGATTTTCAGGATGCCCTACCTAGGACAAGAGCACCTTTCCCCCAGAGACCGAAATTTTAGCCGAAGGGGAAGGACACGAGGGTTCCACCTATGAGGGGAAACCAAGGCCGGGGGCCTTTGGAAGATGAGACTCGGAGAGACCTGAGATAGAAGAAGCTATGCTTCACATGCCAAGAGCCATGGGCACTGGGACATCAATGTGCCACTGGGAAGGCACACTACATAGAGGTGTTCTCTCATAGTGACAGGGAAGAGGATGCACATGAGGAGATGGAGGCAGGACACAATGTTATAGTACAGGGAGGGGATAATCCACCACCTCCATAACCAGGAGCAAGAGGAGCAAAGTTTTCACCTACTAGGGGAGTCCTTACTTCTTTACGAGGGGTTCCAAAATATTTGATAGTGCGTGTCTGAGGTACCATGCAAGGACAACATTTTTCAGTATTGGTGGATAGTGGGGCCACCCTCAATTTTATTGATGCACAGTTGATAGAGTGGAGGAGCATACCGATAGAGAGATTTGATGGATTTTCAGTGCTCATACCAGGTGCTAGAACTATGTAGTACACTAGATATGTGTAGGCTTTGGAAATGAACATGGGGACTTACACTCTGATGGATCATTTCTTTGTGGTGGAAATTCCGGACACCAACGTGATACTGGGAGTGCAGTGGTTGATCATGTTGGGGAAGGTCACTATAGACTGGGAGACCTTGGATATGGAATGGATAGATAAGAATACTGGTAAGCATGAGATGATTCGGGGCATGCACACTTATCCTCCACATGCAGTTTTAGTGCACCGGATGGAGGTAGAATTCCGAAAGGGAGACATAGAGTGGGTAGTGTAGCTGCATGATTCAAAGGCAGGGTCTACAGGACAAGTCATACACCTAGATGTGTAGTCGATTTTGGACAAATATGCTACAGTTTTTGGGGATATACCACCAAGGAAGCCATCGGATCGGGGGTTTGAGCACACCATTGAGCTGGAGCAAGGAATTTAGGCCATGATTAATACACCCTATAGGCATCCCAAAGCCTACAAGGATGATATTGAGAGTGGTATTCATGAGCTCTTAACGAAAGGACACATCTGACCCGAAAACTAGCCTGTTCGCTTCTTCTGATGTATTGGTGAAGAAGAAGGATGGCACACTGAGCATGTGCATCGACTATCAGGATCTTAATAAGAATACCATGAAGAACAGATATCCCATCCCGTAGATTGATGAGATGCTGGATCAGTTGACGGGGTTAAATTTCTTCTCGAATATTCATTTGAGGTTGGGTTGCCATCAGATCCAAGTGAGGGACCAGGATGTCCCCAATACAGCTTTTAGATAACACTATGGCCACTTTGAGTTTCTGGTGATTCCCTTTGGGCTAACCAATACATTAACCACTTTCCAATCCTCCATGAACCACATATTCCATGTTCAACTGCGGAAATTTATGTTGGTATTCTTCGATGACATCTTGATATACAGACGGACATGGGAGGAGCACCTACAACACATTGAGGTTGTATTGCACATTCTCGAGGAGCAGCATTTTTATGCTAAGCTCTCCAAATGTGAGTTTGGATTGAAAAAGATGATCTATTTGGGGCATATCATTAGTGTGGATGAAGTGAGATTCCATGAGGAGAAGATCAGGGCAATCCGGGATTCGCCGGAACCGAGGAACGTGATTGAGCTTCATGGGTTGTAGGCATCTGCAACTACTACCAGAAGTTCGTCAAGGGATTTTTCCAACTTGTTGCACCCCTCACATATATTACCAAGAAGGGGGCATTCAGTTGGATGGACACACCGCAGACGACCTTTGACAGGCTTAAGGAGGTGATGAGCAGCTATCCAGTTTTGGTGCTGTCGGATTTCACACAGGCTTTTGTACCGAAGTGTGATGCATCTAGAGAGTGGGTAGGAGTAGTATTTATGCAAGGAAGCCAACCCATAGCTTTCAAGAGTAGGAATCTATTTCCACATGAGAGGTTGTATCCCATATACGATAAGGAAATGTTGGCTATCATGCATGCACTGACCAATTTTCGGTAGTACTTGGTGGGAAATAGGTTTAGGGTCAAGACTGATCACAACTGTTGGGTGTGGAGCTTGATTATCTTCTTTACGTTGTATCACAAAATTGGACCCCTGTACCTTAAATGGGGCGACAAAACTGCCTGTAATTAATCACCGCCGTGGGGGGTCCAATAAAATGAGCTCACTATGATTTCCTCTGCTGGGGTTTCAAGGCTCGCCTCTCCGAAGTCAAAAAAAGATGTAAAAATTCCTTTTAAAAGTATAGTAATTTCTAGTCAATCTGGGTCATTCATTAGGCGGATGTTCTGACAGTAGAAGTTATGTTTAGTTTAGGGTTTTTTCCCTAGAAGGAAACCCCTCTCTTTGTATGAGGGTATTTTATTGCGGCTGTGTATTACATGTGTATTCTCTGAGCGGGAAATAGATAGAGAGACTGTGAGAGAGAAAAAAGGATATTATAGCGGATCTGCTGTAGGTCTTTTCTCTTCATTTTGCTGGATAATAGAAAGGAAGGACTGGCTGTTCGGGGTGGACGTAGCCCAAACTGGGTGAACCACGTATATCTATGTCTCTCTAGTTTTATGTGTTTTGTGTGATTTTATTTTCCGCATATTTTATGTGTTGCATTGCTCTGTAATATATAATTTTCTAACAACTGGTATCAGAGCTTAAGGTATATTTGGCTGATAAACTTGCAGGAAAGAAGGGTTCCTGGTTCGAGTGGGAGCAATGGCGGAAGATGGTAAGTTTAGGGTCGAGAAATTTAATGGCCAAAACTTCACGATGTGGAAGATGCAGATGGAATATTATCTGTATTAGAAAGATCTGTACCTACCATTGAGCGGAAAAACAAAGAAGCCAGTGGTCATGACAGACGCGGAATGGAACATTCTCGATAGAAAGGCACTCGAAACAGTACGGTTGTGCCTTGCGGCGACAGTTTCCTTCAATATTTTGAAGGAAACAACAACAAAGGGTTTGATGCAGATGTTGGCGAAACTATATGAAAAACCCTTGGCCTCAAACAAGGTATTTCTTATGAAACAACTATTTAATATGAAGATGTCGGAAGGTGGATCTATTGCATACCATTTAAATGATTTTAATACAGTTACCAGTTAATTAAGTTCTGTAGGGGTAAAATTTGATGATGAAGTGAGAGCTCTGTTATTCTTGTGCTTATTGCCAGAGAGTTGGAATGGTTTAGTAATGGCCATTAGTAACTCTGTCTCTAGATCTAGTACTTTAAAGTTTGATGATGTTGTTGGTGCTATCCTTAGCGAGGAAATGCGATGGAAAAGCTCCGGTGAGACATCAGGTAATTCTTTAAGTGCAGAGTCTAGGGGAAGGAGAATGGAAAGAGGAAAGGGCTCAGGATATCGTAGTAAATCAAGAAAAGGTATATCCAAGTCCAGATCAGTGATAGTGTGCTAGAAATGCGGAAAGAAAGGACACCTAAAGAAAGATTGTAGATCTCGGAAGGGAAAAGAAGGAGACATGAAACAAGAAAATAATCATGAAGCAAATGTGACAGGTGATGTGTTACAAGATTCTTTGATTCTTTCTTTCGAAAATGTTACTGATTCCTGGGTGGTAGATTCAGGGGCCTCATTCCATGCCGCACTTCATAAGAAATATTTTCATGACTATGTTCAAGGAGATTTTGGACAAGTCCGTTTGGGTGATGATAAAACCTGTAAAATTGTTGGAATGGGTAAGGTTCTTGTAAAAAAAAAAATGGAAACCAATGGCTATTAAAGGAGGTAAGGCATCTTCCAGATCTAAAGAAAAATCTGATTTCAACAGGGTAGATAGGCGGTGAAGGTTGTGTGACAACTTTCACAGATAAATCTTGGAAGGTCACCAAAGGAGCCCTGGTAATTATCGAGCCATAAAAAGGTATCTTTCAAACACCTAATTAGCTTACATTAATCATCAATCCGAGAGTGACTTTTTATTTCAAGAGTGTACTCTGTCTGAGGCTGCAATTAACTAAGAGTAATGCTGTGAAGATGTAGTACAGAATTCTGAATACAAGAATAAAAAAATTCTTGTAAAGGAATCTAATTACAGTAACATAAATGGAAATGCTCTAGAACCTTAATTAAATAAAGCTGCAAAACATCGATCATGGATACAGTAGTAGTAACTCCTTCCCTTAGAAATCGATGCAAGATAACCAATCTCAGGACTTGGAAGCAATAACCAGTGTCCCCTACAGTTGGTGATCTTAAAATAATCGAAATGGAATCAAGCTCGAACTACTTGCTGATAAAGATAATTGAAAGGGATTGCAAAGGCTAAAAAGGAACATCAACTTGTAACTCCTATGCATACACAGCAACTGTAACCAAACTATCTGCTAAATTAAAGCTATGAATCAGAAATGAGCAATAACTAGAAATGGAACAGCAATATAAATTGAACAGCAATTACAAAATTAACTAATCTCAGTACTTCAATCTGTCGTGTAGAAATTTGAATAATAAGCTGAGTTATTCACCGAGATTATCCTGATTACACACTATTTAAGCTTCATGCATACTACATAACCTCTTCTACAATTGATCATCAATGTGCGGAAATAGAAAGCAGTCACATGCGCTCATTAAAAAATAATCAAGCACACATATCAACACAGGATGTAATGGGGAAAGAAATAGCTGAAAACCCCCAACTATATGTATATTATAATGATGGAGAACATGTAACAATACATAGCACAATACTCCTCACAAGTACTCAGTACTATCTCCAAAATCTACACACAAACTATATGAGATTTGAACAAGTCAGCGGTTCAAATCTCCTCCACAAGTCTGCCTGCCTCTACTGCGCAATCCAAGTGAGTAATGAGTGAGATCCAAGTTTGAATCCCACTAGCTCCAACTGCGCAATCCTCATTGGCAATCTCCATCAAAGTGTGTGCAAATCTCATGCACAATCAATGGTCACAACTGATAGTCAATCACACCCTTTCACCCACCTCTAACACTGGTCTCCACTGAACTGTCCATGCATTGCAGTTAACTGATGTGTTCATTAGTTGATTTATGAGTTAATAATTAGTGAATTAATTAATAATTAATTCACACCACTCATCACTAGTGTATTTTTCAGTTAGACTAAATACAACTAGTTCAACTAAGTTAAACAGAACACAACTCCACCAACTGTCTCATCAACTCCACCAAACTCTGCCACTTGAGTCCTAACTGAAGTCAACCATGCAATAGCTCAACTAACCCTTAGGAAATTCGAATTTCCTTTTGCCAGCTGCATGTGCCACATCTGTAGCTCGAACTGAAGTGCTCCAAGAGGATAAGATAATGTTTATAGTCCAAATATTATTAAGGGTTAATAATATTTGACTGTTCTATTTTTAGCCTGGCAGTCTAAAAATAGATTCCGCCCAATATCTAAAAATAGAGGTCCATCTATTTTTACCAACTCAACCAATCATCCATAAATAGCATCCTGCAACTCATAGACCATGATCCATATGTCTAAAAATAGACATAGTCTAAAAATAGACTTTGCGCCAAAAATAGCCTGCGGGCCCACTTAGTGAAAGCGACTTCATTTCACTAAGCTCCATCATCTTGTTGCATTTTCAACACTCCCTCTCAACAAGATATGGATTATCTGCAACCCCTATCCTGCCTCTGTGGTATTCGAATTTTCTCCTGGTGAGCGCCTTCGTCAAGATATCAGCATCCCGATCCTCCGTGGGAATGTATGAAAGTAACATGATTCTCCGCTGCACACAATCTCTGATATGATGGTACCTGATGTCGATGTGTTTGGATCTATCATGAAATACTGGATTAGCCGAGAGTTTAATGCAACTCTGGTTATCACAATAAATCACAGTAGGCTCCAAGTGTGACCCGAACAACACGACCAGGATCTTCCTCATCCATATGGCCTCGCATACGTAGAAGCACAGCGCCATATACTTTCCGGCCTCTGGCCCGGGCGGAGTGCCACGGATCTGCAGCTGCTGTGCAGAAGCTGTTGTCGACGATGCGAAGATCCCTCGGATGTGCTCTTTACTGTCAGATTTGGGATCACTGCCCAATGCGTCCAGTGAAGCCACACATGCTTCACCTCATCCTCTATCTGTACCACAAGCCATATTAAGGGTGCCTCTAAGATAACGCAGCCATGTACCTTCTCCCGGAAGAGCTTGGTAGGCTTAACCATAACATGGCCAGTTATGACATAGCATATATCGGGTCGTGTATTGACCAAATACATAAGCGACCCCACCAACTGTCAATAAACAGTGGCATCCACTACCTCTGCCGAAGTAGCATCCTCCTTCCTCCAACCTCCAGGAAGAGGAGTATCAACGAGCTTGCAGCCATGCATGTTGAAATTCTCCAGTATCTCCCGGGCATACTTACCCCGAGAAACAAATATTCCATCACTGCACTGCCAAATTTCCAATCCCAGGAAATAATGAAGGAGGCCCAAGTCCTTCATCTAAAACTCTCGAGCAAGATCTCCTTTCATGAAAGTATCAATAGCTCATCACGCGTCAAAATTAGATCATCTACATAAAGTACAATGATCAGCAACTTCCCCTCCACCACAATCTGGTACAGGTTAGGATCCGCCTCACTCTTGGAGAATCCATGTCCGGTGAAATAACTGTCTATTCGTGTGTACCAAGCACGAGGTGCTTGCTTCAACCCATACAGTGCTCTCTTGAGTCTACACACATGCGACTCACTGTTGAAGATCTCGAAACCTTCAGGTTGCTCTATGTACACCTCCTCCTCAATGAATCCATTGAGGAATGCATTCTTCACATCCATCTGATGGATGTGCCACCCCACCTGCGCTGAGAGAGCTAGGATCATCCGTATGGAAGAGTACTTTGCGACAGGTGCAAGTCTCGTCATATCGATCCTCGATGCGCGAGAAGCCACAGAGGTAACAAATCTTGCCTTGTGCCTCACCGTCAACCGCTGCTTCACTTTGTAGATCCATCTCGAACCCACCAGCGATTTCCCCTCCGCTCTTGGGACGTCCTATGCGCCCATTTACGACAATCGAATCATACTCTTCCACCATGGCATCTACCCATGCAGGGTCCTCCACAGCTTCCTCGAAAGAGGATGGCTCTGTCATGACACATTTTCTCGCAAGAGCCATGTATCCAGTGTACCGGTCTGGTGACTGTCTCTGTCTGCACTGTGTTGTAGGTGGTCCTACAATCTTCTCTGCATCTTGAGCCAGTCGCTCAGCTTCCGTAGTACGCTTGCGCCCTCTAATGGTTGGCGCTGCATGAGTGGTCTCTTCCACTCCATGAACTTCCTCTTGTGGCTGATCCACATCCGAAAGCTCATCCTTAGGAACTAATAGCTCCTCATCTGTATGAAAGTGTGGCTCCCTCTCAAGCGAACACTTCATGGCTTTCTCCTCCTGAAATTTGATATCCCGTTGCTACTTGATCTTGCGGCCCATGCGGAAAATACACACGATGGTTGTAGGGTGTATCAGTGTACCCCACAAATATCCCAACCTCTGTGATCGGATCTAGCTTCTTCCGGCATCCTTTGTCACATGCATGTGACCGGTGGTTAAATCCTCAAATGGGAAATATCAAGCCTCTTACCAGAAAACTCCTCCTCGGGTGTACTCATGCCAAGTATCCTGTGAGGACAATAGTTCTGCACATATACTGTAGTATTGCATGCCTCAACCCACAAGTGTATGGGAAGGCCCTGATCATGCAACATCTCCTGTGCAGCACCCACGATCATTTTGTTCTTTCGCTCAGCAACCCCATTCTACTGTGGGTTATGAGGTGCTCTGAGCTCTCTTCAAATTCCTTCTGCGCTACAAAATTCCTTGAATTTGCCAGAGATGAATTCACCACCATTGTCGCTCCTAAGAGCCTTCACCTACTTCCCCGATTCTTTCTCAACAAATGCCTTGAACTCACAAAAATTTGAGTATGTCTCACTCTTCTTCTGCATGAAGAAGATCCAGCACTTACGAGAAAAATCATCAACAAATATCACATAATACCTGTGCTTTGCTGTCGAAGCTACTGAGAAAGGTCCACACACGTTTGTGTGAATTCTCTCAAGGATCGTCGTGGCGTGACTATCCTTCTTGTGAAAGGTGGCTTTCACAAATTTTCCCAAGGTACACCCCTTGCACTGATCTGACTGCGCAAGAGTGCCCTTAGGAAGCCCAGTAGAAATATGCTGCAGTATCTTCAAAGCGCCATGGTGAAGGTGGCCCAATCTCCGGTGCCACAGCTCGCCATCATCCCGGCTCACCACTCCTTCCGCCTTGCATGCCATTGCTGCGCAACCATCTACTTGCAACTGATAAAGGTTCTTGACTTGAACCCCTATCTTCCGGGTCTCTCCAGTTGTCTTACTGCGCAGGAAAGCTTTTCCCTCGCTGAAGACAACATCATACCCCTTGTCTTCTAACATCGCCACAGAGATCAGATTCTTCTTCAATCCTGGAATATGCATCACTTCCTTCAATACGAAGGGTTTACCAGACTCCCTCTCAAAGGAAATGGTACCGATACCGGTCGCACTGTATCTACCATCATCGCCCATCTCGATGTGCACTCCAAGATCTTTCTCATCTAGATCTGAAAATAGATCTCGATCTCCAGTCATGTGAAAAGATGCACCACTGTCCAAGAACCATACTGATCCCATCACACTTGAGACCAAGCATGCGATCAACGAAAAATCTAGCTCAAACTACGAGGCTAAGGCCTCTCCCGCTACAGATCCAGCAGCTTTCTTATTTTTCTTCTTTAGCGGACAATTTGTGGCATAATGTCCGTGTTGGTGACAGTGAAAACACTTCACCTTGGACATGTCCTGCTTCTTGCCTTTCACATCGGAATGAGAATCTTTCTTGCTCTTCCCCTTCTTTGCTTTGGCAGCCAAAGCGCAATTTTCTTCATCAGATGCCTTTGATGAAGATTCGTCTCTGGTATTCCGCCTTATCTCCTCTTGCACAAGATCCAACCAAAGTCGCTCCCATCCTGGCAATTTCTCTTGACCATTGACAGAATCCTGATATGCATGCCAACTCTTCGGAACACCAAGGAGAGCCAAGCTCACCAATTCCTCATCATCGACAGTCACCCCCACACTTCCCAGCTCATCCCTGCATTGGATGAACTTCGTGAGATACTTCGAAATACTGTTGCCTTTCTCCATCTTAATATGTCTGAGTTTATCCTTGAGCGCCAACTTCCTCTGGTCGCTCTTGCTCTGGAATAAATCTGTCAATGCTTTCCACATCAAGTATGGAGAAGCTTTTCCATGCATGATGGATACAATGTGATCCTTCACGCCCTCCAACAGAATTCTTCGACATTTCGCCATTTTCTTTTGCCAAGCCTCAACTTGAGCAACATCAGTAGGCTTTGGGATCTCAGCTTCTATGAACTCCTTCAGCTCATTATCATCTAATACCGCCTCCATCCGGTCCTTCCATGCAACATAATTCAAACTACCCTCAAGGGCATATTCAAGTCGCAATCCGTTGAAAGACATTTCAACTTTGGCACCAAGAAAACTACTACAAATTCGAATTCTAAGCTCAAAACTCAGCTGCTTCTGGATCTGTGAGAAAAAATTATTTCTAGCACAGAGATCGACTGTAAGGAAATTTACTGGATATATCACCTTTCAAAGAAAGGATGGATCTAGAGGCTACCTGGCCCGTTACAGACTCTGTCTACCGAAAATAATTGTAATCACTGTAATAGATCCGATGATCAATTATGCTCCGATACCAAGTAGAAATTTGAATAATTTGCTGAGTTATTCACCGAGATTATCCTGATTACACACTATTTAAGCTTCATGCATAATACATAACCTCTTCTACAATTTATCATCAATATGTGGAAATAGAAAGCAGTCGCATGCGCTCATTAAAACATAATCAAGCACACATATCAACATAGGATGTAATGGGGAAAGAAATAGCTGAAAACCCCCAACTATTTGTATATTATAATGATGGAGAACATGTAACAATACATAGCACAATAATCCTCACAAGTACTCAGTACTATCTCCAAAAGCTACACACAAACTATATGAGATTTGAACAAGTCAGGGGTTCAAATCTCCTCCACAAGTCTGCCTGCCTCTACTGCGCAATCCAAGTTAGTAATGAGTGAGATCCAAGTTCGAATCCCACTAGCTCCAACTGCACAATCCTCATTGGAAATATCCATCAAAGTGTGTGCAAATCTCATGCACAATCAATGGTCACAACTGATAGTCAATCACACCCTTTCACCCACCTCTAACACTGGTCTCCACTGAACTGTCCATGCATTGCAGTTAACTGATGTGTTCATTAGTTGATTTATGAGTTAATAATTAGTGAATTAATTAATAATTAATTCACACCACTCATCGCTAGTGTATTTTTCAGTTAGACTAAATACAACTAGTTCAACTAAGTTAAACAGAACACAACTCCACCAACTGTCTCATCAACTCCACCAAACTCTGCCACATGAGTTCTAACAGAAGTCAACCATGCAATAGCTCAACTAACCCTTAGGAAAAGCGTATTTCCTTCTGTCAGCTGCATGTGCCACATCCAAGCATCAAACTGAAGTGCTCCAAGAGGATAAGATAATTTTTATAGTCTAAATATTATTAAGGGTTAATAATATTTGACTGTTCTATTTTTAGCCCGACAGTCTAAAAATAGAAACCGTCCAATGTCTAAAAATAGAGGTCCATATATTTTTACCAACTCAACCAATCATCCATAAATATCATCCTGCAACTCATAGACCATGATCCATATGTCTAAAAATAGACATAGTCTAAAAATAGACTTTGCGCCAAAAATAGCCTGCGGGCCCACTTAGTGAAGGCGACTTCTTTTCACTAAGCTCCATCATCTTGTTGCATTTTCAACACTTCCTCTCAACAAGATATGGATTATCTGCAACCCCTATCCTGCCTCTGTGGTATTTGAATTTGCTCCTGGTGAGCGCCTTCGTCAAGATATCAGCATCCTGATCCTCCGTGGGAATGTATGAAAGTAACATGATTCTCCACTGCACACAATCTCTGATATGATGGTACCTGATGTCGATGTGTTTGGATCTATCATGAAATACTGGATTAGCCGAGAGTTTAATGCAACTCTGGTTATCACAATAAATCACAATAGGCTCCAAATGCGACCCGAACAACCCGACCAGGATCTTTCTCATCCATATGGCCTCGCATGCAGCCAAGCTTGCTACCATATACTCAGCCTCTGCTGAACTGAGTGCCACGGATCTCTGCTTCCTGCTGTACCAAGGAACTGCTGTTGAACCGATACTGAAGATCCCTCCAGATGTGCTCTTTCTGTCCGTTGGGCTCCCTGCCCAATCTGCATCCGTGAAGCCACATAGATTCACCTCATCCTCTTGTATGTACCACAAGCCATATCCCGATGTGCCTCTAAGATAACGCAATACATGCTTGCCTGCCTTCCAGAAGGGCTGGTAGGCTTAACCATAGCTTGCGAAAGCTGGTTAACAGCATAGCATATATCAGGTCGTGTATTGACCAGATACATAAGTGACCCCAGCAACTGTCGATAAACAGTGGCATCCACTACCTCCGCTGAAGTAGCATCCTCCTTCCTCCAACCTCCAGGAAGAGGAGTATCAATAGGCTTGCAACCATGCATGTTGAACTTCTCCAATATTTTTCGTGAGCTTCAACTTCTGCTTCATGAATATTCTTCATCTGTTGCTGCAACTCCTGATATCTCTTCCTTGGGACAGTGTCTTCTTCCAACCTTTGCCTTTCTATTCGGGCCTGTGCCAACTCCTCTTGGAGTCTGGCTAGTGTCAGATCACTAAAAGTATGCTAACTGCTAGATTGCATGTTTTCACTTGAAACGGGCCCCTCTAGAACAAATTGTGTTGGAATAGTTGTTTGCTATTCCGTAACTCCCTAATTGGGCTCAAGCATGGATTCTTCAACTTGGGGGTTCCTCTTAGCGGCCACTTTTCTCTTTTTCGAAGCTCTCTTAGTAGCTATGCTTCTTCTCTTAGGGGCTTTCTTAGGCATTTTTTTCATTCTCAGAACCCTAATGGTTTTCCTGAGCTGTTCTATGAGTTTATGAAGCTTCATTCATTCCCTGCGAAGCTTTTCAATCTCAATTACTTTCCTCCTCTTTTTTAATGGAACAATTGTTCCTATATCTGAACCCATTTGCTCGACAGGGTGTTGGTCCATGTCAGCAGTGCCTTTAATTAATTTCTCTTCTTGGTCTTCTGCTTGGGGTTCCTCTTCCACATTCATATGCCCTTGGCTAAATTCTTCGGGAATCATATCCTCGATTAACTCTACAATCTCCTGAGGGCTTCCAAGTTGGGATATTACTTCAGTGTTCTATTTTTCTTGTTCATGCCTTTCTGGGGAATCAACCCTAGCTTCTCTAGGGTTTACTGTTTCATCCAACATTTCTTCATCTGTATCTTTTTTGACTGCAAAGTGCTCCTGTAACTGATTAATATCAATGTTAAGATCCAAAGGGCTATGAGGCTGCACATAGTCACTCATATTGGCCAGAATTTGGGCCAATTGGTCTTCCTATAAAGTGCTTACAGTAGCATTCTCGGGAGGCTCTGTTCCCTCATTGTCATTGTTATGATTGTCTTCATCCTCCTCACAGGTATGATAGCTTCCTTCTTCCTCATCCGAATATCAAATTTCTCCTTCAATTTCTTCTTCCTCAGTATTTCCTTCCTCTGCACTGGATTATTTTTCACCACTGGTGTGGTGACTTATTTCTTCTTCGTCCGAGTAGCCAATTTCTCCTTCCATTTCCTCTTATTTATCAATATGAGGGATTGATCCCTCCAATTGTGGAGGCTGTTCATCCTCTGAGCTGTGAAATTCCAGGGGCTGGCTACTGCTACCTGGAAGTCCTTCCATCATCCCCCTACTTCATTTTGAACAGAGGGACTATCTGTGAGTTGATGGCTCAGCTATTGGGCCAGCCATTCTCTTCCATTTCGGCGCAGGTAAGGCTAACCCTCCATCAATGGAGAATATCAACTCTTCCCAGCTGGTCTATTGCTGGGCGAGGCTACGACTTACTATTAATCAAATTAAGCAATGGTGGCTGACCACCATATCTGCGTGCTGAGCTTTTCTTATGTTATGGGCAATATCATACAACAGGGAATTTAAAAATGCAGGAAAATTGATAGTGCATTTCTGTTTTAATACAACCAGTAGCTTAAGGTGGCGAGGTATTACCACATATTTCCTTCCATCACACGTTATATAGGCCTGCACAATCTTGGCCAATTCCGTCCATGGTTCTCCCAATGATGCTGGCTGAACTCCTTTGCCTTTGACAACCAATTTCTGTCCGTAATCCTGAAAGATCTTCATGGCTTCTCGAAGCCTAAGCTTCTTCTGCGTCCATATAGTTCCTTGTGCTGGTATGCCTGAAACTTCTGCAATTATTTCATCGGATACAACTATCTATATTCCTCTAATGATGGAGAACCCTTCTTGTAAGTTCTGTAAGAATTCGGTGGTCACTGCTTCGTGAGATTGTTGCATCCTCATGAAATATGTAATCCATCCTATTCTTTCCAAAATCTCTCGTGCAGCATCAGAAATGACCAGCACTTGCGGCTCACTGTGAATTGGTCATCCTCCCATCGTCTCTACAGCCTGTTAGTTCTTTCCAAACACACAGTGATCACAATGGAACAACACAACACGTTAAATTGGAATGATGTCATTAAATTTTTGTTATTTCCTAAAATGCATGGATTTAATTTACATACAGGTAAAGAAATAACAAGATTTGATCTGCATGCAGACATCTGCGCCTCCCCTGCTTGATGATAGGTCTCGCTCGACCGTCAATTGAGAGAGGCGGCGTGGCACAACAGTAGTACAGGAGGAAAAAGTAGGCATAATTATTATACATTCAATAAAATTATTGAAATTACTGAAATCAATGCGTGTGATAAATCGGTAATAGATAAAAAATTGTTTTATAATGATTCAAATATGAGGAGAAGGGAAATCTTAGGATAAACATAAGTACAAATGTGTTTATTACCACTTCAAACTAACATGATCGATTTGTATTGATATTCATGTATAATGGTTCGAAATGGAAGGTTAAGGATTCATACTTTCATTTGATATTAAATAGAGATATAGGAAAAAAGGGTCAAATATGACTATTGATGTGCATAAATGTGACTCCAATGCCATCATCAGAGCTTTGTTGCCCACAGGTGTCCATAACCTTGACAGAGTTGCTTTCTCACCCTTGGAACCATTGTCCTTTATTTATGCTAAGGAAGTGCTTGTTAAATGTCATAATGGAGGCCATTGTGCTGGCTTGGTGACCAGATAAATCACAATGCCATTCACCGGGAAGAAGTGAAAAGTGGGCATGTCGGCTCGTGATGAGACCTCCTGTTCCAAGGACTTCCTTAATTTTTGCAATTGTCCATTGGACCGTATCCCTGGTTTGGTGGCCATGATGGGAATGCCACTTCACTGACTTCCTTATGATCATGGTAGGCTGGCTCTTTAATGAGACCCCCTATCCTCCATCTTCCAAATCATAAAATTATTAGTGGAACATATAAATTTTTCTTTTTCATATAGCACTTTCCTAGTTATTCATAGAGGATGGCTCAACACTCCTTAAGAGTAGGGATGGTGGAAGAAGTCTGAACATTTCAATAGAAAAGAATATGCCCTTATTCCTACTCCATAAATAAAAATCAAAGAAAGTTATAACATATGGAAAAGAACCAATCATGATAAGGATAATCGATCAGATTAATTCAAGGGTAATAAAACAGCAAAATTATGTTATTGATTATGTCCCTTTTTCCTGTTTTCTTATCATTACTAAACAATTTTCTTAAAAATGACGATTTATTTTGATTTGCTGATTATAGTAAGCTTTAATTTGTATGATTGTATATAAATAATATGTTTTCCTTTAGAAGAGTCATTAGAAATTCTCAAAATGCTAATCTAAAACAAAAAACAATCCACTCAAAAGGTGTTGTTTCTTTAAAAAGAACAACAGAAACAATCTACGGAACTGCTATTCCTTTCGAAAGGAACAACAAAATGTGTGAAACTGCTATTCCTTTTGAAAGGAACATCAAAAATTTTCCGAACTGCTATGCCTTTTGAAAGGAACAGCAGAAGTGTTGTTCCTTTAGAAAGGAACAGCAAAACTCAAAACAAGCGAAATGAACAGAGTTTTTGAAGAAAACTAAATTCTATGAAATAGACAGCGAAAACTGAAATAAGCAGAGATTTGAAAAAAAAATGAATTCCCTATAACAAAAAATCCAAATAAATAAACAATCTTTATGTACAAAATTTTAAAAAATAAATGATTTAATAAACTGGTGCTGAGGAGGAGTTATCCCCATCAGCAAGAATTTCCATGGCAGAATCTTCCCATAATTGTTGGTAAAAGGATTACAGGGTAAGCGGTTTATGATACAATCGTAGTCGATGACCGTTTACCTTAAAGGAATGCCCAAATCCATCAATGGTAGCTAATGTAATAGTGCCATTATCATGCACTTTTTGTATTTCATAGGGTCTGAGCCATCGTGTCTGGAGTTTCTCTGGAAAATCCTGAAACCTAGAATCATGTAGGAGTGCCCAGTCTCCTTCGTGGAAGATATTTTCTTTGATCAGAGCGTCATGCCATTTTTCTCTCTATTTTTGAATTAATGCTGTGTGCTGAAGAGCAGAGAGCCTAATTTCATCTAACTCATTAATTTGCTATAGTCTTTTGGCTTGGGCTTCATTTAAATCTAGACCCACCTTCTGAGCTATTCTTAGTGTCTGAATTTCAAATTCTATTGGAAAGATGGGTTCTTTTCCAAATACCAATTGATATGGTGAATACCCCATAGTGGGTGTCCACGTTGTTCGATATGCCCACAATTATTCTGGCAATCTGTAGGCCCAATCACGTCTGTGTGAGGCAACGGTTTTTGTTAATATAGATTCAATCACTTTGTTCGTGCTCTCAACTTGGCCATTGGCCTGTGGGTGGTATGGGGTTGTAATCTTGTGTTGAATGTGATAGTTTTGTAGTGTTTCAGCTAATTTATTACCTACAAACTGTGGTCCTCCATCTGTGATTATGTCCCTAGGGAGGCCATATCACACGAATATTTGGAAAAGAAACTGTATTACAAAGTCCTCTGTAGCTTTTGAAAGAGCCTCTGCTTCAACCCATTTGGTGACATACTCAATTGCAACTAGAATGTATGTTTCTTGGTTTGATGGGGAGCTAATAGGACCAACAAAGTCAAGGGCCCAACATTCAAACGGTTCAATCACTAGTTGAGGGTTCAAAGGAATTTCATCAAACTTCCCAGGGCGACCTGCCCTGTGGCAGCTATCAGAGGCCTGCAAATTTTTTTTTTCATCTTTAAAGATAGTAGGCCAATAATAGCCTGTTCGTAAAACTTTATGGCCAGTTCTACAATCTGCAAAATTCCCGCCACACTGTCCATCATGGCATGCTTTCAAAATGTCAAATACCTCATCCTCCCGAATGCATCTTCTTATTTTCATATCTACACCCGTGTGAAATAAGTAGCCCCTAATCCAAGAGAATCGGTTACTACGCTGTATTATCTGCTTTTGTTCATTAAGGGATAGATGTTTAGGTAATTTACCTATTGCCAAATAGTTTTCTATATTAGCATACCATGGGGTTTTGACAGCAATGGCGAAGAGATGTTCATCTGGGAAGTGGTCTTCAACTACTTCTGTCTCTGCTGGCTTTGGCATTCTTGACAGAAAGTCAACTACAGGGTTCTCTTTCCCAAGTCGATCTTTGATTGTAATGTTGAATTCCTGCAATAAAATCAACCATCTTGTCACTCTTCCATTTGTAACAGGTTTATTTGCTAAAACTTTAATGGCAGAGTGATCAGTATATAGTAGTACAGGATACTCAGTTATATAATGTCTAAACTTATTTATAGCATGTACTACAACTAAAAATTCCTTCTCAGTCACAGTATAATTTAATTCAGTAGGGGACAAATTTTTTCTAATATAATAGATTGCATATGGCTTCTTGTCTTCCTCCTGCCCAAGTACTGCTCCAATTTCTGTGTCTGAGGCATCAGATGAAATTTGGAATGGAAAATTCCAATTTGGGCCCCTCAACACTGGGGCTGTTGAAACAAGTTCTTTCAGATCATTAAAGGCATTATCACATTTATCTGTCCAGATAAAATCAACATTTCCAGTTAGTGCATATAAAGGTGCAGCTATTCGAGAATAATGTTCTATAAATCTTCTATAGTAACCATCAAATCCAAGAAAGCTACGTACCTCTGTCTGTGTGGTGGGTGTGGGTATTAACAAGATTATTTGAATTTTAGTTGGGTCCACCTGAATTCCAGCTGCTGAAATATAATGGCCTAAGATAACTCCTTTGGTCATCATCATATGAAATTTTTCATTGCTTAAACAAAGCCTAGTGTGAATACATCTTTGCAACACCTTTTCTAAATTTTCCAATGCTGGCTCAAATTCATCCCCATAAGGTGTGAAGTCATCCATATATACTTCGAGACCTTCATTTTTTAAGTCTGCAAAGACGCTGAGAATGGCCCTTTGGAATGTAGCAGGGGAATTGCATAGGCCAAAAGGTAAGACTTTGTAGGAAAATGTCCCCCATCGACAGGTAAAAGTAGTTTTGTCTTGGTCTTCAGGGGAAATCTGAATTTGATTGTACCCACTGAAGCCATCTAGGAAGGAAAAGAATTTCTTTCCTGCCAATGTGTCTAATACCTGGTCTATGAAAGGAAGGGGAAAGTGGTCCTTTTGTGTTGCCTTGTTAAGTTCACGGTAATCTACACATATTCTCCACTTTCCATTCTTTTTTGGTACCACTACTAATGGAGAGACCCACTTGCTATCAGATATTGGGTAGATGAAATTAACATCCAATAGTTTTTGTAGTTCAGCTTTCACAATATCTTTAAGGTGAGGGTTTAGTCTTCTTTGGGGTTGGCGAATGGGTCTCGCATATTTTTCAATATAGATGTGGTGTGTGCACAATTGAGGATCAAATCCTTTCATATCGGGGTAATCCCATGCAAAGGATGCTTTGTATTTCTGCAATAGTTGGACCAACTTCTCTTCTTGTTCAGCAATCAGATTTTTGTTAATGTTTAAATTTTTTCCTGGCTCAATTTCTACAATCTTGCTATTGTACACAGAAGTAGTGGGTATTACTTGATCAGGAATGTCTTTCAAAGGATATTCTTTTTCTTTATTATCAAATGCTGCCTTGATCATGTGACATTGCAAATGAGATCTGATTTGTGGTTTATTAATAAAACTATTAATGATATCATCCTATGTTTGATCTTTAAAATCAAGAGAATTTTCTATAGTTAGAGGTGATCTCATATTTTCCATAAGATATGATACAGGTTGTTTTCATGTTTTTATTATTGATAGACTTGGCTAGGTTTGGGGGTATAAGGCTAAATTCTTGACATATTTTCCCCTTGTTATTGTCATGTTGCATTGTCAGCATCCAATATAAGCATCGGCAGTTGCCAACCAAGGTCTACCTAATATTAACGGGTGTCCATCTAGCCGGTTCTTTGGATTGATAACCAGGAAGTTAGCAGGGTATTCCTAGGAATCTATAGATACCATTACATCTTGTAGTGTACCCTCTGGTTTGACTATGGATCGGTTAGCCAATTCCAATAAGGTTGTTGTTGGTTCTAGCGATGTAATGCCAAGTTTTTGATAGGTAGTAGTTGTTAGGATATTGATTGCTGCTCCCAAATCAACTAAGGCATTTGGAAATGATTGCCCATTGATTTGCACCATCACTATAGGATTTCCTTTGTCTTCATATTTGATAGGTGTTTCCATCCCTGATAATAAGTCAAATAAAGTACTGACTATTTGGACAATTGGATTGGTTGTTTTTCTCCTCTTTGGCTTCTTTATGCATAATTCCTTAATGGTTTTTGCATATATAGGAATGTCTTGGATAGCTTCGAGGAGAGGGATTTTTATACACAAATTTTTTAATTCTCCCATAAGATCAAAATTAGGATGTTCTAATGGGCGTGGTATGGTTAATCATTCTGAGAATGGTGGAGAGGAAGTTGTTACTTGTTGTTGATCTTGCTGTTGAACTTCATTTTCTTTCTGTAATTTTTGTTCTATAGGTAACGGATCTTCAACATGAACATCATTGTTTCTCTTTGTTTCTACTATGCGCTCAGACCTTAAATGAAGGTCATTGCACTCCCTCAGTTCAGTTTATAATTCTGGGGGTTCCATTATTTGGACAGACTGAACTGGCCTATTGTTTGGGTTTGGGTTGGGTTGGGCTGGGAGTTGTGGTCTTAAGTTGGTCTGGGGGTTTGTATAGGGAGCTGGCAGTGTAGGTTGAGAGAGAGGGATTGTTCCAACTGGCTGATTTGTAGGTATTTTCCAGTTTGACTGCCAATCCTGACTCTGCAAAGTAGAGGGGGACCATTGTGTTGGATAGTTATTGTTTTTCCAAAACGGTGGGCAGAAAGGAAAGCTAGGCCAATTATTTTGATTTGTTTGATTTGGCCAAGATGTTGTAGGGAATGGCTGTTGTGACCAATTGGGGAAAGGTGGTTGATTTTTCCACATTCCACTATATTGCTGAGCATTGTATTGAGGAGGCTGAAAAGAAGAAAATGAATCAGTTGTCATACCTGATTGTCGTGGCTGCCATTGTCGGCACTGATTAAGAAGACATACCACTTCTGATTCTTCTTCTGCTTCCTTATAAAATACTTTTAATCCAGGAAGTGAGGGACATCCTTCTGTAGGGTGATCTTTCGCGAAAATGGCACAGACTTTAATTATATCCAACGGACATTCTTTGTGGCTATGCTTCTTCCTGCATCTAGGACAGAATACTGCCAAATTTTGCCTGCTTCAGCTTGCTTTTGTTTGGCTTGCATAATTTCAAACTGCATTGTTAGAGTCCCAAGTATATTTGTCTTAAAATATTCCAGCAGGTTTCTAATCTCTGCATGAGTCACACCTTCATTAGAGGTCTTATTGTCTCTTGTAATCATATCACGTTCTGCTGATTTTAACCTTGTGTTTCCCCTTGAACTCTTGATACACAAATCAATGATGTCAGCATAACTTTCTTGATATATATCACCTTTTCCCATAATATTCAATGTTTCAACCCATTGATCTTTCATTCCCCTAATTAATGTAGTTTTCAATACATTATCAGGTAAGGGTAAGGATGCATAGGGAGATCTCTGAAGATTGTATTGAAACCGTTCCACATATTCTTCCAAGGTTTCATTTGGTTTTTTTGTCATTTATAATATTTCATCTTTTAGTTCTCGAGACCTGCAATAATCTTGATATTTCTTTAAAAATGCAGCCTTCATCTGATCCCAATCAGTTATGACACCCCCACCTAATCCCATAAACCATCGTAAGGCTGCCCCTTTTAATGTAGAAGGGAATAGTTTTAGTTTTTGGGGATCGGTGGTATAATCATATCCCTTGCATAACACATCAAATTCAAACAAAAACACATCTGGATCTTCTGATGTTAAGCCATGAAATGTGGGAATATGTTGAAGAGGAATGGCCTTCATAGGCGCATTGACTGCAGTATCTACTATAGGATATTGCAGCGTAGAAGTTTGTTGGAGTGTTTTCTGATTCTGATTTTGGTTCTGGGCCATTTTCTCAAAAATGTGCCAATATCCTTCTGGGATCTCCAAGGAATTTCTAGGCTGACTAGTAGGGACAGGAATGGCTTTGACAGCACTCCCCTTGTCTGGAATAATGAGTATTCCTTAAGATGTTTCAGGACCTTGATTTTGACTGAGTTTAACACTTCCTTTATCTGGACTGCTTACTGTTTGGACTATTTCCATAGGAGTTGTTGGGTCTCCTGTTTCTCTTGTTTCCCCTTCTCCTTCACGGAGATTACTAGAGTTCCCTTCCTGAGGGGAAATTAAGCAAGGATTCTCAATTTCTTGGGAATCTTGCTCAATTCCCTCTGTTTGACTGTGTATCTTAGCAGAGGCTTCAAATGGTGACACTATAGCCTGAAGGGAACTAGTAGGCTGTCTAGAAATAGCTTTTCTAAATCCTACTGATGGCTGAGATTCGGTTCTTTTAAGGATTTCGTCAATAAAAGTTGTCCGCCCAAGGGTCACTGGTCCCTTAGGTTTTTCAATTTTAGGAGGAATTTTTTTTTTCTTTGTTGTTCTATTCATTCCAGAAAACAAACCTTCATTCCTACCCAAAGAAAGAAGCTTACCTACTTCTGCTGTGAAGCGGGCTATGAGAAAGTGTGTTTCTTGCCCAGTGTGCAGGTTCTTACCTTCTGTCTTTAATACCTAATTATTCGCAAGAAGAAGAAAATCAGCTATGCATTACTCTTTTAAAATGGCATACACTCTCCCCAGCAACGGCGCCAAAATGTCGAGCCATAGAAAGGTATCTTTCAAACACCTAATTAGCTTACATTAATCATAAATCCAGGAGCGACTTTTTATTTCAAGAGTGTACTCTATCTGAGGCTGCAATTAACTAAGAGTAATGTTGTCAAGATGTAGTACATAATTCTGAATACAAGAATAAACAAATTCTTGTAAAGGAATCTAATTATAGTAACATAAATGGAAATTCTCTAGAACCTTAATTAAATCAAGTTGCAAAACATCGATCAGGGATACAGTAGCAGTAACTCATTTCCTTAGAAATCGATGCAAGATAACCAATCTAGGGACTTGGAAGCAATAACCAGTGTCCTCTACATTTGGTGATCTTAAAACAATCGAAATGGAATCAAGCTCGAACTACTTACTGATAAAGATAACTGAAAGGGACTGCAAAGGCTCAAAAGGAACAACAACTTGTAACTCCTATGCATACACAGCAACTGTAACCAAACTATCTGCTAAATTAAAGCTATGAATCAGAAATGAGCAATAACTATAAATGGAACAACAATATAAATTGAACAACAATTACAAACTTAACTAATCTCAATACTTCAATTTGTCGCTGGCCAATACTACAGATCAATTAATCACAAAGAATCGTAGACTAATAGAATAGCAACTTAGAATCGAATACAGAACAACAAAGCTTTCACAATGATAGTAGGATAAATGAACAGCAAATGTACTTCTTACAAAGAATAAAATGGCAATGAAATTCATTAATGAATCGGTATTCAATCTAACAGTAGTCAATCAACTCTATAATCGAAATAAATAGTAAACTCAACTTCACACAACAGTAAAAAAATACTAAGAATACAAACAACAAGGTAATTCCACCAAAGTTGGGCCCTTAGCGCCAGTGAAATACTGTTGGGCTACTTCAGAACTTAAGAGATGAAATGAAACACGTGTTTAATATTAATTGAACATAAAGTATTACAGAGGTTGTTCTCTCAAAGCCGAGAGTTAATAAACATAATATTACAGAGGAAATCTCTGAATATAAGAAATTTTTTGACCCCCTGATCACTAAAGGACATTGCTTTATATATTAGACCCTGACGGACAAGACAAGGAATAACATGAGTTTGAAAAGCGATCCCTCAGGATAGAAGGATCCTGAGGGATTCGATCCTCTTCATTTTGTTATCATCTTGTTTACTTTGACCGAGGTCGAGTTGTCCCCTGCCTCTTTTTAGCAATTTTTTCAGATCTCCTTGTCTTTGGCTGGATGTGGTTCAACATTGATGGAGCAGCAGTTACACTCATCTCAGCCTCGCCTTTGGTATAGCTGTTCGCTTCGTCTAATTCCTGTTTTATCAACAAAAAGCAACCTTTAGTCATCTTTTTACAATGAACATAAACCTTTCCAATTCCATCACAATTCTTATAATAAATTACCTTCCCAAGGTAAAAAGGAGTATGTCTATAGTAAAAGAATGAGAAAATACACAGTAATTTCATACCTTTTTCACTGCCCAATAGTAATAGCAAAAGGTGAAAAGGTTGGTACATTGTATTTATGCAATGGTATTTCTAACTTTGTTAATGCTTTAACTTCCAAAGGAGCAGATGCAACATTATGGCATCATAGGCTCAGACACATGAGTGACAAGGGGATGAAGATTCTTCACTCAAGAAATTTGTTGCCAGGTTTGAAGAATGTTGATTTGGATTTATGTGAAAATTGCATTTATGGAAAACAAAAGAGAGTCATATTTCTCAGAGTTGGGAGAGAAAAGAAGAGCGAAAAATTGGAGCTTGTGCATACAAATGTATGGGGACCTGCTCAGGTATCATCTCTCGGTGGCTCTCGCTATTATGTTACATTTATTGATGATGCAACTAGAAATACTTGGATTTATTGTATTCAAAATAAATATGATGTATTTGATACTTTCAAGAAATGGAAAGCTTTGGTTGAGATTGAGACAGGAAAGAAGTTGAAGTGTCTCAGATCAGAAAATGGAGGTGAATATTACAGCAAAGAGTTTGATAGGTACTGTTCAGATCATGGAATTCATAGAGAGAAGACAGTTCCAAGAACACCACAAGAAAATGGTGTGTCAGAAAGGATGAACAGAACAATCATGGAGCGTGCAAGGTGCATGAGATTGCATGCAGGATTGCCTTTACAATTTTGGACAGATGCTGTAGATACTGTTGTTTATCTAACAAACAAAGGGCCTTCAATTTCCTTGGATGGTGGTATTCCAAAGGAAGCATGGACAGGTAAAAATGTAAAATACTCTTTTTTAAAGCCTTTTGGCTGTGAGGCCTTTGTCCATATTAATAAAGAAAATAGAACAAAGCTTGAGGCAAAATCAAAGAAATGTACCTTTATTGGATATGGTGTTAATGATTTTGGATATCGCTTATATGATTATGAAAATCACAAAATCATTAGGAGCATAGATGTAATATTCAATGAAAAGGTATTGTATAAGAATCAGTTGCAGGAAAAGAAACAAAAAAAAGAAAACAAAGAATACACAGTTCTTGATGAGATCACAAAAAAGGTAAAGGTGCCTGAAAATAATAATAATCAAGAGCCACAACAACAACAACCACCACAACAACAACAGGCACCTCAAACACCTGAAAGTGGTGTTAGAAGATCTACCAAGATAAGTAGACCCCCTGAACGATACTCTCCTTCATTATATTATTTATTGTTGACTGATTCTAGTGAACCCGAATGTTATGAAGAAGCAATGCAAGTTGAAAGCAGGAAGAAGTGGGAGCTAGCCATGGAAGAAGAGATGGACTCCTTAATGCATAACCAGACTTGGGACTTAGTCAGGTTGCCTGCAGGTAAAACTAAATTGCAGAATAAATGGGTTTACAGGCTGAAGGAAGAAGATGGAGGAAAACAGAGGTAAAAATCTAGACTTGTGGTGAAAGGGCTTGCACAGAAGAAAGGTATTGATTTTGATGAAATATTTTCTCCTGTTGTTAATATGAATTCAATCAGAACTATTTTGAGTCTTGTAGCAGCGGAAGATTTACATCTTGAACAGTTAGATGTAAAGACAACATTTCTCCATGGATATTTGGAGGAAGAGATATACATGCAGCAACTAGAAGGATATGAGGTCAAAGGGAAAGAAAAATTGGTGTGCAGGTTAAAGAAGAGCTTATATGGCTTAAAACATGCTCCAAGGCAGTGGTATCTAAAATTTGACAAGTTTATGTCTGAACAAGGTTATACTAGATGTCACTCTAATCATTGTGTTTATCTGAAAAAGAAAAATGATGGCAGCTATATTATATTGTTATTGTATGTAGATGACATGCTTGTTGCAAGGTCTAACATGCAAGAAATAAATGTGCTCAAACAAAAATTGGAAAATTCATTTGCAATGAAGGATTTGAGAGCTGCAAAACAAATCCTTGGTATGAGAATAACCAGATATAGGAAAAATCGAAAATTAACACTGTCTCGGAATGAGTACATACAAAAGGTGTTGAAAATATTGAATATGCACAATGCAAAACCAGTTAGTACACCTTTTTCTAGCCATTTCAAAGTTAGTAAGGAGATGTGCCCAAAGACCCAAGAATACATGGACTATATGTCTAAAGTTCCATATGCATCAGTAGTTGGAAGCTTAATGTATGCAATGGTCTGCACAAGGCCTGATATTACACATGCAGTGGGAGTTGTAAGTAGGTACATGAATAATCCAGGGAAAGAACATTGGATGGTAGTAAAATGGATTCTCAGATATTTGAGACGTACCACAAATCAATCATTATGCTTTGGTGGTTCAAACATTGCTCTACAGGGATATGTTGATGCAGATATGGCAGGTGACAGAGATAACAAGAGGAGCACTACAGGATATGTATTTATTGTAGGTGGAACAACTGTCAGTTGGGTTTCAAAAATCCAAAGTGTTGCACTTTCAACAACAGAAGTAGAGTATGTTGCTGCTACAGAGTCTAGTAAAGAAATGATTTGGTTACAAAGGTTTATGGATGAATTGGGTAAGAAGCATGATATGGGCACGCTATACAGTGATAGCCAAAGTGCCATTCATCTTGAAAAGAACTCAACATTTCATTCTAGGACTAAACACATACATCTCAAGTACCATTTCATACGGTCAGTATTGGAAGATGGAGAGTTGAAGCTGGAAAAGATACACACTAGCTAGAATCCTGCAGATATGCTAAAAAAAGTTGTAACCAAGGAGAAACTGAGAATGTTCTCAGTTTCAATTGGTCTTCATGGCTGACGATGAAGATGAAAAATAGCCAGGTCCAAAGAGGAGTCATTTTCCAGCAAATGAAGCAGCGGTGGAGTTGCTACAATCAGTCTCCAAGTGGGAGATTGTTGGGTGTGGAGCCTGATTATCTTGTTTACTTTGTATCACAGCATTGGACCCTTGTACCTTAAATGAGGCGGCAACGCTGCCCTTAATTAATCACTGTTGTGGGGGGTCTAAGGGGGGCAGCAGTGACTTTATGGAGCCCCCCCCTGGTGGGGAGTTTCGGGGACAGTGCCCCCGAAGCTAAAAACAGATGTAAAATTTCCTTGTAAAAGTATAGTAATTTCTAGTCAATCTGGGCCATTCATTAGGAGGATGATCTGACGGTAGAAGTTATGTTTAGTTTAGGGTTTTTTTCCCTAGAAGGAAACCCCTCTCTTTGTATGAGGGTATTGTATTGCGGCTGTGTATTACATGTGTATTCTCTGAGCGGGAAATAGATAGGGAGGCTGTGAGAGAGAACAGAGGATATTACAGCAGATCTTCTGTAGGTTTTGTCTCTTCATTTTGTTGGATAATAAAAAGGAAGGATTGGCTGTTCGGGGTGGACGTAGCCCAAATTGGGTGAACCACGTATATCTGTGTCTCTTTGGTTTTATGTGTTTTTTTTGCTTGTATTTTCCGCATATTTTATATGTTGCATTGCTCTGTAATATATAATTTTCTAACAACAACAGCCTCTGATTCTTTCTAAAGAAGAAGCAGTTGTAGGAGAGGCATCAAAAGTGGGTCAGCAAGATCCAGTCATATGAATTTGACATCAAGTATGTCAAAGGAAAGAACAATGTGGTGGTTGACACTCTTTCACGCAGACCGACAACGTTGTCTTTGATGAGCTTATACACAGACTAGAGGGCTCAATTATTGGTGGAGTACTCCAAGGATCGTTTTTCCTATGATATACTGGATTGGAAAGGTCACGAACGAAAGGTACAGAGTGATGGAGGAAGTGATATACTTCAGTTACAGGATCTTCTTGATTGGGAGCTCCCAGCTCAAGGAGAAGGTACTGCGTGCCTCACATGACTCACCACTATTAGGTCACCAGGGGTTCACCACGACCTATAGGGACATCAGGGAGAGGTTCTCTTGGAAGGGCCTCAATGAGGACATACTATGGCGTGTTAAGGGGTGTGAGGTGTGTCAGCGGAACAAGGGGGAGATGAACCATCCAGAAGGGTTGCTTTAGCACTTCCCATCCAAGAGGGAAAGTGGGAAATCATTTCGATGGATTTCATCACAAGGTTGCCCACAGTGCAGGGAAAGGATTTCATATTTGTAGTCATTTATTGGCTCACAAAATTATGTACACTTCTTCACTATAGCAGCGTGGTACACAACAACACATGTAGCATAGTTTTTTTTCTGGGGTTTTTTCACGTTGCATGGTCTTCCGAAGACCATTGTCAATGATCGGGACAATTGTTGCATGGGTGGCTTTTGGCAGGAGTTCTTTCATTTGATGGGTACAGAGTGGATTCCGAGTACCAGTTATCACCTTCAGACGGATGGGCAAACGGAGATAGTGAACAAATGGCTGGAAGGATACTTGAAAAACTATGTCACAGGGCACCAGAAGGCATGGTTACGTTGGTTGCATCTGGGAGAGTACTGCTACAACACCACTTTTCACATGTCCATTGGTATGTCTCTGTTCTATGCTTTATATGGATATCATGCTTTATCTTTTGCTCACATGATGTTTGGTGCTAGCAAGGACCCAAGGGCCAAGGACTAGATCCAAGAGAGTCAGGATATACTTCGGGCTCTTAAGGATATCTTAGCTACAATGCAAAACCAACAAAAGTTGTATGTTGACAGAGGATGGGTTGAGATTTAGTTTAAGGTAGGGGACTTGGTCTACCTAAGACTTCAGCCATACTGATAGTCCACGTTGAAGCAAAATGGTGCCGAGAAGCTGAAGCCCCGTTTCTATGGACCTTACAGGGTGATCCGCAGGATTGGGGAGGTTGCATATGAGCTAGAGTTTCCTACAGATAGCAGGATCCATAACATATTCCATGTATCATGTATGAAAAATGCATTGGGGCAGCAGGTGACTGCAACACAGGAGATTCCACCAACAGATGATCAGGAGCATTTGGTGTTGCAGCAAAAAGCCATCATAGATGTTGGGTGCTAAAAGGTGCCTTTTAAAACTCATATTTATCCCACATTAATTATCAACTCGGTCAAGTCCTCTTATTTCAAGAGTGTACACAATATGTGCACTCTATAATCCCAGAGAGTAATGTTTCTTAAAATGTAGTATAGATCTTTCAAATAAAAGAATAAATGGATGCTTTTAATAAATCCCACTTGCACCTAAAGGAAAATCAATGCTCTAAAACTAAAGCATTCATTCAGCAAAGTAACAACAATTATCAGTCAAGGATGCATTAGTAATAATTCTTTCCCCTGTCACCTAATGTAAATGAAATTAAACATAAACAAGATCCTCAATATGAGAACTTAGACAGTAATAGCCAATGTCCTTTACAGTTGTTGATCTCACACACAACACACTAAAACAACTAATTGGAAATGATAACTGAATTAAATTAATAATGCTTCTAATGGAAATGGAATAAACACGCTCACTGCAATAATATTCTAAAGAAAAACCAAATACTTGCAGGAAAGAGATGAAAAATGAAGCTTATTTATTAGTAATGAACAACAAAGCAATTTAATAGAAATGAACAATAAAATCCGGGATGAACAGTGAAGCTTTATACCTGAAATGAATAGCATAACAATATAAGCTGCAAAGGATAGTAATCTTGTTATGGTGGAAGGGAGCGGCAACACGGTTCAATCACATCTTATGCAATAAAACGATTTCATAAAATATTGAAACAGTAAAATATAAAATAGGGAACTGTAAAGAATTGCGATTAAGGGAAATGAAAATTAAAGCAAACCATCACACGACTGGATTTGTAAAGTAATGGTACAAATAGTATGTGGATCCACCAGGACTGGGCCCTTTGCCGCTAGTGAAGCACTGTCGAACTACTCTAGTATCAAATAATGGAACAACAACCGAATTATATATTAATCATGCATAAATAATTTTACAGGCAATCACACTCTGTTTTAACCAATGAGAGCCAATGATCAAAGTGAAAACACAAAAGGGAAAATCTCAATAATGGCAATACATGCTCTCCTTTTATAATCAGAAAGAGGAGAAAGTAAATAGTAAATGTGATCCCTCATAACAAAATTAGATTTTTCCCAACAACTTTATCAGCAAGAAAATATATTTTCATCAATCATTCAAGAGGAACAAGTCGAATTTGGTATTGCAATTGACATAATTTGGAAAATGGCCACAACATCGAATATGGGAAAATCGTCCTTAGAGAACCTTCTGTTTCTTTCAATACATGCCAAATTTGGGCAAATTGTTCTAAATTAAAGTTAATTCGGTCCATTCTGGGAAAAACCCATGTTTTGGATTTTCCAGATTCTTCTCCATTTTCCCACAACGTCTAATACAATACTGACACTTCTTATTCCAACGAATTTCTGAGTTGGAATATTTGATGATGAGCTGGAGATCAAATCTACTATCTAGAGAATATCTTGGAGGCTAAAATGATGAGTGATGTTACAAAAAATTTATTAATAAACCATAATTGGTAAAATCATGCATAATCATCACTTTATTAAAAATAAAGGAGAAGAAACAATATTTATCCATAAGAGCATAAATAATTATAAAATGGAATTATATGATAAATTATGATAAATGAAATGATAAAGAAGTGTAGAAATGGATGAAATAGGTGTTAAAAAGTGATAATAATAATAACATATTGGCGGCCCAACATACCCCCAAACTGAATATATTGCATGTCCTCATGCAACCCAAAGACAAAACCCATGTGTTAAATGCTCAATGGATTTTCATGAAATTCTCCTAAATTCGTAATAAATCATAAAATTATGCTATTTTACCTCAAGTGTTACCTCCGAAAAAAAATGTGGAATGACATGTAGGGACTGGCATTTGTTGAAGCTGATGTAGGCTGAGCGAATACTGAAAGTGATGCAAAAGGTGGAAGTCATGCAAGCACATCGTGTCTGAAGAATTGTGCGCATGCGCAAATTGCACAAGCCTTTGTTGTTAGTTGCAATAATGTGGTCGTGCTGCGAATAGAATTCCCCCCCCCCATACTTGTTGTTCTCCTATAACCAAATCATGATTCTACATGCAATTTTCTTGAATCCACAGTGTTAATTTTGAAGAGCAACAGATAAGATGTATTCCAAAAGTTCAATCAGAAAAAATTCTGTAGAAATGCAGTATGAATATTGTGGCAAATCAAAAAATTATGACATAATTCTGTACTTATATCGCGTGCTATCCATAATGAAGACATTACCCCTTCCAATTGAAAAAGGGATTCCATGAACATAAAGCATAGAAAAAGTATTGTGCTGATGACAATGCAAGGGAACGAACAATACACCAGTAAATGAAGCAGAGTACACATATCAAATGATATGACAACAAGAGGTATGGTTATAATGAGGGCATAGTGTATAAAGATAGTTATGAATAAGAGATAAGATGCTTGGGTTGATCATAGGTAATGTGGTAAGTAAAAATGACAACAATATGCAAGAAAAGATACCTTGCTGACAATATTCCATCTGAAAATGATATGATTGATTAAAAAACATTAACTCATGCGTAAAGGTTCATAGTAGGGAGAAATTAGGGAAATAATCTCTTTGATAAAAATAAAAGTAGGAAGAGGGTATTATAATAATTATTGATGTTGAAAATAGAACTTCAATACCATAAGCAGAGCCTCTGCTGCTAGCAGGCATCCATAGCCTCGTCAGGGTTGCTTTTTAACCCATATGAGCTAGGATCCTCAATTTATAGTTGGAGAATTCCATTGTTGTTCTACAGAAGAGATCAATGTGTTGGCGTGGTAACTAGATAACCACACTGCCATTCACTGGGAAGTAGCAAAAGTGATTAGGTCAGCTCGTGATGAGACCTCCTGTTCTAAGGATATTGTGGCTATCCAATGGATCATAAACCTGGTGTGGTGGCCATAGTGGGAATGTCACTTCGCTACAACCTTATGAACATGGTAGGCTGGCTCTTTAATGAGACCCCCTATCCTCTATTTGTAGACAATATTTTGTTTTTTTTACACCTTTTATGATAAATAGAGGAAGGCTCAGTACTCCTTAAGAGTGGGGATGGTGGAAGAAGTTTGAACATGTCAATAGAAAGAAAATATACTCATAATTTTCCTTATAATAGATAGAGAGAATTGTAGCCAGGAGAAGTGGAACCAACATGGTAAAGATGATCAATCAGTATCATATACAACATAAATCAATATAGTAAAGCAATATATAAATAATTGTGTCCCTTTTGTTTGTTTAAAAAAAAAAAAAACCTATCATCAAAAAGTTGTCTTGTTAAAGATCATAACGTCAAGGATATTCACTTGCTTCAATAGACTCCATAATTTTTTTCCTCATAAAAGTATTGTACTTCATGCGATGCAAGGGAATCAATAAAATGTGGTTGAGATGAATTAGGAATAATCGCACAAGAGGGAGGAAGGGTTTTTCTCAAAAATGTTCCCAAAGTGTTGTTCCCTTGAAGGAACAACAAAAACACTCAAAAAAGTGTTGTTCCTTTTAAGGAACAACAAAATTACACCCAAAAAAAGTGTTTTTCCTTAAAAGGAACAGAAAAAACACTCAAAAAATGTGTTGTTCCTTAAAATGAACAGCAAAAACACTCAAAAAATGTGTTGTTCCTTAAAAGGAACAACAAAAAATACACCCAAAAAAACTTTTGTTCCTAAAATGCATGCGAAAAGGTGATGTTCCTTAAAAGGAATAGCAAAAAAATACACAAAAAAGTGTTGTTCCTTAAAAGGAACAGAAAAAAAATCAACACACGAAATTGTTGTTCCTTAAATGGAATGGCTGCTGTTCCTTAAGAGGAACAGTAGTTGTTCCTTAAATGGAACAGCAAAAAGACAAACACGCGAAATTGTTGTTCCTTAAATGGAACGGTTGCTGTTCCTTAAGAACAACAACAACTGTTCATTAAATGGAACAACAAAAAGACAAACACACAAAATGGTTGTTCCTTAAGAGGAACAACAAAAATACAAACATGCGAAACTGTTGTTCCTTAAGAAGAACGATAACTGTTCCTTAAGAGGAACAACAAAAAGACAAACACGCGAAACTGCTGTTCCTTAAGAGGAACAAAAAAAAGACAAACACGTGAAACTTGGTGTTCCCTGTAGGGAACAGCAAGGGAAAAATAGAAAAAAACTAATGTACAATCTATTATCTAAGAAAATCAGATCAAACAGAAAGGCAAATTTATGTACAGGTTTCAAGAAAAAGTAATTTTTTACAGAATTGGTGCTGCAGAAGAATTTCCTTCTGCAATTGAAAATTGCATGGTGGAGTCCTCATTGTTCAATCGCCAATGAAGCAGAAACTGCAATTTGAAGGAATCAACACCTAAAACACAAAAACATAAGAGAAATCAGAAAAGAAATAACACTTTATTAAGTTACAATAGCTATGATATTTCCTAAAGCAAGAAAAAAAATGATCTCTTTGAAAAATGTTTTGGCAGTAGTGACATGACATGAATCTTCAAATGGAAATCAATTTTTCATTTCTTCTGTTATTAATTCGTTGGGTAATGAATTGGATGAAATTCCCTTGTTTCATTAAAATTTCTTTCAAGAATCGCTCGTCCATAAATTGACCTTCTTTATTCTCCTAAGACCTGCAAAAAACGAGTGTCTACTTACAATAAAACATTAAATCATGGAGAAAGAGAGGTTATCGGGCTCCCCTAATCCAAGAACTATGAAAAAAAAAACAAGTAGCTACTCTGCAAAACAAATCCATAGAAAAATAAAACAAATTGTATTTTTCACCTGCGGGAGAGAAGTGGTCAATCATGCTAACCTGCAGTGTTTTAATCATAAATTATTTTTTTTCATCCAAATTGAGTGATTATAAAGCCAAATGAGAGCTAATTCAAAGGTGTATCTCCAATATAAACATGTTTTAAAAATTCAATGCTATGATATGTCAATTTTACTTAGAACGACCTGTATAATAGAGTCATTTTTTATTTTCCAGCTCAAACCAACAGTTGATATTTCAAGAATAAATTTTTCATTTGATGATGGATTAAGCTGATTCTAATTGGAAATGAAATTATATTCATTTATTTATCTCTAATAGAAACAGTTTTTGAAGAGAAGAATATTTGATGGGTCAAATACGCTAGTGAACAGCCGAGAAAACAAAGTTTCAAGAGTGTTAATTTATGATAAGAAGTCAGTATTTTGGTGATAAATTCCTTATATGATATCGAAATTGAGTGATTAAAATTGCGTTGTAAACTATATTCATAGAGAAATATATCATAGTAACAGGTTTTAATAATATAGTCATTTAGGCCTTCAAAAACTGACTGTCCCAACTCTATTCCTGAGCTGCCTACTAGACACCCTGTCAATGTTTTGGTTATAAGTTTTTTGTTTCAAATCCAAATGGAGTGATTCAAATTGGATTAGAAAGTATAAATAAAGGGATACTTAATATAGAAACAAGTTTTAAAAATATTCACTTTTGGTCCCTCAAAACATGACTGTCCCAACTCTGTTTTCGTAAATTTCATCAAGCCCGCAAGCCAAAAAATATGATATTCAAGCTATTTTTCCAAATTGGTGATAAAAATGAATAAGAGTGTTTGTAGAATTGTTATTTTCAATATAATTCATCTACATACAGAAATAAATAAAAATATTTATCACCGATGTTGATTTCCACAGCGTGTTGCAACAAAAACAATTTTTACATAATAATAAAAATATATTTATTTATGTCCTTATTTATTTATTTTCTCCACTAACCTACGCTTCTTTGAAAATTGAATATGCTTACGTATAAGAGTACTTCCAGTGGAGCCATTTTTGAAATAAGGCCTCTAGTATGTACATAACCAAATTGAAAAAACGCATGTTAATAAATAGTAGGGTATGAGAAGCCAACTTCCCTTGAAAAGATGGTGCCAAAAATTGTTGAAGTATGGAGTGATGCTGCAAACAAATGGAGTGAAACCAATATTCAATGTATCCCTTACTTTATTGATTTCCCATAGCCATCATATCATGAAGTTCTTGAGTGTTTAAAACAACTTGTTGATTCAGGCTAGAAGAAACTTCATTTTCTTTCATAACCTCTACAATTTTTGGATTTAAGACATTCTGAATCTCAGTATAAGTTTTCTCCAATGGTGCATGTGAGATAGAATGGGTGGGAAAGGTGGGTAAATTTTGCAGTTCAACACTGTAAGCATGTTGTACTATTTTATTATGGTGAGGGTGTGGAATGAGTTGAGCAGGAAATTGTGTAGGGAATGGAGCATTTTGATGATGTAGTTGATTGGGTTGAATGGATGATTTTGATGGGCAAGAAAGATGTTGTGGAAGAGCTAGAAGTGTTTGTGCTACAAGATGAGGGAGAGTAGTCATGCAATCATAAGATGAACCATGCCAAACTTTTAGACAATATTGGTAGTGGTTATATTGAGATTGGCATGGCTGCCCTAACATATGAGTATTCCATAATGGATTATGTAAGTAAGAGAATGGAGAGGAAGTGTTTTGAACCATACCTGTAGGCCATGATTTCCATGGTTTTGACCTTACTGTAGCTTCCCCATCTCCTTGATATGCTACTTCCATCCTAGATAAGGAAGAACAACTATCTATGGGATGCTCCTTTCGGTAATGAGGGAAAAACACTTCATCAAATTCTTGATTTTTCTGAACCTGCAAAACATAAAACATTGATTTCAGCTCTTATGTCTCTTGTTCTTGTAGTAAATTTGGAAAAGAAAGAAGAAAATTCTCTATAATTCTTACCAGCCTTGGAAATTCCTCTTGAATACCTTATGCACAATTCACAAACATCATCATATGATAACTAAAAAACATCACTTTTCCCTATCAGATTTAAGAGTTCTAAAAAATCATCTTTGATTCCTTTAAGAATGAGTGTTTTCAAGATTTCTTTTTCCAAATGCTTATGCTTTGATTTTTGAAGGTTATATTGAAATCGCTCTACATATTCCTCCAAGCTTTCATCTTCCCCTTATATCATACCAAAAATATATTCATTGGATTTGCAGTAGTCTTTGTACTTCTTCAAGAAGATGTTCTTCATGTCCTCCCATGTTTTGATGCAGTTCCCACCTAGGCTCATGAACCATCGGAGAGCTGTTCCTTTTAGAGTAAGAGGAAACACTTTCAACCTTTGATAATTAGTACAATAATCATATCCTCTACAAAGTATTTCAAACTCAAATAAGAATGTATCGGGATCTTCATTTGTCAAACCATGAAAATTTGGTAGAGACGATGGGGGAATTATGTGCATTTGTGTCACTCCTCCTAGATCTTTGATATGGAATTCAAAAGTTGAAATGTGAGCCATTTCTTACCATAATAGAATATGTTCTTCATATGTTTCTTTAAGGATCTTCCTTCCAATGTTCCTGTAAATTGGTTAGTGAAATGGGTGGTGCTTACGTCACCACTCGAGTGGAATTACAAGATTTTTTTCAAAATTTCTACCTCTAAAATACAAACGTTCATTTCTACCTTAAATTCATAGCAATTCTGTTGGAAAGTAGGTGGGGGAGCAAGCACTTTACTTGCTCGTTACACAGGTTCTTACCTTCCATTTTTAATACCCAATTATTTCCCAACAACAAATATCAAACATACATCACTCTCTGTGAAATGGCAACACTCTCCCTGGTAACGACACCAAAATGTTGGGTGCTAAAAGGTGCCTTTTAAAACTCCTATTTATCCCACATTAATTATCAACCCGGGAAAGTCCTCTTATTTCAAGATTGTACACAATATGTGCACGCTATAATCCCAAAGAGTAATGTTTCTTAAAATGTAGTATAGATATTTCAAATACAAGAATAAACGGATGCTTTTAATAAATCCCACTTGCAACTAAAGGAAGCTCAATGCTCTAAAAATAAATCATTCTTTCAGCAAAGTAACAACAATTATCAGTCAAGGATACAGTAGTAATAACTCTTTCCTCCGTCAACTGATGTAAATGAAATAAAACATAAACAAGATCCTCAATCTGAGAACTTAGACAGTAATAGCCAATGCCCTTTACAGTTGTTGATCTCACACACAACACACTAAAACAACTAATTGGAAATGATAACTAAATTAAATTAATAATGATGCTAATGGAAGTGGAATAAACACGCTCACTGCAATAATATTCTAAAGCAAAACCAAATACTTGCAGGAAAGAGATGAACAACGAAGCTTATTTAGTAGTAATGAACAACAAAGCTATTTAATAGAAATGAACAGCAAAATCCGAGATGAACAACGAAGCTTTATACTTGAAATGAATAGCATGAAAATATAAGCTGCAAAGGATAGTAATCTTGTTATGGTGGAAGGGAATGGAAACGCGGTTCAATCACAGCTTATGGAATAAAACGATTTCATAAAATATTGAAACAGTAAACTATAAAATAGGGAACTGTAAAGAAATGCGATTAAGGGAAATAAAAATTAAAGCAAACCATCACACGACTGGAATTGTAAAGTAATGGTACAAATAGCAAGTGGATCCACCAGGGCCAGGTCCTTTGCCGCTAGTGAAGCATTTCCAAACTACTCCAGTATAAAATAATGGAACAACAACCGAATTATATATTAATCATGTGTAAAGAAGTTTACAGGCAATCACACTCTGTTTTAACCAACGAGAGTCAATGATCAAAGTGAAAACACAAAAGGGAAAATCTCAATAATGGCAATACATGCTCTCCTTTTATAATTGGAAAGAGGAGAAAGTAAATAGTAAATGTGATACCTCATTAAAAAATTGGATTGTTCCCAACAACTTGATCAGTAAGAAAATATATTTCCATCAATCATTCAACAGGAACATGTCGAATTTGGTATTGAAATTGACATAATTTGGAAAACGGCCACAACAACGAATCAGGGAAAATCATCCTTAGATAACCTTCTGTTTCTCTCAATACAGAACAAATTTGGGAAAATTGTTCTACAATCAAGTTAATTCGGTCCGTTCTGAACAAAACCCATGTTTTGTATTTTCCATATTCTTCTCCATTTTCCCAAAACGTCCAATACAAAACTGATACTTCTTATTCCAGCAAATTTCTGAGTTTGAATATTTGATGATGAGCCGGAGATCAAATCTGCAATCTGGAGAATATCTTGGAGGCTAAAATGACGAGTGATGTTACAAAAAAATTATTAATAAACCATAATTGGTAAAATCATGCATAATCATCAATTTATTAAAAACAAAGGAGAAGAAATAATATTTATCCATAAGAGCATAAATAATTATAAAATGGAATTATATGATAAATTATGATAAATGACATGATAAAGAAGAGTAGAAATGGATGAAATAGGTGTTAAAAAGTGATAATAATAATAACATATTAGCGGCCCAACAATAAACACTAGGGAGAGGAATTTGTGGAGAAAGACAGTCAAAGAGTACTTGGTGAGCTGGAGGAACTTGCCCGATGAGGATTCCATTTGGGAAAGAGAAAATTTTGTAGCATCCATTTTTGTAGTTTCTTGAGGACAAGCAACATTTTGGCAGGGAGGACTGCAATATTCCCAATTAGCAGCAGCTAATTGGTAATATTAATTTTTGGCCAGTTTACCTTTATAAAGTTAAATCAGTTAATAAAGTGGGTGAGGAGATACTTAGCCTACACTTAAGAAAAAACATTCCCTAAAGTCACTTGAGAATATAGTTATTTTGCAGCATGGGGCCTAGGAGGATGAAGTGGCAGTGTGAGGGAAGTGGAAGCGTGGGCCTATGAAAATGTAGAGAGAGAGAGGGACAGCGTGGACCAAGATGGACAACGCAGTTTTGGTGGGGCCTGGGTGAGGGCAAGGCTCTCAAATCATAAAAAGGGGAAGAGGCTCCTCATTCTCTCATTCGATTATGCACCTATGTTTTGTCTCTTGACATTGACCACGCTTTTTTTGTTGAGAAAATTATGCAAGTGTTGTTCAGCACACTAGGTGTCTCCAAGCGGAGATTCCAACCTCAGCCCAAGGGGACTTCGAGTGCCTACTCAGGTGAGGAGTTCTATCTATTGATTTTCAGGTGGTAGTCATAGGATCTTCAGCCAGGGACTATACACTTGCTTGGGAAATGTAGACTCGAGGAGATATCACCTAGTTCGTGGAGGAGGTAGTTCTGGAGTGAGGATTCATCAGGGGGATTCATCCCGGGATAGTGAGAAGGTATCATCCCTTCACTATTCCATAATTTTGGTAGAGAAGAAGGCCACTATTTGTAGAGGATCATTCAGGGCCAACATATTACACTAGGATAGTGTTATTCCTCAAGGGAGGTCAAATTCCAATGTCATCCATTCTAGAATTACTTCCTAGTATTTTATGGGTATTGGGAGGAGATCTCATTCCCAGAGTTTCATATTTTTCTAAGCAGGGGAACAACCCCAAAGAGACATCCTACTCCAGCAATAGTAGTAGCAGCAACATTTTGGAGATAACGCAATCACTGATAGAGAAACCATTCCTTGATCATTTCTGAGAGTATTTATAGCTTGCCTTGTGCAAGCCAAGGTGCCATCATTCTGATCACCTTTGTACCCATTCTATATTTCAGTTATATGATAAAATGGCTCAATTTTCTCCCTATTTTGCATTTTTTATGTGATGTCTCTCTATTTTCTATAGATTCCTGTTTATTTTTCTTTATATTGTTGTTTATTTCTATTCAGAATACTACAGAGGTATCAGAGCTCGTAGACTTGCATCAGCCTGTGGAGCATATTTTCTATGACACCAGTAGGAAAACCATATATCACTTACCGTGGAAGGAAGTACAAGGACCAAGAGTGGAGGCTTGAGACCACTTTTGGAGAGGGAGACAGCATTCCAGTAGTGGATGCAGAGGAGGAAGAACCAATGGCAGGTGAGAAAGATGAAGGAAAGGAGTTTGGGGAACTCGTAAAGTTTGTGCAGGGGATATCGAGAAGGATAGAAGAGATGGGGCATAAGTTTATTGCAGACCAGAGACAGTGTGAAACCCCAAGGGTTTTTCACATCTGAGAAGGTTTCGACAATTCCCACCATTTGCAAGAGCAACTCACAATGCAACAGGTTGTATCACTTGCTCCCCCATGTTCCACGATACCCGCATTTCTAGCTACAAGCACTGGAGCAAGATCACCTCAGGAACCAGAGCCAATTCATATGGGTGATTATTTTTCCAAGTATCAGTCCTATGGGTGAGAGTTTGGCGAAGCTCTCACTTTCCATGATTTTATTTAGCTCAAGAAGGATAGCCAACCCCATAACCAGAACAGAGCGGGTAGATACACACAGGATCGGGACATGCAGCATATAGTGGGAATATTTTTCTTGCTAACATTTGACGAGTCCTCAAAATGTTCGGCAAAGGCTTGGGTGGAGAATTTGGATATCTATTTTCAGCTTAATCAAATAGCAGAGGGAGAAGCCATCAAGGTGGCAGTGCTACACCTAGAGCGAGAGGCCCGTGATTGGTGGTTCCACGGGATGGCCACACTGGGTCACTTGGCTGTGATAGAGTATGCGGAGTTCACACGGAGACTGGTAGATAAGTTTTCTTGGAGAGATCCGGAAGAGCACTTTGTTGAGCTGACCAACCTCATACAGACCAGGAACCCAGACACCTACATTTTTGAGTTCTTGAGGCTTTCCGTGATGGTACTTGACTTGTCCTCAGCTAGGATGATATACATGTTTATTGATGTGTTGGTAGAACCTCTGCATGGTTTAGTTAGATGCACGAGGCCTACTACGCTTCATGATGCAGTTGGGAAGACTAGATATTTGCAGGATGCCCTACCTAGGACCAGAGCTCTTTTCCCCCAGGGACCGACATTTCAGCAAAAGGGGAAGGACATGAGGGTTCCACCTCCAAGGGGGAACCAAGGCCAGGGGCCTTTGGTCAATGAGACCCAGAGAGAGATAAGATGGAAGTAGCTATGCTTCACATGCTAGGATTCGTGGACACTGGGACATCGATGTGCCTCTAGGAAGGCACACTACATAGAGGTATTCTCCGACAATGATAGGGAAGAGGATGCATTTTAGGAGATGGAGGCAGGAGGCAGTGCTGTAGTATAGAGATGGGATCATCCACCACCTCCACCACCAAGATCGGGAGCGGCAACATTTCCATCTACTGGGAGGGTCCTTTCTTCTTTCCGAGGGGTTCACAAATATTTGACACTGCGTGTCCAGGGTACCATGTAGGGACAACCTGTTCTAGTACTAGTGGACTGTGGGGCCACCCACAATTTTATTGACGCAAAGTTGGTAGAGCGGAGGATCATACTGATAGAGAGCTTTGATGGATTTTCAGTGTTGGTACCAGGTGCCAGAACTATGCAGTGCACCAGATATGTGCCAACTTTGGGAGTGAACATGGGGGCTTACACTCTGATGGATCATTTCCTTGTGGTGAACATTCCTGACACCAATGTGATACTAGGAGTGCAGTGGTTGATAACGCTTGGGAAGGTCACTACAGACTGGGAGACCTTGGAGATGGAGTGGACAGACAAGAATACCAGTAAACATGAGATGATTCAGGGCATGCACACTAATCCTCCACGGATAGTTTCAGCACACTGGATGGAGGCAGAATTCTTGAAGGGAGACATAGAGTGGGAAGTTGAGCTGCATGATTCAGAGGCAGGGTCTATGGGACAGGCCATACACCCAGATGTGCAGTCAATTTTGGACAGATATGCTACATTTTTTGGCAATATACCACTGGGGCAGCCACCAGAACAAGGGTTTGAGCACACCATTGAGTTGCAGCATGGAATTCAGGCCATGATTACTACACCCTATAGGCATCCCAAAGCCTATAGGGATTATATTGAGAGATATATTCATGAGTTCTTAGCGCTGGGACACATCTGACCCAACACTAGCTCGTTCTCTTCTTCTGTTGTACTGGTGAAGAAGAAAGATGGCACACTGAGGATGTGCATCGACTATTGGACTCTTAGTAAGAAGACCATGAAGAACCAATACCCCATCTTGTAGATTGATGAGCTGATGGATGAGTTGAGGGGGTCGAATTTCTTCTTTAATATTGATTTGAGGTCGAGTTACCATCATATCTGAGTGAGGGACCAGGATGTCCCCAAGACAACTTTCAAATGTCACTATGGCCACTTTGAGTTTTTGGTGATGCCCTTTGGGCCAGCCAATGCACCAACCACTTTCCAGTCCTACATGAACCACATCTTCCATTGTCAATTGTGGAAATTTGTGTTGGTATTCTTCGATGACATCTTCATATACAACCGGACATGGGAGGATCACCTACCGCACATTGAGGCTGTATTGCGCATTCTGGAGGAGCAGCATTTTTATTCTAAGCTCTCCAAATGTTATTTTGGACTAATAGAGATGCTCTATTTGGGGCATATCATTGGTGTGGATGGAGTGAGAGTCCATGAGGAGAAGATCAGGACCATCCAAAATTGGCTGGAACCGAGGAACGTGACTGAGCTTTGGGGCTTTGTAGGCATCTGCACCTACTACCTGAAGTTTTTCAAGGGGTTTTTCCAACATTCTTCACCTCCACAGATCTTACCAAGAAGGGGGCATTCAGTTGGATGGACACAGTGCAGAGGGCCTTTGACAGGCTTGAGGAGGTGATGAGCAACTATCTAGTTTTGGTGTTGCTGGATTTCATGCAGCCTTTTGTACTGGAGTGTGATGCATCTGGAGAGGTGGTAGGCGTAGTCTTGATGTAGGGAGGCCACCCCATATCTTTCAAGAGCAAGAATTTATTACTGCATGAGAGGTTGTATCCCATATATGACAAGGAAATGGTGGCTATCATGCATGCATTGGCCAAGTTTCGGCAGTACTTGGTGGGAAACATGTTAAGGGTGAGGATTTATCACAACAGGCTTCGGTTATTTCTACAGCAGAATCAGTTGCAAGAGAGGCAGTAGAAGTGGGTCAAAAAGATCCAGGCATATGAATTTGACATTGAGTATGTCAAAGGAAAGAACAATGTGGTGGCCGATGCTCTTTCAGGTAGACCGACAACATTGTCTCTAATGAGCTTAAACACGAACTAGAGGGCTCAGTTACTGGTGGAGTAATCCAAGGACTGTTTTTCCTATAAGATACTAGATGGAAATGTCACGGATGATAGGTACAGAATGATGAATGAGGTGATATACTTTAGGGATAGGATCTTCTTGACTGGGAGCTCCTAGCTCAAGGATAAGGTACTATGTGCCTCACATGACTCACCACAATTAGGTCACCAGGGTTTCACCAAGATATACATGGCCATCAGGGAGAGGTTCTCTTGGAAGGGCCTCAAGGACGAATTACTACGACATGTCAGGGAGTGCAAGGTGTGTCAACAGAACAAGGGGGAGATGAACCATCCAGCAGGGTTACTTTAGCCACTTCCCATCCCAGAGGGAAAGTGGGAGAGAATTTCAATGGATTTCATCATAGGTTTGCCCACAGTTCAGGGCAAGGATTGCATCTTTGTAGTCATTGATCAGAAGAAAAAAAAAAGTATGTACACTTCTTCACTATATCAGTGTGGTACACAAAAACACAGGTAACATAGTTGTTTTTTAGGGATGTTTTTCAGGTTGCATGGTCTTCCGAAGACCATTGTCAGTGATCAGGACAGTTTTTTCATGGGTGGCTTTTGGCGGGAGATATTTCATTTGGTGGGTACATAGTTGACTCTGAGTACCAGTTATCACCCTCAGATAGATGGGCAAACAGAGATAGTGAACAAGTGGCTAGAAGGCTACTTGTGAAACTGTGTCACAAGGCATCAGAAGGCATGGTTACATTGGTTACATCTGGGAGAGTGCTGCTACAACACCACTTTTCACATGTCCATTGGTATGTCTCCATTCTATGCTTTGTATGGATATCATGCTTTGTTTTTGCAGATGTGATTTTTCGTGCTGGCAAGGCCCCCAGGGCCAAGGTCTAGATCCAAGAGAGTCAGGCTATACTCTAGGCTCTTAAGGATAACTTTCTACAGTGCATAACCATCAAAAGTTGTATGTTGATAGAGGATGTGTTGAGAGGAGGTTTGACGTACGAGACTTGGTCTACCTACAACGTCAGCCATACCGATAGTCCACGCTGAAGTAGAAGGGGGCTGAGAAGCTCAAGCCTCACTTCTATGGACCATACAAGGTGATCTACAGGATTGGGGAGGTTGCATATGAGATAGAGTTGCCTACAGGTAGCAGGATCCATAACATATTCCATGTATCATGTATGTAAAAGGCATTGGAGCAGAAGGGGACTGTAATATATGAGCTTCTACCAACATATGATGAGGAGCATTTGGTGTTGCAGCCAGAAACCATCATAGACACTAGGGAGAGGAAGTTGTGGAGCAGGAAATTCAGAGGGTACTTGGTGAGGTGGAGGAACTTGCCGGATGAGGATGCCACTTGGGAGAGTGAGAAAAATTTGCAGCATCCTTCTTTGTAGTTTCTTGAGGACAAGCAACGTTTTGGTGGGGAGGACTGTAATATTCCCAATTAGCAGCAGGTAATTGGTAATATTAATTTTTGGCCAGTTTACTTTCATAAAGTTAAATTAGTTAATAAAGTGGGTGAGGAGACACTTAGCCTACACTTAGGAAATAAACATTCCCTAAAGTCACTTGATTATATAATTATTTGGCAATGTGGGGCCTAGGAGGATGAAGTGGCAGCATGAGGGAAGTGGTAGCATGGGTGGCATGGGCCCATGATAGTGCAGAGAGAGAGGTGACATCATGGGCTAAGAGGGATAATGCAATTTTGGTGGGGCCTAGCTGAGGGAAAGGCTCTCAAATCATAAAATGGGAAGAGGCTCCTCATTCTCTCATTCGATTATGCATCTATGTTTTGTCTCTTGACATTGAGCATGCTTTTTTTGTTGAGCAAAGTATGAAAGTGTTGTTCAACACACCGGGTGTCTCCGAGCAGATATCCCAACCTAAGCCCCAGGGGACTTCGAGTGCCTACTTGGGTGAGGAGTTCTATCTATTGATTTTCAGGTGGGAGCCATAGCATCTTTAGTCAGGGATTACACACTTGCTTGGGCAGTGCAGACTCGGGGAGATATCACACAGTTCTTCGAGGAGGCAGCTTCGGGAGTGAGGATTCATTAGGGGGATTCAGCCCAAGATAGTCAGAAGGGATCAACCCTTCATTATTCCATAATTTTGGTAGAGGAGGAGGCCACTATTTGTAGAGGATCATTCAGGGCTAGCATTTTACATAGGGATAACGTTATTCCTCAAGGGAGGTCAAATTCTGAGGTCATCCATTTCAAAATTCCTTCCTGGGATTTTTTGGGTATTGGGAGGAGAGCTCATTCCCGGAGTTTCATATTTTTCTAGGCATGGGAAGAACCCCAAAAATCCATCATATTCCAGCAGTAGGAGCAGTCTGGTAGCAACAGCAACAACATTTTGTAGATAATGTAGTCACTGACAGAGCAGCCATTCCTTGGGCATTTCTGAGAGTATTTCCAGCTTGCCTAGTGCAAGCCAATGTGCCATCATTTTGATCACCTTTGGACAAAGTGTATCTTCCCATTATATAATAAAATGGTTCAGCATTCTCCATATTTTTCATTTTTTATGTGATGTCTCTCTATTTTCTATAGATTCTTGTTTATGTTGCTTTATATTGTTGTTTATTTCTATTCAGAATATTACAAAATCATTGTTGGCAACAATAACCAAATAAAAATTACTTGGTTCTAATGTTTATTTTGCAGGAGTGTTGTAGTTAGGAATTGTTGATTATACCATTAGAAAACAATTGGTATTAGAATATTACAATTGGTGTCAACATGGTGTTTCAGTGAGGTTTGGTTATCCTTTTACATTGATGTCAAAATGGGAGAGTATTATTATCCACTAGCGAAGAGTGAGACCAACCATCCATGGAGAATTGAATTAAGGTAAAAGAAGACTAGTTGGGGATGTGGTTATGTCGTTTCCATCAATAAAAATGTGGGATATTGTTGGTAGCATGGTGTTAACATTGATGTCAACAGTTCAGTTAGCTGTGTGTTGACATTGATATGAATAGTTGAGTTAGCTATGTGTTGGCATTTATGTCAACAGTTATAGTTCCTTGTGCATGGTTTTGATGAATATATAGTGTATTGATATTGCTGCATATGGTTTCCATGGCATTTACAAATCATATGATGTAGGTGTGAGTATATATGGTGGAGTAGAGTCTGAGTATTACAATATATATGTTATTACTATGTGAGAAAATCATACACATGTTGATGTCCAAATTAGGAAGGGTTGCATACATGATCTTATGTGTGAAATAAAAAACCATGGGATTTACTAGGCTATTTTTCGAAGATATTTGAATGAAACAAGTTCCATTGATATGGTAATGCATAACTACTTTGATCAGGTCTGCAAAATGAAGTGGATTGCAATTAATAAGTAATGATTTCGTCTAACTTGATCATGGGGCAAGCTAGTTTAAATCCTTGTGCCATGTCCATTGCAGAGGTTGGAAGTAGAGAAATTCAGAGCTAAATGTATACATATGTAGTAGAGGCTAGTTTCACATGTGCTTATTGAGTGTGGCTACAAATTTTTTTGATCAAGATAATAATAGGTTACTCACATATGAAGAAGAGTGATTGGCAGAGTTTTTTTTATTGTGTATATAACAAAGTATCCCATTAGGATTTTGAGGTTAATGTATTGTTGATGGTGTTTTGCAGGAATTAATTGATATTTTTGATGCCTGAGTGTTTTTTGTTGCAAATATTTATATGAATTCTTTATATTGATGTAAAATTCATGCAAAGATGAGTGCTAGCATTGTAAGGTTATATTGTTTGGTTAATATGACAGATTTTATCCAATGTAATAGCAGAGATGTATGATTTTTCTAGGATTTTTGTATCTTTGTGAGTATGGATGAGGTTGATAGCTTGATGTATTATTTCTAGGATTTGAAAGAAAATGAATTGTTTGGAGAGTAGAGTGTGTTTTCATTGTTGTTGATGTTCTTGTGCTAGTGATGAAATTAATAGGATCAATAGAGATTGTTTTGTATTCAGTTTGAGAAAAGAGGTTTACATGGGTCTAGTGTCAAAATAAATGAAATAATACTCACAATTGTTTTTTGCAAAGCTACATGGGCCTAGTCTGAAAACTATGGAAGGTGGTCCACAAGGGGGTTGGGGCCTTCAAGGGGAAATTGGTGATCTAATAGCAAGTGGTGGCTTACTGACTCAGGGAATGGTGGCTTCCTTCAGGTTGTGTCCTAAGAAATTGTGAGCGATGGATTCCCGTAAATGGTGGCCTGGGAAACTATTGGAGGTTGGGACCTCCAAAAGGTTGGGGCCTTCATGTAATTGTGGAGGTGGTGGCTTTTGTCAGATAGTGTTTTGGAGTGATTGTTTCTAACATGCATCACAAGTCATGGCTTACACATTGATGGTGTCCAATGCATGATGTAAAGAATACTAAGTAATAAGAAGAAGAACAAACCATAGTACGATGGTTTTTCTCTCGGAATAGTTTCCACCTAATATCTGTTGTCCTCATGTGTTGATGATATTTTATGTTTTGCTCATATTTATTGTTTCTCTCATGTTTTATTATTCATGTGTTAATATACTATGAGATGTTTGGTACTACAGGTTACATTGGTGCTACTAGTTAATGTTCAAATAGTTTTTAAATTGAAGTAGAGTAATAAAATGATGTTTATCAAATTCTATGATGTTATGTGTGAGAAAAGCATGTACATACATGTGTTAATTTTTTTATATTCAATTATATTTCTTAGCATGCAAAAAGGAGAAAAAAATTGGTGATCCATACTGCACAATACTTATTCATGCGCCCATATCAATATTTTTAAGCTCCCAACACTATGGATTTTAAATACCACCACCCACAACATCACCACTTTTTAACTCATGAAAATATCTTGAAATGCTTATTTGAATATTTTTTCCCATATAAATCAAATTCTAAAGAGAACCAAGTATTACTTAACTTTATTAAGTTCCAACAGACCAAATACAGTTTTAGTGGAAGTTAGCCATCATCATCATCATTCTTGTAGTGATCATCATAATTGTTTTCATCACCATTATACAAGTTTCCTCTCCATCCCATGTCATCATCATCGTCATCATCTTCATCTTCATTATCATCATCACGAGAAAAAATTGATGATAATATATTTACACCGAAGGTGTCCCTTTTTGAATTGGTTAGGATAGGCATTCGTCTAGCCTTTTCATCTTCGCTTGACATCTCTTTGTCTGATGTTTTTCCCATTAAATGACATCAGGTCAAAATTGACCGGTGGCATCTGTTCAAAATTTACCCTAATCCCACAATCCCCCGTGGCATAGGATCCGTCCCCTAAGGCGTTCAAAGTGCAACCTGTGTGGCTCCATAAGAAGCCAGAGAAACCTATTGGTGCATCTAGCTCATTTAACAATTACTCGTGCATCTATCTCGTTGAAATTTGATTGTATCCATTCTCAAATTATAATTTTTATGTAGTTTTGTATACTCTCCTTATACAAATTTCCCCTCTATTTCCCCTGTATTTAATATTTTGTGCAATTCTTCGAAGAATCCCCATAGTATTTTGTATAGAAATCTTGTTCGGGATATTTCATTATACATAAATTCTTTTGGGTTTTCATGAGATTGGGTGAATTGTATTTAGATTAAAACAAAAAATTCTCAAGAGAGGGCTTCAATATTATATTTATTTAAAACATAAATCCCTCATGATATCCAAGAGATAAATCATTGCTTCGTTGATTGTTCTGTGCATACCCAAATCGAAATTGTTGTTGGATTTTTTTTGCTATTGATACCTATATAAATCCCCTTTTCGGGTTCATTGATTTGCACATATCTAGGTATGAAACCCAAAGTATACATATATTTGTTCTTGTTTGATAAGTCACTATGGTTTTTAATTGGACTTATATAAAGCTCTGCTATCTTTAGTGGAATTAGTTTTGTTTTCCTTGAAATTTTTCATAATGTATATGGGTATTCTTCCCTATAAAATTGGCACATTGTTTGGAAGTATTGTAGCCCATGATAAGATTTCATATTCTGAGACATCATCTGACTATTACCTAGATGGGGTTGGAAGGATGGTATAAGCTCAATGGAATCCTCATTCAGGCTTGAGTAGAGAACATCAGAGACCTAAGGTGGATTTTAATATGCAACCATAACTACTTTCTTCACCTTATGTGAGCCCATGTAATTCTTCTCCCTTTGCGAATGACTAGAATAGAAGGTCTGCTCATATCCCAGTAGGATAACATGGGGGAATTTGGCCAAATTTTTTAGTGGCCTATAAGGAATTTGAGACCCAAACCCATGCTTCTCCTTTCACTAATATGGAAGTTAGACCTGGCACCCAATTTGAGGAGAGTTATGAAGAAAAAGTGCATGCTTCGCCTCTGGCTGCTATGAAAAATCATAGAGCCAGAGTCTCTACATTTTTTATGCTCCCTTTGGATAGCATAATCCATAAAAAATATCGTCAATAGACAAAAGGATATGAATGCCAGTCTTCAGACCTTGAAGATTGCTCGTGTTGAGGGAATTATGGTGGATTCTTGGTGGGGTATTTTTGAATGGGAAGTTCTAGGCTAGTATAAATTGTATGGATATAGAGAGCTACTAGCAATGGTGAAGAAACATTGATTGAAATTATAGGATGCAGTGTCCTTTCACCATTGTTGCGAAAATGTTGGGGATCCTTTCAAGTATGAACGCTAAAATTCCCTGTAAAAATTTAATATTTTCTCCGTGAAATTTCATTTTATTTATGTGAAAATATTCCTTCTTCATGCCTTATATTTGTTCATGAATTGAATTTTTATGTGGTTTGTGATCGTGCAATATTCCATTGCCTAAATGGGTCATGGAAGAAATAAACAATGATAATGATCTGGCCTACACAGATCAATGGGGCAGGCGAAACTAAGAGTATATTTTGTTGGGATGTGATAATATCCTAGATTTTAAGTGAAGAATGCATGTTCAATGATATGCTGATTAGATGAGGAGTTTCAAGGAGAATTTAAAGGATCTACTGAGAGAAACCATTGTGGTAATATTTATCCTATAATAGAATATAACTTCTTTGGGACAAATGTTTCTTATTTCCCTTGTATTATCTTATGTTAATTAGTTACAGTTACATGATTATTTTCTTGGTCACATGTGTTTTTTTTTTGTAAAGTTAAGCAGATTGTATTAGTCTTTTTGTGTAAAATTACAAAGATTCCTGGGATTCAATGTGACCTCCCGGAGATGCAGCTTTCCATGTACAGAATCGCTGATGATTGAGGCCGCGTGGCCAGTATAACTGTGCCTGTAGCTCCAAACACGTTGGCGCGCCCAGAAGGTCCGGTCAGCACAGAGCTGCGCTTTCTGAAGATGGTGATCTAGCATTCTGCCCTGCGGAATTTCGTTTCAGAGGCCGGTGTGATGGGATTCTGCGTGAATTTGGTCAGTCCTGTAGGCTGTGTTGTTCCTTGGGGCGTGAATTGTTCATGATTTGGAGTTTTCCATCGATTGAGTTTGCCATGATTTGCCATCGATTGAGTTTGCCATCGATTGAGTTTGCCATGATTTGGAGTTTGCCATCGATTGAGTTTGTCATCGATTGAGTTTGCCATGATTTCCTAGAATAAGGACCCCTTGTTGCCTAGGCTTGCATTTGCAGATCCGCTTGTTGGATATCGTGGCATTTGGCTTTGATTTCTCCCTCCTCTTGATCATGCCAGAGGCTGTGGTACTCTGCCAGATTGGAGTCAATCCCTTCATTTGCCAGTGCATCAGCTAATTTGTTCGCTTTCCTTCGAACGGCTTGGAAGGTGATCCCGTTCCTGTTGCAGAGTTGGTTTTGGAGATCTTTTAGTATTGCTGACAGCCTCCAGCTTGGGGTTACTCTGTGCACCTGTGCGCCCATCTGGAGTTTCCTATTCATTCATATTATTATCTCTGAATCGCCCTCCACTATCAGAGGTAGGAGCCTGTATCTATTCGCCAGTGTGAGGCCTTGGAGGAGAGCGATGAGTTCTGCAGCGTTGTTGGTATTCACTCCGAGATTGCCATGATAGATGAGGTGGATTGCTCCTGTGTGATCCCATACTGCTCCCCCATAGCCTGCCATGCCCGGGTTTTGTCTTGAAGCCCCATCGAAGTTGAGTTTGAAAGTGTTGAAGGGGGGCAGAGTCCATTTGTCCTGCACCATTGCTGTTGAGGTCTAGTTCCTTCCAGCAGAGTTGGTCTTTGTTTGTAGATGCAGGATCTGTATTATTCTTGTCTCGTTTGGTGAAACGTTGCCCTCTGTCTTCTGAATGCCTTTGGCGTTGACTGTTTCTGTGATGAGCAATCGAACCTTCCTTATCAGCATGTGAACTCCTGTGGCTATGTTTTTGAATATTCTTGTGTTTCGCTCTTTCCATAGGGTCCAAACTATTGCGCCCGGAGCTAGATTCCAAGCACTGTTGACCAGGGGGTTGGAGGAGATGGAGGATCTCCACTGGCTTAAGGAATATTGGATGGAGTTTCTATCTCTATCTGACTGTCTGAAGACCATGGCCATGTCATCCCACAGGGAGCAAGCCATGGGACAGGTATTGAGCAGGTGATTTAGCGTTTCCGACCCATTCTCGCAGAGCATACATCGAGAAGGGCCAAAAAAACCTCGTTTCTGAAGGTTGTCCCATGTGAGAGCCCTGTTATGCAGGACTAGCCAAGAGAAGAGTGTGATTTTTGGCCAAGTTCCTCTGCTCCACAGGGTTTGCCATTTGTGGTCTTCTTGCTGATCCGGGGTGGTTGCCAAGAGCTTATAAGCTTCTTTGAGGTTGAACGTGCCTTTGGGGTTGCTTCCCCATCTAAGGATGTCCTCTTTTTCGGATCTGAGGATTTTCCTTTTGTCCAAGTCTTGTAGAAAAAGGTCTACATTCCCTGGGCCTGCTGGGGTATGCCATTGTTCTCTAGAGATCCAGTTCTGCCATATGATTGCTTCGTTTGCCGGTTGCCAGTAGTCTGCTACCGTAATCTTGCCTTCCTCCTGCATGGCACTTTTCAGAGTATGCCAGTCTGGGTGTTCCAAGATTGGAAGCTGCTACCAGGCATCTTCCCAGAATAGGGCTGTGTTGCCTTGGTGTATTTCCCAGAAGCTATGCTGCTGAACAATATGTCTATTTTTCCATGCTTTGTTCCAGATTGGGGATCCTTGAGTGGTGCCTGTAAGCCGGATGAGGTCTTTATCCCTGATTTGGGTTGTATACTTCGCTTTCCACAGGGCGCCCCAGAGGGAGTCAGGATTTTCAACCCATCTCCACCAGATTTTTGCTGCTACGGCCTTGCTTAATAGCTCAGGGTCTCGGAGGCCCAAACCTCCCTCCATTTTTGGTTTGCAGATGTCTATCCATTTGAGGAGGGCCCATTTGGATTTCTTATAGGGTCCATTCCAGAGAAAGGAGCGCTGAATGTTTCGGATGGTCTTGTAAGCCACCTTAGGGGCTGCAAGTGCTGAGAACATGTAGGCTGGCATGGTTTGAAGGATGGGCTTTACCAATATCAGTCTGCTGGCCATATTTAGAGCCCGGTGGGTCCAGCTGCTTAGCCTGGCTTTCATTTTGTTGAGAAGGGCTTCCCAGTTGCTCGATCTATAGGCATGTTCCAAAAGCGGAATACCAAGGTATTTGGTAGGAAGGGAGTTCTTTTGAATATTTAGAATTCTGCTGAGATTTCTCTGCACAAGAGTGGATGTGTTGAAGAAATGTTTTTTGGATTTGGTTAGATTGATTTCCATACCTGAGGCATCCGAGAAGGTTTTTAACACCTTGCTGATGGTTCGAGCTTCCTGTGCTGTGGGGGCGCCCATGAGCATGGTATCGTCAACGAATTGCTGATGCGTTATAGTGGGTCCTTGGTGTGCCGGTTTGATACCTTTGAGTTGGTTCTGCTTCTTTGCCTTGGTTAAGGATCTTCCTAGCCCTTCATCCATTATGATGAAGAGAAAAGGAGACAGGGGGTCCCCTTGTCTTATACCTCTGGATGGACTGAAGGGTTGTAGGGGTCCTCCATTAAGCAGGATAGAGAAGAAAGCACCTGAAACCAGTGCCATTATCCAGTTTGTCCATAGCTCACTGAATCCAAAAGCTTGGAGGATTGCTTTCATATATTTCCAGCTGATTCTGTCAAAGGCCTTGGACAGATCAAGCTGGATTAACATACCTGGAGATCTATTTGTTTTGAGAGAGTGCAAAACTTCCTGGGTGAGGATTATGCTGTCAGTGATCTGCCTTCCTTCGACGTAGCCCGTTTGCTCTTGAGAAATGATTGAGGGGAGGACTGATTTGAGTCTGTCTGCCATCAATTTGGAGAGGATTTTATAGAGGACATTGCAAAGGGCTATGGGGCGGAACTTGTCAGGGGAGTCGGCCTGGTTCGATTTGGGGATTAAGGTAAGGAAAGTGGCATTGATGGCAGGCAGGACTTTCTTGGTTCTGTGAAAGTTTCTTACGAGAACAAAAAGATCAGCTTTAATAATGGGCCATCACGCCTTGAAGAATTCAATTGTAAATCCGTCAGGTCCGGGGGCCTTGTTCGTGGCCATGGAGAAGACGGTTTCTTCAATCTCCTGCTCAGTAAACTCTCTTAGAAGGAGGGCGTTTTGATCCTCTGTAACTAAGCTGGGTATGGCTCCCAAAATTTTCTTAATAGCTTGGGATCGATCTTGAAGAGGTTCTCTGAGAAGAGAGGTGAAATAGGAGTTTAGCTCAGATCCGATGTGATCCCGTGAGAAGACTTGATCGCCATCTGCAGTCTTGAGGGATAGGATGCGATTAAAAACTCTGTTCTGTATGGTGGACTTGTGAAAGAAGCTGGTGTTGCGCTCGCCCTGTTTTAACCATTGCACTCTCGATTTCTGTCTCCATAGTATCTCTTCCTGCTTTAGTCTTTCTTCCCATTGCCTTTGCAGAGTCGATTCTTGAGTGTTGCGTTCCTCATTGGGCCCTTCTGTGATCAGAGTTTGTTGGAGATTCACCATTTTTACCTCAAGTTCTCTTTTGGCTTGAAATATGTTGCCGAAGGTATCTTTGTTCCATTGTTTGAGGTTGGTCTTTATAATCTTGAGCTTCTGCTGGATTATGTACATGATGTTTTCGCTTCTTATGGTGGTTTGATTCCACCAGTTTTGTATGTTCTCCATGAATGATGGGTGCTCTGTCCAGAAGGCCTCAAATCTGAAAGGTCTGTTTTGGGGTTTATCCAAATTGGTGAAGTGGACCTGCACTGGCCAGTGATCAGATCCTCCTATGGGCAGAATGCTGGCCTCCATGTCTATGTTTTGTAACAGAGTGGATTCCGACATGAGGAATCTGTCAAGCCTTGAAGCTATCTGCCGGTTTCCTCCTTGCTTGTTGTTCTAGGTATGTAAACCATTGACGGTGGGGATGTCAATGAGTTTGGAAGCAGCAATAAAATTGTTGAATGCTTCCGAGTCCTTATCTAGTCTTCGTAGGCCTCCCTTTTTCTCTGCAAGATTGGTAATCATATTATAGTCTCCTCCTAAAAGCCAGTGATCTGCCCCATGGTGTTGTCTGACCTCATCTAGGTCAAGCAGCATCTCCAGCTTTTCCTGAAGTCGTTGGGGTCCATATACATTGGTAACGCAGATCGATTGCCTTGAGTCTGGCATGTTGAGAATCACCGATAGGGAGTGCTTGGTGGACAGAGCATTTTGTACTATGAATTTGCTTTTGTTCCAGAATGTGATCAACCCTCCTGCTTGCCCGATTGCATCGATGCTAATGCATTGACGACTGTTGGAAACGAGTTTTTTGAGAATTTCCATGCTCTTGGAAGAGCATTTGGATTCTTGCAGTAGGACGATGTCTGGGTGCTGTGAGAATAGGCGGTTTTTCAAGATCCTTCTTTTGGAGGTGATGTTGAGCCCCCTGATGTTCCAGGTTGTGATTTTCATTGAGCAGTCTTTGGAGCAGAAACGACCAATGCCCTGATTTTTCCCTCGTTGATTAGGCGTCTGCCCAGCTCTTGTATCTGTTGTCTTGTGGATTTGCGCCCTCTTTTCTTGCCTGGTCCCTGTGGTTTATATTGATCCAGATCCATGTTGGCTTGTATACCTGTTTTGCTGTTATTTCCCCATTTCCTTTTGGCTGCATTCTGGTTTATGTATTCCAACTGCAAGTAGGCCATTTCTATCTTCTCCAAATGGTCTTGAGGAATGGCATCGACTCCTAATTTGGACCATTGCTCGTTGACCTTTTGAAGATCTAGATCACCAAGGATCTCCTCCAGAGGATTGTTTGAGGGGGTTGTTGAGGGCTGATCTAAGTGCATTTCTATGCTTTGCTGGGTTTGCTCAGAGGTTTGGCTGGTGGTAGGCTGCAGGGGAGAGGAGTGTTGTTGGTTTTGCGGTGCCTGGGCAAGGGTTGGGCCAGAGGTTGAGCTTGGAGCTTTGGTGGTAGGCGTGGGTTGGCTTGAATCTGGAAGATCGTGATGAATGGGGGCCAGAGGAGATGATGGGTGCTCCGATGAGTCAAGGTTGCCCAGAATTTCAAAGCTATTTTGCTGTGTGGAGGTCTTATTAGTGGGGGTACTATTGGTGGGTTGTTTTGGAGTCTTTTTGCTTCTCCTCCCTTTAGTCTTTCTTGAAGCTGGGGTAAAACCAAGTACTGTAGTATCTGCTTGTTCCTGTTGAGCTTTGGGCTATGGTTGATTGACAGGGCATCCGTGGCTGAGATGTCCATGCTGGCGGCAGGTTCGGCATCTGAATGGGATATTTTCATAATCAATGGTTTGCTTCCATTGCACTCCTCTGTGGATCAGCTCCATATGGCCTGGGAGGGGTCCTGAAATATCCAGGTAAACACAGATTCTAGCATAAGCAGTGTACTTACCTTGTGATGTTAGATCTGAGGCTTTGATGAAGACTCCCAGCTGGTTTCCAATGGCCTCCAAGATACGCTTGTGCCAGTAATCCATAGGCAGAGAGTGAAGGCGAATCCATACTGGAACTTTTTTGAAGTCCTCCTGTTCTGGAGCGAAGTTTGGTCTCCAGTATGTGATGTATAGTCCGGAAGAGTTGTAGAAATATGGTTCTCCGTCGAAGATTCGATCTCTGTCATCCCTGTGGGCGAAGATGACGGTGAAAAAGCTCCTCGATCCCAGATGGAGCTCGAAATCCCCTTTGGGTTTCCATCTCTGGTTTATCCACCAGCATAGAGCCTTTTCGTTCAGTCGGACCCCCATGAATCTGCAGATCAGGGCGTGTTTGCTCATGTGATCTTTGTATTCATCTATGCATGGATCTTCAATGATTAGTCTTGGTATTTCCTTCGAAATTGGCTTGCATGGGGACGAATTTTTTTCACTGTGTGTCTATTGGGAATGTGCCCTGCTGACTCAGTTCCATTTGGCTCCGTTTCGTGGCTGATGCCTTCAGATCTGGAGTTGGTAGGGAAGTTGGAGGTTTCCAAAGGGATGCTGCCAAAAACGAAGGGCGTAAAGGAATAAGGGGGGGTCGGACCCCCCCCTGAGTTGTGCATGGATCGATTCAGGTGATGGCGCCGTTGCAGAGCTGTCTTGTGGTGGGTGGTGTTGCAGGTGAGCTTGCCGAGCCAGGCTCAGGGTTTTGCAGGGTTTCAATCCTATCGCCGCTCTTCAGAGGCCTGCGCGCTCATTATCTTAGCTTCTCTTGGTCACATGTGTTGCCCAAGTGTATATGTTGACTTTTTTTATTTCTTGCACTTAAAAGCATATGCAATCAAATTCAAGGAGAGTGTTGCTTTCCAATCTCATAATGGTCTATATTTTTACTTTGTTTTTGAGCTAGGAAACAATATTTTGAATGGTTTTAAGTCACATACTAGCCCCAATGGAAGGCACTCATCCTAGGACAAAATACCTCTCCACTTAACTAGTGGATTCAAACATATCACCATGAGAGAATACATATTCTTAACTCTTTTATAACCACCTAGGATTATTATTTCCTATCTTCCAAAATCTATGTCTTCCTTGTTGTGCCCAAAAGGGCATAGTTGAAATTAGCTCAACTTTTAGTTATCTTTTATGCCTTGGGATGTCAGTATCAAAATTATTAATGAGATCATAGATCTCCATACAATCACAAATTTAAAGATCCATATCCCTACAACTAGGTAAGATCCCTTCAACCGATACCCATCTTATTTAAAATTTAAAGAACCAAATCCCTACCACCGAGAAATATCCTGCAACCGAGAAGCTACATGTGGGGTATCTATTCAGCCAAATTTTCCTAGGATTTGTACTTGGTATGTATTCTTCCAAATTTACCTAGGATTTTGTTACCGTCATTTTTTCACCATGACATTTGACTGCCAATATGGATCTATCACCATCCATACTCATGTTTCCTTAGAATTAAAAACATTTATATTCCTTAACCAAGTCTTGGGAACTGGGAAAAGCTCTTAAAAAATCTTAAAGGTTTCCTACGCGATTTTTGCGGTCACTTCCTATGCATGCATTGATATTCCTACCCTTATTTGCAGACATCTGTGCTATGTTTTCCCATAAAAAATTTTCACCCCATTTAAAAGAAAGTAAAACCGAAAAGTAACTTCTAGAAGCATATTTGGGCACATATTATTCCAACTAAAATCCTCTTAATTCATGTCAGTTCGAGCTATATCCCTTTAATCATGGAAATTATCCTCTTGGATGAAGGAACCCTAATCCCTTCATTATAGGATCTCATCCCTCTATTGATGGATCTGAAAACTCCTCAATTTCTCCTATAAATTGAGTTGAAACTTCAGTGTTAGGGGTAGATTGCAGAATGTGCATTGGAAATGGTTGATTTTATATTGTATATTGTACATATATGCACATAATAGTTCAATGAAGATAAACCTATTTTGGTCACTCTAGAGAGGATAAATTTTACTACAAGGAAAAGACCCTCTAGTGAAGGTTATAAAGGAGGTTTTTAGTGTTATAAAATTGGCCAAAATTATCAAAAAAACATTTGCTACAACATCTGTTTTTTGTAACAGAGGTTTTAGCGGAGCTTCTAATGAAATTTTATCACAACAAAAAAAAACTAGGCTGTCGGAGGTTGTTACATATGTTTTTCTCATTGGTGCGCACATTAGTTGTAAACGCACTAGTGTGATTTATCATGTATGCACCAGTATTGTAAACATACCAAGAATCGGGATGGAAAAAAAAATTTAGATGCCTTGGGGCATTTAGCAATGTCTTGATGCGTATCACCCATAAATATGCACTAGGCTGATGAAAGGTGCATGCACCAAACTATTAAGGTATAAAACTGCACTGGGTCATCTAGGTGCGTAAACACACCAAGTTGTTAAGTTATAAAAATGCACCGGTGTGTTAAAGGAAAACCGTACCGGTGCATGCAATGCCTATCGGACCACCTAGATTGTAGTCGTCGATAAATCGCACTGGGTGTTATAATTGGTATTGGTACTTGTGTAGTGTCCATAGGTCGTAGAAATGCATTGGTGTGCATTATCGTACAAACACACTGGTGCACAATAACTAACACACACCGGTGTTCATTTTGTATTTTTTAGAAACATCGACTTGTGGCAGTGCAATTATGGTGATTTTTTTAAAATTCATTATTCATCAAAAGTCGACACATATCTTATAACAGTATCAATATCAATTAAATTTTTATTAGTGCATTTGAATGTGATTTTTGGATTAATTTTTTATATCATATCATCAAATTTCGCATCTCTTCATTATAATATTTAATAATCCATATAGTGGTGTAACATCTCACAACAACAATGGAGAATGCAATAGAATAAATTAAAACATATTTTATTATATATATATATATATGAATAAGACACTCTTTATCATAAAAAATGGGACAGTTATTGGTATCCATTTTTCTTTCAATTAGGACACTATGTCCATTACATTAGACAAAATGTTTGATTTCAGAGAAAAATATTTCAAAAAATATGCCTTTCTTTTATATCCAAACATATTGATCATCATTATTCATTGGAACTATTGTCACTACTAGAGCTACTTCCATGACGGGTTATTTTGAGGAATATTTCTTCACTGTGTTGATTGTTTTCTTCTTCTTCAAGTTCCATCTACAAACATAAAAATAAAGTGTAATGAGTGTATATACATTGGTCAGAATAATGAAAATTGTAATATTAAAAAATATACATCAATGTAAATCGAAAATAAATGTACCATAGCAAGAATTGACTCATAAACTATACACATTCTTTCAAAACCAAATTTCATGCCATCTTTCAAAAATTCATTTGTTGGCTCAATTCCATACTTTGTTTTCTGCAAGTTTTATACCACATAACAAATCATAGATTTAATATAAAAGAGTTTTTAGTTCTATTAATTATAGATGGAGCTAATTAAAACAAGATAGATGCTTACTAATTCCACAATTGATTTCTGATATGCCAACATATACTGACAACCTATATTTAACCCAATGTCAATCAATTTTTCTGATGGTTCTTCTTTATATGTTAGCACATGTTTGAAGACATTCAATGATGATTGATGTAAAACAACTTAAAATATACAAAAATGAAATCTAGTTAAGTTGATATAAGGAAGTAAAAATTACTCATAAACATAGATATCAACCCTTTTATTCCTTGTTGTCTTGTTTTATGTGTTGAATGGGTTCCATTTTATTTTCCTTTCTGCAAGAAAATACTTGAAAATTAATATTTAATTCTAAATTGTTTATTTATTGTACCTAATCGAAAAATTCAATGATTACATGTTACATTGGGAGCACGTTGTTGTTGAGATGGCTCCTCGTGTGATGCACTTATGTCCATTTCTTTGGCCATCTCCTTGTACACCTTTTTAGACATTCCTACTAGCATATTTTTGATATCAGATCGTTCATCCTTTGAGATTTACATAATCTTCCTGAAAATGTAACATGACAATAAACTATTTAAATTTTATATTGATATATGAAAAGTAAATATAAAAAAGTGATATTTATAAATTAGTTATTTCTAGTAATATATACATATAATTCTAGAAAAACATTTAAAGGAATATTACTTTTTCATTCCTTCTTTTTTGTTGTTGTACATTTTTGCTATTAAAATTCTGACATGCCTTATTGACCAATTCTCTAGAAACTCATCATGTAGTTTAAATAAAATTTGGTTCTTGGAATCATTGGATTTATTTTTGTATTGTAAGTGGAAATAACATCTATACATTCATTCCACTAGATCCCTCAAAGTTTTGAAAAAAAAATTCCCCCTTTCATTAACCTCGAGCACCACTCCGGATGAGCTAAGGAGAAATTCATTTTCATTTGCATGTTCTATTTTTTTCTTTTCTTAGAAAAACGTTCATTTTCCTCGTTATTGGTCCCTATAGAACATTAAACATATGTGAATTAATAGATTGTTTGGAACATGTTATCTAATCTTTTTAAGTATATTATTAATGAAAATTCAAAAAAGAAACTCATATTGGATCGATAGTATTTTTTCATTCACTTGATTCATCCTTCTGCAATTTTTCCATCAAGATTTTACGCTTTTCTGGTCTTAGATTAGAAATAATCTTATTGAGCTTCGTCATCTTGTGGCTCTTCATGATACACAGTAAACAATACATATTAATTAAACTTACATATATTTCAAAAATAATAATTTTTGTAAAGAATTTACAAAGAACTTGCCTTTTTTCTTTTCTCGATGTGCTATCAGTATTTTTGTTACTTGATCTCTTGTCAGCCATTTATTTATCAATATGAAACATGTACCATACCATTAAATAATATATTTTATAAATAAATCACATAATTTTTAGGTAAAAAAAAAAAGAAAATGGTGTGCCTTTCAAAAAGTACGCACCGAAGGTGGTGCAGTAGGATTTTATAAACGCACCGCCAATACAGTCGAAAAATTGTACGGTGCTCTTTTTCAACAAGTAGACCCGATGCGTTATATGTTAACTAGTGCACTGATTAACACATGAATATATTAATTAAAAAAAATTATCAAACAATGTTTTTTTGTTAGTACGTACCTGGTGTGCTATACTACAATAGCACACCAGTGCGTTATTCTAAACATGGCACACTGATTAAAAAAATATGTTTTTTAAAAAAATGTGTAAGGGATGACATGGATTGGGATCCAACTCTGCAAGTGGTCCCGTAGGTTAGATTTCATATTCCTATATATATAGCAATAAAAACCCTATAAATGTAAAATGAAAAGCCATAATTGTGAAGTCACAAAAACAAGAAGAAGCAAGGGTTTAATGTAAGAAATGATTTTTTTTACTTTTTTTTTTTTTTTTTTTTCTTCTGAAAAAAATTAAAATTTTTACTATGCATGTATTAAATCCAAGAGAAACTATAAAAAAAATTATTATTACAGTAAAATTTAACCATTTTACTATACTATATGTTTTTCTGCGAATCACCAATGTTTCAAATTCTTATTCTCTAAATAGTGTTGTTGTTTGAAAGTATTTTTCCGCTCCACAGTGCTCTTGTGCTCTCTTGCTCCAGATATGTCTCTCGTGCAAATCCCTCCTTGAAACTTTTTGCAAAAATAATGAAATAATGAATAGCTTTTACTATTTAAAGAACTTTTTTATGAAATTAGATTTCTGAAAATAATTTTCCACCCATTTTTCAATTTACCGCTTTCTTTTCACTTTAAAAAAATAAAGTTGCACTTTTTAAATTTCCGAATATTCAGTGCATTTGTTAACTAACCGCACCGATGCATGAGTTAATAAAACTGCATCGGTGCGTAGTAACTAAAACACACTGGTGCGGTTAACTGTACTTTAGCACTGATAACAATAAGTCCATTTTTAAGCCACTGAAATTACTTTTAGGTATGTATACCGAAATTTATTGTTGATTTTGCTCAAATGTGGGGATAAAATCTCATAATTATATCAAATGGACAATTCTTCAAAATCCAACTTGTTCCATATATTTGTCAAAGTCCATCGTGGATTTCTCCCTATCTATTTCCTAACGTAATTCCTTCAGATTTATTTATATTTGCATTATCTAATTTTATTTATTTATTTTATCCATGTCAATCAGCTGAATAAAATTAATGTATGCAAATTTCTAGGCTCATTAAAATTCATAATCAAGTTCAGATGCACAAAATATTCAAACAGCTCCAAAACGTTAGAAGCTCTTATCAGGAGCTACATGCCGCAAGGTGCATTTGGTAGATTAAAATGGATAGTTTATTCACCCTACCAATTGTAACATTTCATCTTCTAGACACAATCTTGGGACAATTATGGTAATAATAATTGTTTGGTATATTAATGTAAATATTATTTCAATGCCAAACCAATTAATCATGCATTGTCGAGGGGCTTACTAATTGATATCATCGATTTTATAGTAATCATGTTCAAATATATATTTTGAAATTATTAGGATTCTAGTGATGATGAGAGACCTACCTACCATCTTCCGTTGCACCCCACGACAATATAAAATCGAGAGAAGGTTGAATTAAGAGAAAAACTCAGAGAGGAACAATAGCAAGAATGGTTAAATCAACCACCTATTTAATTCCCACTACCTCCAGATTCACCAACTAGGAATGACTACAGTAATAGTAATTCTTCACAAGCTGGCAATGGAGGAAATCAAATAGATGTTGATATGGATGATTACTTAAGGGATACGAAAGCCATGGAGACAATGTTGTTAGATGCATTCCAAAACGATTATTAGCTAGGGGATGGCACTCATATCGACGATACCTTTTTTGAAAGCCTTCAATTTTCTTCCACTGCCCCTCTCTTTGGACCTGATGGTCAGTAAAAGTATAACCAGTTAGGAACAATGATGTTACTGTACAAATTGAAAGAAAATTTTGGCTTGTCAAATGCACGTTTCTCGGATATTTTGAGGTAATTGACCATCAAGTCCTCCCTTATATTTTGAGATGTATAATCACAAAATGAACATTACAAATGGTAAATTTTATGAAATTTAATAATTATATCAGAATTAATGTACATTTAATATTTTCCATGACCAAATATAGGTTATTCAAAGATAAGGTTCTTCTGAGTGATAACTTCTTGCCCAGTAGTTGTGAAGAGGCAAAGAAATTGTTGAAAATGTTGGGTGTTGAGTATATCATATCATGCATGTCCAAATGATTGTATTATATATAGAGGAGAAGAGATATGTCTGAAATGTGGGTATGACAGGGATGATATATAAAAAAATGAGGGTAAATCGCATGGTCCTCCTTATAAGATATTGAGGCACATGCCTATAATCCAAAGGATTCAAAGGCTCTTTCATTGCAAAAAACTAGCTATGTTGCAGAGATGGCATGCTTCACACAGAAGTGAGATGGGAGTTATGTGAATCCCAACAGATTCAATAGCCATGAAGCATATATAGGATACATGGCCCAAAAAATTCATGGATGAAATACGAAGTCTATGACTTAACATAGCCATGGATGGCGTCAACCCATATTCCCTCCAGAACACCAAATATTCTATTTGGCCTATAGTAGTGATCAATAAAAATATCCCCCCATGGTTGTCTGTGAAGGATTAGCATCTTATGTTGGCTCTCATAGTCCCTGGTAGAAGACAAGTGAAGAATATGGATGTCTACTTATAACCACTAGTAGATGAATTGAAGGAATTATGGGAAGGGATAAATGTATACGATGTATCAAGACCCATCGTAGCATAGAGGAGTTTTAAATTGTATGGCATATGTTCTTACACGAGACATGATTATCCAGGCTTAGGAGTTTTCTCTGGTAAATTACATTTGTATTTATTTGTTTATATACATAGCAATATTCTTTCGCATATTAGTTATTTAATTCATTGTAATTGTTCTAATCTTCATGATATTATTTAACATTCCATGCATATTGTATACAATAATTTCGCAGGTCTTGTAACAAAAGGGTATTATAGATGTAAATGTTGTGGACCTTCTTTGAAAGCTAGATGGTACAACGACCTATGAAAGCCATTGTATGAAATCTCCAGGGTATTCCTGCCATAAGAAAACCCTTATAGAAGATAAACATCCTCTTTCAATGGTAAACAAGAGAGAACCCAAAGGCCTCCAATAAAGACACTAGCTGAATGACTTAGAGCATATGAGAGAGAGAAGGAGAGGGAGTTCATAGAAATGTTCGATTCAAATGGGGAGCCTATGTTTGATGATCCAAAATTCTTTGACACCTATGTTGAGAAATTTCCCATTAGGATGAAAATGAAATCTATCTTTTATAACCTCCCATATGGGGAGCATCATAAGATTACCCACTTATTATATCACATGCGTATATTTAAAAATGTTTCATCCTCTTTATGGAGGGACATATCATTGAAACAAAGGGACACATTCATCGTTATGAAAGATATTATTACTTCAAAAAGTAAAAAGAAATATTGGCCAAGACGATTAGAAAGCACAGATTAGATGTAGTTGGTCCCTCTAATTGGTATTTCAAAGAAGGTGATGTCCCTTGGATTTTAAAAAAATATTATCTTTCTTTAGCAAAGTAAGTTATAATGGGTGTGAGGGTACCATCTTCATATGGGTCTTCACTACGACACTGCTTCACCATGGATGACCATTTGTCGGGGTTGAAATCACATGACCATTTGAATCTTCTAAGAGTATGTATAATGTCAAAATCATGATTTTATTAGTTGTTATATTAATAAATTTTATCCCATGCATGGATCATAAAACATAATTAATTTTATATATTATTGCATGTGTTTATAAATTTGCAGTTTCATTATACTTTTTTTATGCGTGGATGTGTGAAAAATGACTTCCCCCAAGACCTAGGATGTGCCATATCTAAATTATATGCATTTCTACATTGGATCACGTCAAAGGAGATTCATGTGGCTAACATTCCATGGTGGTGTCAAGAGATAGTTGAGATTGTTTGTATGTTTGAGAAGGAACTACGATGAGTTTCATGGACTTTCATGTCCATATTCTTATCGACATAGTAGATGAGGTTGAATTATTTGGGGTGGTTTCTTATCATTGGATGTTCTTCTTAGAAGAGGTACATGAAGAAATTGAAAGGTTTTATTCGACAAAGGGAAAAACCTGAGGGGTCTATGGAAGAGGGGTACATATCGTATGAGTCTTTCTATTATGCCAATGAGTACATCAATAATATCAAAAACAGACCAGGTGTGGTGATTTGGAATGATGAAAATTATGAAGACAAAATAGAAGGGGAGCTTCTCCAAATGAATGAAAAAAGGTGCTTGATAAAGAGTAAGCAACTTATGATTTTTTTATTTTACACAAAGTAAATATTCATGTTGAACTTTGATATAATGTATATTTTGATCTCATATGTACTATATGTCGGTTTGATTTCATCAGTGAATGCAAAAATTGAAGCAATCAATAAATTTGTTCTTTACAATTCCGAAGTGACATAACCATGGGTTGCATTGTACGAACAAAAGAGGATGAAATGGGATAGTGACAGGAAACAATTCAGATGGTTGAATAGTGGAAGTGTGCCTTATGTCGATCATTTAAAAGAAAATATTCCAATTATATGCCCCAACAGTTACATTGTTGACCAAGTTAGAGAGAAATATGGTGCAACGAGTCATTACCTGTGTGCTGAAGAGGATGTGCTAAACGAAGGGATTGGGTGCACCCACTTGGTAATAACCTATTTATGTAAATTTTAAACTTAATAATGCACCTTTGAAATGTAACATCTATATTTCATATTTTAACAGTTGGGTTATTATAAGACACATGACACTATGATTTTTAACCTTTTTATATGTGAATTTGTTCCCATCCATGTGGGCATATGGACACCATTTTCGCACAGAAAATTTCGATGATGGACACATGACACAAGACTGTGGAGTGGAAGTCGATTTCAATCAATCTAGTCAAGCTAGCCACCATGATGAAAACTTAGTATGAGGGACATTAGGTTACATCATAAATATATAAGAGATCATTGGAGTGGATTTCTCTTCTTTCGAATGTTTTATTTTTAGGTGCAAGTGGTGAGACACCTTTGATCAGAATAATGTAAAGGAAGATCTCTATAGTAGGATGATATGTATTAACTCTAGAAATATGTGGGATGAATATAAGGAGCCCAATGTTTTCCCCAAACACTGCAAACATGTTCTTTTTTACCCATATTTGTTGGATAGGAATTGGTGGTTCGTATTGAGACATGAACCTAGATCAAAACATATTTTTTAGAACAATATTATTATCATGTCAAGCGAGCGGGAAGATAATGAGGGTGATCATGAGAATCGAGGGTGATATGGTACATTTGTTATTTCATCATCTATACTTTTTAAGATGAGTTTTTATAAAGAAGACGACTTAACCTTATAACTAAAACTCTTTTTTTTGAAACATTATAATATGTATTTTGAATTAATTGGTTTTCATTTTGTTAATGTTAAAAATCATTTCAATTGATAATTTTCAATTATGTTGATCTCGAAAACATTGGTGCATTGTATCAATTTCTTTTTTTTTATGTCAATTCCTAAAATAATACAACTACTTGATTGCTTTAAATGATATCCCTGAAATGTATGCTATTATTTTTGGTATGTAAGATCATAATAAAATAATGATAATTCTAAACATGAATTTATTTTCATTATTTTCTAAACTTTATCATGTTACAAAAATTCATATTATTCTAGATTTATTATTTTACAATTATTTATATTTATACAAATTTATAATTTTACAATTATGATAATTTAACAATATTTACGGTATACATTTTACTTACTGTATTTATGGTTCAAAATTGACAATTAATTTACAATTTTACAATTTTACAAATTTTAATAAAATTGAATGATACAAAACATACAATTACAATTACAATTTTACAATTTCACAATACACTCACAATTACAATTACAATTTTACAAATATTTTACATATAGTTACAATTAAAATTACAAATACAATTACCATTTTACGTACAATTACAATTACAATTTTAGAATTTTACATACAATTACAATTAAAAGTACAATTACAATCATTTCATAATACAATTACAATTACAATTTTAGATGTACATGCCTCCTCAAATGGACCTGCCTACTCAGGATTAGGTGCCTGCTTAGGAATAGGTGTCTTCTGAGATGGTACAGATTAATCAGATGATGTTTGTTGATCAAGATTGCATGTTTTCTGCTCATGATATTCAGCACGAGGTGAAGGAGGAGGAGGTGTAGTACTAGAATTATGATCACTCCCCTCATCATCATAATCATCAGATGAGGCGATGCTCTATCATGCATCTCCACAACACCTACTCCTCATAGCCCACACCAGTGCTCTGGAAGCTCCAACCATTGACTCATGAGGGTCATCATATCACAGGGCATGCCTCTCCATATCTGCTTGAGCCTACGATTAGTCTAGATCTCTTTGATCATCAACTAGGATTCAAAAGATTTGGTCGCCCAACACCATCCTGAATCGGGTGTCCGGCCTATGCCTCACCCCCGCAGTTATCTGCACTTGATCAGGATCGGGTATATCACCCTAATCCTCTGCATTTTCCATCTCCTCATCAACATCTACACCTTGATCATTCAGTGGGGGTGGAATCATGTCCCCAACAAGTGTCCCAATATCTACAAAATATATAGTACACAATAATAATTAGAATTTTTCATTAAACAATTTAATAAAACAAGTTAAAGAACGTGTTAGAATAAATTTGATAATTCCAATTAATTAATTAAGATAATAAAATGAAACTGTATTAATTTAAAGAAAACACTAATATTACCTCCCGCATCTGGTGGCTCATCTTGTGTGAAGAGGATGTTGGTAAACCCTCACCAATCCAAACCGGCGTATAGACATGGCACCAGAATGAACGAGTGATCATCATCACTGGCTAGCAACTCCAGTGCATCAGGAAATATCTGGGTGGGAGAGTCATAGTGGCCCCTCTTGGGCATCATCAGGCCTCACATCTGCATTTGTACATGCAACATCGCCCTACGAGGCTAGAAAAAAAATGTAGGTCTCGTCTCTGGAAACCTCTCAAAAAATAAACAAACTAACTCTGAATAAAAAGGGAAGGTAAACCTCCGACGTGCCTGAGAATGACATCTATCTAATGTTGTACAAAAATGCTACAAAATAATCACAGACCATCTCACAAGTCATGGCACCTTGAATAAAGAATCAACATAAAATAAAAGCGGGAAAATAATGTGTTTCCCATCATTGGTATAGTGTGCAATGGTTATCAGAAATAGTGAGAGGCACCTCCCCTCCTCTACACAAAATGAAGCAATACGTAACTGACCATCGGACACCTGAAATTTTGTAGGAGAAACTATATCATCCCTAATGTATCTCTGGGAGTACGCCAATTGACTCCTTGTTGCATAGCCGATGGGGACATCTGGGAATTAGGGAAAATCCTGCCCTATCCTTGATAGTCCAGTAATAAAATATATTTCCTCCTCAGTGGCCATGAACCACTGGCCAAGACTGACCCGAAAAGCCTATCGGTGGGCATCCCACCTAAATATCAGTTTTCCCGATAACTCTCTATGGCCCTTAAGGGATGTAGCCTCCTCATAGAACTTGAGGAGGCATACTTCCCTTAGGAACAACTAGGTGGTTTCCATAATAGGGCGAATATACAAAATTCTCTCCCTCTCTCATTTCTCCCACAGCTGAATCACGTTATACCGATCCTCCATATGTTCTTGTTGTTCCCTTTGTTCTCTCTGTTGACGTTGCTGAATGAATCACATATTAAATACTTTTTTTTATTAAATGAGAAAAGTATTTAAATATTTAAATATATTTATATGTGTGTGTGTGTGTGTGTGTGTATGTATGTATGTATAATTTTTTTTTTTTAAAAAAGGTCGGTGCACCACAAAAAGCAGTCACGCATCGGTACTAGTGCATATTTTTTATCACGCACCGCACTTGGTGCACATGGAAAATGTTCACGCAACGCCAAAGATGGGAATATTTTTCTGTGATGCATTGAAGAAACTATCCACCCCGGGGTGGATAGTTTGGTCAACGCACCGCCCAACAACAGTACATGGTCAACGATGTAGTCCTGTAAATGACTGCATTGTTGACCGTGTACTATTGTTGGGCAGGCAGTGTGCTGACCTAAATATCTGCCTTGGGGTAGATAGTTTGGTCAATGCACCACCCAACAACAGTACATGGTCAACGGTGCAGTCTTGTACATGACCGCATCATTGACTATGTAATGTTTTAAGGTGGGTAGTGCGCTGACCTAACTATCCGCCCTGGGGCAGTTATTTTGGTCAACACACCACCTTCTTGACACTATTACATAGTCAATGGTGTGGTTGTTTAAACAACCACACTCCCATGTTATTTTTTTAATTAGTTACATTGATAATTTTGTGGTACCACATCGGAACCCAGTGTGGTTTCCGTTAACACCTTTCATGGTGAGGCCTATAAATTTACATGTAGCACCATGAACGGTGCGAGTTGAACGACTCGAACGCACGACGCAAAATTTTTGTTTTTTTTTTAACAGTTAATTTTTAGGTATTTTCAAAATCTAATATGCTAAAACATTTAGTTATTGAGAAAAAAGTATAATACGTGTACATTTGCGCGTCAAGGAGACATATTTGTTGAGGAATTGAAGAAACCAAATTTTCCCACTATTTTCAAAAATTCAAACACCACAAGGTGGGTAATGGACGGTAGCAATGTATGCAATGGGAGCACTGATGGTAGGGCGCCTGACACAAGATAAGCTCACACTAGTGCTTGAGAGGTCTAGTGCATTGAAGAAGTAAAAGTTATGTTTTTACGGTCGTTAATTTTTTTTATTTAACCTTGTTTCGGTGCCCAGGTTTTTGAGACATACCAGGTGGTATTATCAATGGTGCACCACACCTCATTACGGTGTGATGGATTATGGAGACAAATTGGGCCTGTTTATATGTAGAGCACTGATGCGCTATATGACTTAGATGCACTAAGCAGGTTTGTACATATATAACGGTGTCTCGGTGTGCTATTCTTTAGTACGCACCAATAAAGTTTATAATGCAAAATGAACCGCAAAAAAAAAAAAAAAAACATCTACAAAAACCTCCACTCACCAACCTCCTCTAGAGACCTTCACTACAAATAGATATCTGGGCTATTTTATAAGGGGTTCCTCAAAAACATTTGCTAGAGGGTATTTTCCTTGTAGTGCTTTTAAACCAAGGAGCACGATTGTGAAGGAATATGGGAAAAATCTGTACAAAATCAAGGCTCAAGTTGTAAGATTTCCCTTTATATTCTTCATAATACATATGGATACATTTTTCTCATTGTGTTGTTTTTAGATTCATTAAAACAATGGAAATTCTTAATCTCCTTGATCATTAAGTTAAACTAGTGTTTGGATTCTTATATATCGCAAGTGCTTTCGATTCTTTGAATTTTTTTGATTGCAAGTTATTCTTGGCATTGAAGGACTTCTTCAGGACAAAAGGCAAGGTCTACATCAAACATATCGTTGAAAGGTAGGGGAATTACCCTCTCTTTTCTATGATAATCTGAATGCTAATAGTTTAGGGAAAGAGATATTGAAATGGTTGTTTATTTCTAGTTATATGTTGGGATACTAGGGAGATCGCTCTTATCTGTAAGAGGGATTTATCCAGAAAAAAATTGGCGACTCCACTGGGGAAGAATCTTAGTTTTATCTTGATTATTTTGGTTTAGCTCTCCATTTTCTAGTTTGACTATGTCTGAAAGTTGTTGGGTTTTTGAAATTTTAGATCCTATGAATTAGAATGCCTTGTGTTTATTTCTTTAAAATCTTCTCTACATTTCATTGTTTATGTGATAAACAGAGCGCAAACGTGTGCAAGTTTTCAGTTTAATACAATGTGCATGTGCACTGGTTTTCATTGACAACCTATGCACCCACTGATAATTTTTGATAAATAAATATTTTCTCTCTTAGAGTGTGATAAAAAATTTCTAGAGGTTCACCTGATATATACCAACTCTCAGATTTTTTTTGTGAACTCTTCTTAACTACCTTAGAGTTTTTTTTATAGATAATATTTTTTGAAATTTCGGGTAGGGTTTGCCCTGGTTTGATGAATTGATATGTTTGGGAAAATAGATTCACTATCTAGATCATTTTTTTTCTATCATTTACCTCTAGGTGTATCAGGTGTCTCAAAAGTAGTCTTTTATGAAATTGTTTCTCCCTGTTAAAATGAAAAAATGATTTATTTTTCTATCAGCTGAAAGAAATCATGAAAGTACACTCATAGGTATCATTAGTTAGATTATTATTTAAGAGATTTCATTTTTTTGAATTTTTTTTACATTTTCTAGGGTTTTTCTAGTTTTTTTCTATTTTTAAGAATTGAAGATTGTTTGCCCATAAAATTGTATATTTTGGCTTTCAATAAATGAAGATTATCATTACAAAGTGATATTGGTTATGCTTCAAAATGAAATTGATTTCTTGATGAAAAAGAATTTTTATGGGATGTTTAATGTTTTAGGAAATTTATACTTCTTTGAGTTTAAAAAATCCTTCTACTTCTCTTAAATATGAATTCATCAAAACAAAGAATTGTATATTCATTGTTGATAAATTTAGAGTACTTTTTTGAGTGAGTCACAACATCATTGAGTTTCATTTTCATACCCTTCTATGTAAACAACATCCAAATTAATACAACACTTAATAAAATTGATCTAGATATTTTTGCATTTTCTAGGGCTCATTCCCCCAATCTAGCTCAGGACTAGTGTTTTGGAATAGAGAGTAATTAAATTTCCAAAGCAGATAAAACAAAAAAGTAGCATCTTGCGGTAGGGAAAAACCTAATTGTTGCAATTTTTTTCTAGGAAGATATTCTTAAAATATTCAAGCACGAGGTCATGTCAGACCCAGTGGAGTAATCGTACCTACTTCACTGGTAAAGATAGAATATGTGCACGTATTACAAACGATAAACCTTGGATTAACCATTTTCGAGGAGCCTAGGATCACTTGTTAGGTAAACCTCATATTTACCATGTCGAGTAGCTTTCAAGGGGATTGAGCTTTGATACTTTTCCCTTGTGTTTATATCGGGCCACATACTATTTTCACAAGTTCAATTGTCTTAGTTGGTAACCTTAGTGGCTATAATATTTAGGATTTTTCCCAAGGTGATAGTGGAGGGAAGGTCCCACTGCACCCAGAGCAGATGTTGAATAGACTCATTTGGACTTTCTGGAGGGTAGTCTTCACTTCGAGATGGCATAGTGGAGATAAATGCACCAGACTATTTCATTAAGCGAGTTATCAGGGTAACTATTCCAACCACTATTTTTCCACATTAATCTCTGTGAGGTTGGATTTCATCACCAACTAGTGATTTTATTGTGGAAACATATTGTTTGTGTGTGGATTTCTTCATAATTTTGTAGTGTGTGTTCATTTTTTTTTAATTAATTTTAGAGGCTTGAGGTGTGATTCTTTTGAAACTTTTCGATTTCGTGTGTTAAAGAAATAAACGGTGACTGAATTACTGATATGTTCACGTATAATGCAAGGAAAAATCCCTGAATATACACCCATTCAATTGGAAAAACTCAAAACTGAAAGGGTTCAATCATCAAGAAGTGGGTCTTCTGAATAAGGAGAATAATCTATCATAATACATCATGATTTCGAAGTTAATCAACCTCAAATAATTGAAACATAACAAGATCAACTAGAAATTTCTAAAATAATTGTAGTTGAATCTGTCACTTGTGATTTTTCAGATACATGGCTCACTAAACCTGAAATATTTGAACCTGAGTCTGATTCCACTTCATCTGAGTTGCCTTTGAATGTTATAGCCTCGACTGATGGTCACCCTCGTTCACCTCGAGTAAATCTTCTTACCACTGAGGATATTCCTCCTGGCCTTATTAGCATTGAAGAAATCCCTGACGAATAAGAAAAAAATGAAATTCCCTCCCGTCAAGAAAATTTAGATTTAAGTTATAGTGAACCGATATACCCTTTGGATTTACCTTTTAGTCCCTTTCAATCAGATACTTGGTATCTCCAATTCACTTATTTTTTACATAATTATGGTTACAGACATCCATGACACTTAATCGAATTCTACTCTTTACTCAAGTAAGTAACATGCCTTCTGAGAGCATGTCTACTGAGTCATCCATGTTTTCTTCTTCACCAGAAATATTTTTGTATGGTGATCCTTATGTTCTTGCTGGGTATCAGTCGCTTTCTAGGACTTTTTCAAGAGAATCTCCTTTCTCTGAAACTTCTACTATGTCAACTTACCTATTTGAGTCTACCACCCAACCTTTGACTATGGAACACACACACACACACACACACACACACACACACACAGATATATATATATATATATATATATATATATGTTTTCTAGGAATACCCCTCAAGCTAGCTCACAAGGTGGCTATATAGTGCCTGGGGGGCAGTAGCCTCTTCAAGGACAAAAGCATTTTCAGGGGCAACACCCTCTTCAAGGCCAACAACCTCTTCAAGGGCAGCAACCTCTTCAAGGGAGGTAGTATCTTTAAGGGCACCAGTCTCTTCAAGGGCAACAATATTTTCAAGCACAACCACTTTAAGAGCAGCAACCTTTTCAGGGAGGACAACCTTTTACTGGAACCTATGCAATAGTTTTAGGGCAGAATATTCCTTGTAATTATCAACCTTATGGTCCAATTCCTCAAACTGGTTATGGTCAACCCTATGCGTCACAACCCTCAATGGGAACTCCTTATCCAGGGATAAATAATATGTGGAATCCCTTATTTACTCAAGGGTATTTGCAACCTACCCCGCAAATGCCTTATAGTCAACTTACTCAACCACTTGGAAAATTTGGTTACACCCAAGTCCAACAGCCTGTTCAAGGTGCACTTCAAATTACCCCAAGGGCATCTGTGCCAAGTAGTCATAAAGTTGGTTCGACTACTCCTAGTACTCCTATCCAATCTACTATGAAAACATTTGTTCAACAACCAAGTACACCTTTCCTAAGATTTCTCCAAGTATCTATTGCTACGATCCTTCAAATGTCAATGCCAACTGTTACACAGGATATCCCTTAGACTACTACCCATTAAACCAAACCTATAGTCCAGTCGATTCATTAAGCATCTTAGTTTAAACCTAGTACAACAACTATGCAAAAAAGTCAACCTTTTGTAGGTCAATCTATTCAAGGACAACCCTTTGTAGGTCAACCTATTTAGGGGAAACCTTTTTCAGGTCAAACTATTCAGGGACAACCCTTGGTAATTCAACCTCTTCAAGGTAAATTTTTTCAAGGTCAGCCATTTCAAGGAAATTGCAATATGGAAAATTGTGACAAAGTCCATATTTCTAGAGCCAATACATTTTAGATACCAGCTGAACCCCAACTCGCTATGTCTACCCCTCGATACCGTGGAGGTGTTCCAATTCCAACTGGTCAAGCTATCCCACATTTTCCTAGATACCCTCCTCTAGGTACCGGTCTCATCCCTCAAGGTTATCAATTCGCTTAGCAAGACCCTAATAGGCCGTTAAATTTCATAACAACTTTAGATTTTCTAGACTTGTCTCAGCTAACTAATGACCCGATTTACTATCTTTCATTTTGGCTGGCCATGCCTACTAAATCTCCCAGTGAAATTCTGAAGTTTTAAGGAAAACTAAGAGAGTACCCATCGAACCATGTTATGACTTATCATATGTGGTGTGCATATAACTCTTTGATCGATGATTCCATCCATTTAAGACTTTTTCAAAGAAATTTGACTGGCTTAGCTGGAAAGTGGTACATTGAGTTACCATGAGGCTCTTTCAATAATTTCAATCCCTTAGCAATTTCTTTCCTTACTCATTTTCAGTTATCATTCTGTTATGATAATGGCACGAAAATTTTGACTTCACTTAAACAAATTATGTCTACGTATATTTCAGATCACATCCAAGAATGGCGACGTAGATGCCATTTAGTCAAAATTTTCATCCCATATCAAATTCTGGATGAAGAGTACTGAAGATGTAGCTAAAGGAGGTGTTGTGACAAAAGAACATGTTATCACTCAAGCCTAGTATCTAGACCTTGTTTACATGTAGTCTGGTAATTTGTATGAAAAAATTCTTGATTTACCTCACCCAGGTCAACTTACTACAACTCCTTCTAGTTCTCATGCTGCAAACGGTGTAATTGGTACAATTAATACATAAAAGAGTAAAAATAAACAATCCAAATCTATTACTACAATCATAACTTTACCCGGTTCACCCAAAGGATACTCCTCTGTAGAAACTTCTGCGAAAATCCATGTTCTAGACTCATCTACTGCAAAAAACAAATCATCTGGAAATAAGAAGAAAGGGAAGGGTAAAAATAAATAAATAAATTCTCCAAAAGAGAAGGAAGAAAAAAATGAACCATATGATGAAAAAATGAAACATCATTATCCATGTCTTATCTATGACGAGGATCACTACACAAGAGAGTGCCCACATCGGGCTGAGGTATCTAAATTTGTCAAAGGTTCACCCAAATCCTCTGTTCTTAAAGATCCTTTCCCATCACAAGACAAAAAAATGATCGGATCTTCTTCCAATTCATCAACAGATACCTGATGGTGTCTTAGGTCATGGTTGCAACATGATCTCAAGATTATGGATCTAAGAGTCCTATTATGGGAAATGAAACTTACTCATCCAATCAACCTATTAGGTCCCTATAATTTGGCCAATTGGCAATGACCAAATAGACAGGGGTAACATCAAACCAACTTTGGAGCCCTAGGACCTAGCCTTCATGGACTCAGAGAGGGCTCTCCCTATATTTGTGTGAAATATGTAACTTGATTGTTTTTTGGGGTATTGATTTTAGGCTAGTTATAAGGATAGGGTTCGTTTGTTTTGTTTTGTTTGGCTGGGTAGGTTTTCAAGAAGAACAGATAGAGTGAGAGAGGTTCAAACCATTGGGTTATGGGGTCAGTGAAAGACTTGAAAAGGACAACAATGAATCAAGGGTGTTTCATAGGGCAACTTAATAAATCCAAATGGATCTAAATATGTTTAGGGAGCATGAAATGAACATTAAGTTGTGAATTTAGTAGATTTAAAGGGCAGTTAAAAATCATTTAACATAAAATATAACAAGCAGAGTCTATAAGAGTACTATGCATCGAGAAAGAATCAAAGGACAGGGCGCACCATAAACTTCTTTTACCTAGCTCTATCAAGTAAAATTTAAACAACTATCCAGTAAATCCTAGAGTGCAGGGAACTCCTAACTTCTCTAGCTATCTACATTCAGAGAAAGAAAACATTCAAGATAGCACATAAGTAATGATTAAATAGAAGGGAACTCCTAAATTCCTTAATCAAACTGTAAAGAACTTCAAAGTAACCATTTCAAGATAGACTAAAAGACATGGCATACCATAAAATTCTTTAGCCTGACTCTATTTAATCATTTTTAATACAAACAAACTAAGTGGAATTAAAGAGTGTTTAGATTCAATAAGATGATGAGCTTAGTGAAAATTAAGCACCTTCACTAAGTGGGGCCCACAGGATATTTTTAGGTGTATGTCTATTTTTAGACATGGTGAGCATATTCTATAAGTTGCAGGATGCTATTTGTAGATCGTTGATCAAATGTGAAAAATATAGGAAATTCAATTTTTAGAATATTGGGCGAAGTCTATTTATAGATCGTCAATCTAAATATATATGCATGTCGATTATTATTAGCCCTTAATAATAATCCGACAATAAATATCAACTTATTCTCTTAGAGCGCTTTATTTCATAAAATAGATTTGGAAAATCAGTGGGCTGAAGGAATTATGCAATTCCTAGGGTTATTGGTGGCTCATGCATGGAGGACTCAGTTAGAATTGAAGTGGAAAAGTTATGACAGAGTTGGAAGAGTAGTTATAGGAGTTGTTATTTAGTTTAACTCAGTTAAGTGAGTTAAACTCAGTTGAGCTAGTTATATCTAGTCTAACTGAAAGATACACTAGTGAGAGTTTAGTGAATTAATTATTTAATTAATTAATAACTAGAGACTCACTTGCAACTGAACAAATACATCAGTTAACTACTTGCATGTCAGATCCAGTGGACACCCAGTGGAGAGGTAGGTGAAAGGGTGAGATGGACTATCTGTTGTCACTATAGTGATGCATTCAATGCATATGACACACATTGGAGATGCCAATGAGGATTGGACATTCAAGGTAAGGCCAATTCGAATTCATTCAGGGGTCTTCTTCAGCAGGGATTGCACAGTGGTGGTAGGCTGTCAGGAGGCAAGAAATTGGTGCATAGATATGCAAATTTCTGCATGACAGTGTGTAATGATTGTTGATTATACTGAGAGATTGATGTACTAATATTTGTATGATATTATTACATGATCCATTGATATACATAATATATGATATTTTGGGTTCTTAGCTTTAATCTTTCCCGTTAAACAACTTTGTTTATATGCGATTGATTTTCTTCACATGTGTTTGCAATTGGAGATTTAATTTCCACAAAGAATTAAGTGGAAGGATTCTATATTTAACATAAGATTAATTTTTTAGATTGGGAGAATCTGGAAATACATCAGTATTAATAAATTTCTACATGGTATCAGAGTAATGTTAATCACTGGAGATTGCAATTGTGAAGCAATGTTGAGTTTTGTGCTGGTGGACAATTCAAATTTGCTGCAGAAATTTCTTGGTGTGACAGTTGAGTATTCATTGAAATGTCTTTCAATGGGTTGCGATTGGAGTATGCCCTTAAGGGCAGCTTGAATTACATAGCCTGGAAGGATAGGATGGAGGTGGTGCTTAAAGATAATGGACTAAAGGAGTTCATCGATAGCGATGTTCCTAAGCCTACTTCTAGCGATGTTGCAATTATTGACACATGGCAAAAGAAGGTAGCGAAGACAAGAAGAATTCTATTGGAATCTGTGAAATACCATATTTTGTCAAGAATTAAGGAGAAATACACTCCATTTACAATGTGTAAGGCTTTGAAAGATCATTTCCAAAGCAGCAGCGACCATAGGAAGTTGGCGCTGAAAGATAAGATCAGAAAAATCAAAATGGAGAAGGGTGATAGTATTCCAAAATATCTCACAAATTTTTTCCAATGTAAGGATGAGATGGGAAGTGTGGGGATTATAGTTGTGGATGATGACTTGGTGAGCTTGGCTCTCCTTGGGCTTCCGAAGAGTTGGCACAGCTACGAAGACTCTGTCAATGGATGGGAGAAACTGCCAGATTGGGAGCGACTTTGGTCGGATCTTGTGTAGGAAGAGATAAGGCAGAATACCAGGGATGGATCTTCATCGAAGAATGATGATGAAAATAATTGTGCTTTGGTTTCCAAAGAAAGGATAGGGAAGGGGAAGAAATCCCATCCAAAATATGAGGCTAAAGGTAAGAAGTTGGATTTGTCCAAGGTGAAGTATTTTCACTGTACGAACATGGGCATCTCACCACTAACTACCCACAGAAAAAGAAGAACAAGAAGGCTACTAGAGCTGTAGCTGGAGATGCCTTAGCCTCACAATTTGAACTTGATTTCTCTTTGATCACATGCTTGGTTTCAAGCGCAATGGGATCGGTGTGGTATCTTGATAGTGGTGCTTCCTTCCATATGACGAGAGACAAGGAGTTATTTAGTCACTTGGAGGAGAAGGATCTCCAAATGCATATAGAGATGGGCGACGATGGTAGATAAAGTGCGACCGACATTGGAACCATTACCTTTGAGAGGGATTCAGGTAGACCATTTCTGTTGAAAGATGTTATGCATGTTCTAGGTCTGAAGAAGAACTTGGTCTCGGTCACTATATTGGAGGACAGAGGTTATGACGTTGTTTTCAGCGAGGGAAAAGCCTTCCTATGAAACAAAACAACGGGTCAAACCAATAGGATAGGGATTCGAGTTAAGAATCTCTACAAGATAGAGGTAGATGGCTGCATTGCAATGATGGTAAAAGTAGAAGAAGTGGTGAGCCAGTATGAGGGCGAATTATGGCACAGGAGATTGGGCCACTTCACCATGGTGCCTTGAATATTTTGCAGTATATTTCTATTGGACTTCCCAAGGGTACTCTTATGCATTCATATCAGTGCAAGGGATGTACTGTGGGTAAGTTTGTGAAGACCACCTTTCATGAGAAGGAGAACCATGCTTCGGTGATCCTGGAGATAATTCACACAGACGTGTGTGGACCTTTCTCGATTGCTTCAACAAAAAAACACAGGTATTATGTTATATTTGTTGATGAATATTCTCGTAGATGTTGGATCTTCCTCATGCAGAAGAAGAGTGAAACATTATCAAAGTTTTGTGAGTTTAAATCATTGGTGGAGAAGGAGTTGGGGAAGCAAGTGAAGGCTCTACGGAGTGATAATGGTGGTGAATATATCTCGAATGAATTCAAATAATTCTATAGAAAAGAAGGAATTTGAAGAGAACTCATAGCACCTCATAACCCATAGCAGAATGGGGTCATGGAGAGGAAGAAAAAAATGATCCTGGGTGCTGCACGATCTATGCTTCATGACCAGGGCCTACTGATGCACTTGTGGGCAGAAGCATGCAACACTGTGGTTTATGTGAAAAATCGTTGTCCTCATAGAGTACTTGGCATGAGTACACCTGAAGAAGATTTTACTGTTAAGAAGCCTGATATTTCTCATTTGAAGATTTTTGGCTCATCTTTTTACATTCATGTGACAAAGGACGCCATGAAGAAGCTGGAGTCGACTGCAGAAGTTGGGATATTTCTGGGGTACACAGAAACACACCATAATTATCGTGTGTATTTTACTAATATTTGAATGACTGTAGTGCGATGGGATATTAAATTAAATAAGGTGAAATCCATGAAGTTTTCACTTGAGAGGGAGCTACACTTGCATGCAGAGGAGGAGCTACTTGTTCCCAAAGATGAGCCTCTAGATGTGGATCAGCCACAGGAGGAGATTCATGGAGTGGAGGAGTCCACTCATGTAGAACCAAACATCAAAAAAGGTAGAAAGCGTACCATAGAAGTTGAGAGACTGAAGCTTGATGCGGCATATAATGTATGAGTCCCTACATCATAGCGCAGACAGAGACAATCACCTGACCGATTTACTGGATACATGGCTCTTATGAGCAAGTGTATTGTGATAGAGCCATCTTCTTCTGAAGAAGCAGCGCAGAAGCCCGCGTGGATAGATCTCGTGGTGGAGGAGTATGAATCCATTGTCAGAAACAATTCTTGGGATATTGTTCCAAGGCCAGTGGGTAAATCAGTTGTAGGATCAAGATGGATCTACAAGGTAAAGCAAGCTGCTAATGGGAGCGTCGAGAAGTATAAGGGAATATTTGTTGCTTGGGGCTTCTCACAGATCTAGGAGATTTATTATGAAGAAAACTTTGCACATGTCGCATGGTATTCTTCTATAAGGACCATCCTTGCTCTCTCAGCGCACATGGGTTGGCACATTCATCAGATGTATGTGAAGACTGTGTTCTTTTGGGGTCCCATGATTTAGCAGATTGGTAGACCAAATGACAGGGCAATATGAAACTGTTAGGTCCCTATATTACTAGTATAGTCCCTTATTTTTGTTAGTGTAACCCCCTTATTGTTATTATTGTACCCCTGTAACCCCCATATTGTTATTATTGTGCCCTTAAATTATTATTGTTAGGTAAGCTAGGATTACATTGTGGCCCCACTAGGATTACATTGTGGCCCCATGGACTCCTATATATAGAAAGGAGGTTTTGTAATTTGTATCATCCAAGAATTTTTCATTCATGTAATGTGTTGGAGGTTTCCCCCTCGAAGTGGCTTATTTCTAAGGCATTGATATCTCTTTTCTTCTATTTTTGGAGCTGGTTTCACAACATTTGGTATCAAAGCTTTGGATTCTAGGGTTTCGCTGCTCCAAACAGGTCATCGTGGAATTTTCGCTATAACTTTTTTTCTACGTAGTTTCAGAAGCTGAAATTTTTAGGGTGCGAAGCTGAAATCCTGAGGAAGATTGCATAAATATTTCAGAGCTTGGTTCACAATATTTTCGGAGATATCATCTGTAGAAGTTAGGTATTTTTTCAAGCTCCTAAACAGGTCATCGTGGCATTTTTACTATAATGTTTTTTCTACGAAGGTTCAAAATCTGAAATTCATATGGTGCGAAGCTGAAATCCAGAGGAAAGTCGTAAAAACATTTCAGAGCTTGGTTCACAATATTTTTGGAGATATGATCTGTGGAAGGTAGTGCTTTCTCAGGCTCTTGAATTGCATCTCAAAGAGGTGATCGTGGGAAAATTTCAATAAATCTCTCTCTAGGAAGTGGATTTGAGTGCCGTAAAAAGTGGGTGCAATTTCACGGACTCTAGTTTCTTGGCTATCAATTTCAGAGACAAAGGACGAAACAGTGACACGTGGCAAGTTCTACAAGTGTGCTCTACTGAACCAGTCCAGAATTAGGTCATTGTGGGAGATTGGACACAACTTTGTCTTGGAAAATCAAAATCAGATCAGACCTGTTGCATTCAAAATAGAATTTAGAGGGCTACTTCAGTGATGAATTTTAGATATTGAAGATCTGTAATCACAGAGATAATACAATTTCAATATCGAGCTCCTCAAAGCTAGTAAAAGGTGTGTATTTTTTTTTCCGAATTGCATAAGTCTTGTTTGAAGAATCAAGTTGAATTGATTGCAAGGGCCTATTGTAGAATAGATATCAATATTGGAGTCTGAAATGGCCCCTAAAAATAATTCAACACCCATTAAGCCTTTATAAGGCTCTACTATTACTCATGAAGATGAAGAATGGCAACATGACATCTCAAAATTACAAGAGCAAATGCAACAAATTTCGCTCTCGCAAAGAACAACAAAAAATGAAATGGAAGTTTTGAAGAAAGGCATGGAAACTAAGGTGGATGGTTTGAAGAAAGGCGTGGAAGCTAAGATGAATGGTTTGGAAGCTAAGATAGATGGCATGGAAGTCGGCATGGAAGCTAAGATTGATGACATGGAAGCTAAGATCGATGAGAAAATGGAAAACATGAAGAATTTTCTAAAAGAAGACATGGAAGGTTTGACAAAGTTGATACAAGAAAGGTTTCCTAATGGTGAAAAGATAGTAGAAGAACCTCATGATGAGAACAAAATAAATGTTAATTTTGATTTCATAAACTCTAATGTTGGTGGGAAGAACCACCATATTCCAAAAATGGATATGAGGAAGTTTGATGGAAAGGATCCTGTAACATGGATACTACAGATGGAGCAATATTTTGATCTCCATAACGTGCAAAACACACAAAAGGTACGCATTGCAACTTTACATTTAGAACAAAATACATTTGTGTGGTATCAATGGCTTTGCTCCCGTAAAAAAATTGTCACTTGGTCAATTTTTACGGAGGAAATGATAGCACATTATGAGGATACAAAGAGCAACACCTTCTTTACCCAATTGATAAATCTCAAACAAAAGGTTTAGTGGGGCAGCACATTGAGGACTTCCAAAAATTGAGTATAAGGGTAACTGATATTTCAGAGGACCACAGGATTGATCTCTTCTTAGGCAGTTTAAAGGATAACATTCAACATGAAGTTCGTGTTCTGGAACCTGATTCATTAGAGAAGGCATTCGGGTTGGCAAGAAAAGTTGAATGTAAAATTATGGCAACAAGGAAGTCTACTACTCAATTCTATAAAGAAGGAAGTGTGGCTACATCTAGATTTCCACAGCCTACAAGGTTGACACCACAACAATTGGAAGAAAAAAGAGCAAAAGGGCTTTGCTACAGTTGTGATAGCAAATACACTAAAGGTCATAAGTGTGCTGAAAAGAAATTATTTTACATAGATTGTGAAGAAGAAGAAAATGAAAAAGAAGAGGATATACACCAGGAACCAGCCATAGAAGAGGAAGAAATGAATCCGACCATATCATGTAATGCACTGGCCGGAATTACCACTCCTCAAACTCTCAAGATAGTAGGACAGATCAAGAAGAAAAGGGTAATAGTGTTGATTGATTCAGGTAGCACCCATAATTTTATTCATTGTAAGGTAGCCAAGAAATTAAATTGTTTCCTATACCCAGCACCAGAATGTCAAGTGATGGTTGCAAATGGAGGAACTATAAATTGCTCTGGAAAATGCCATAATATCAAGCTAACCATGGGGGAATATGTGGTGACAAGTCCAATGCTTTCCATTCCTATGGGAGGTGCTGATGTTGTACTAGGAGTACAATGGTTACAATCTTTGGGGACGGTAGCTTTTAATTTTCAAAAACTTTTCTTGAAATTTTTTTCAGAAGGAAAGGAAGTCGAATTACGGGGTATTGAAGGGAAGCCAGGAAGGATAATAAGCTCTAATGTCATGACAAAGCTTCTAAAGAAAGAACAACGAGCCGTAATTGCACAATTATGCTCACTAGAAGTTCCAACATCAAAATCATCTATTTCTGCAGATCTCCAACAAGTCTTGGACAATCATTCCAAGGTGTTTGAAACTCCCAAAGGAATCCCACCTATTAGTGATCATGATCATGCTATTCATTTGATTCCAGGAAGTGTTCCTCCAAACATCAGGCCTTATAGATATCCTTACTTCCAAAAGAGCAAAATTGAACGTATGATTGTAGAAATGTTAGAGGCGGGTATAATTCAACCTAGTCAAAGTTCTTTCTCTGCTCCTGTAGTATTGGTACACAAGAAGGATGGATCATGGAGAATGTGTCCGGATTATAGGGAGCTCAATAAGCTCACCATTAAAGACAAATTTCCCATTCCTGTGATTGATGAACTATTGGATGAATTACATGGAGCAATTTGTTTTACCAAGTTGGATCTTCGTTCAGGATATCATCAAATTAGAATGAAGACTGAAGATATTCCAAAAACAGCATTTCGAACTCATGAGGGTCATTATGAATTTTTGGTCATGCCTTTTGGCCTTACCAGTGCACCTTCTACATTTCAAGGGTTGATGAATTCCATTTTCAAACCCTTCCTTAGAAAATTTGTGCTAGTATTTTTTGATGATATACTAATCTACAGCAGGTCATGGAAGGATCATGTTGAACATGTTGACAGGGTGCTCAAACTATTGCAGGAGAAACAATTATATGCAAAAACATCCAAATGTTTCTTTGGAGTACAAGAGGTGGAATATCTGGGTCATATTATATCTCACGAGGGTGTTAAAGTAGACTCTAACAAAATTAAAGCCATTAAGAAATGGAAAGTCCCCACAACCATAAAGCAGTTGCGAGGATTTCTCGGGTTAACAGGGTATTATCGCAAGTTTGTTAAGAATTATGGGAGAATAGCAGCACCTCTAACAACATTATTGAAGAAAGATGCATTTCATGGACTCCTGAAGCAACTAAGGCCTTTGAACATCTTAAAGAGGCAATGTGCCTAGCACCGGTCTTAGCTACGCCAGACTTCACAAAAACCTTTATTGTGGAATGTGATGCCTCAGGAAATGGAATTGGTGCAGTTTTAATGCAGGAAAGAAGACCCATTGCTTTTGAAAATCGTCCAATCAAAAGAAAGTATTTACAAAAACCTATTTATGAGAAGGAAATGTTAGCAATACTGCATGCACTAAAGAAATGGCGAACTTACCTAATGGGAAGACACTTCAAGGTAAAAACTGATCATGATAGTCTTAAACACTTTTGGAACAAAGACTATCGTCAGAAGAGCAGCAAAAATGGGTCACAAAGATGTTGGGTTATGACTTTGAAATAATATACAAAAAAAGAAAGCTTAATGCTGTTGCAAATGCACTGTTAAGAAAGAATGAAGAGGTGGAAGCATTGCTTTGTGCCATTTCTATTATCCAACCAGATTGGATAATAGAAGCAAGAGATGAATCGAAGAAGGACAAAGATGTATGGGCACTCATTCAAAATTTGCAGCAAGATCCTAGTACATCTGATACATTTAGTTGGAAAAATGATTCCTTATGGTACAAAGATCGCTTATATCTTTGTAAAAATTCCCAACTAAAACAAAAGATTCTTTTGGAATTGCACACTTCTCCTTTAGGAGGACACTCAGGATTTTTAAAAACTTACCACAGGGTGAAGAAAGAATTTTTTTGGGATGGCCTTAAATCTGATATTCAAAAGTTTGTGGCGGAATGTTTGGTTTGCCAGCAGAATAAAGTGGAGACAATTAAGACCCGGGACTTCTACAACCTTTATCCATTCCAAGTCAGCGTTGGGAGGAGATTTCAATGGATTTTATCACAGGTTTACCTAAGTCTGAAGGAAAGAATGTCATCATGGTGGTAGTTGATAGACTTACCAAGTATGCACACTTTTGTGCATTATCTCATCCATTTAAAGCAAGCACAGTTGCTACTACATTTATGGACAGAATTCAAAAGCTACATGGAAGCCCAAGGGTTATTGTGAGCGACAGAGATCCCATTTTTACTGGAAATTTTTGGACGGAGTTGTTTTCTTGTTTGGGTACTCAATTAGCTCATAGCTCATCTTATCATCCTCAATCTGATGGTCAAACTGAGATAGTAAATAAATGTTTTGAAGGATATCTTCGTTGTTTTGTATCTGATAAACAAACACAATGGGTCAAGTGGTTACCTCTCGCTGAATGGTGGTATAACACTTCCTTCCATACTGCAGCAAAAATGACCCCATTTATGGCACTTTATGGATATCATCCACCATCGATTACATCATCTTTAAGGAAAAATTCGAAGGTTCAAGCAGTCGAAGATCACATCGAGCATCAGCAAGAAGTTCTCCAACTCTTAAAGGATAACCTGAATTTGGCACAAAATCGAATGAAACAACAGGCAGATCAACATCGCAGCGAGAGAAGTTTTGATGTAGGAGATTGGGTATTTTTACGGCTACAACCATATAAACAAATGTCCCTCAAGGAAGCTAAGAAGGATAATAAATTATCGCCAAAGTACTATGGTCCTTACAAGGTGTTGCAAAAGATTGGTACTATGGCATACAAATTGGAGCTTCCTGCTTCTTCGCGAGTACATCCAGTTTTCCATGTTTCGTGCTTAAAGAAGGTTATAGGTAAAAATCTTCCAGTTCAAACAATATTGCCAGAACTTGATGAGGAAGGAAAAATCATATTGGAACCGGAAGCGGTCACGGAAACAAGAACTCGACAACTACGGAATCGATCAATTTCAGAGTATCTCATCAAGTGGAAGAACTTACCCACTGAAGATTCTACATGGGAGGATGAGAATTTTATATAAAAGCACCCAGAGCTACTCAAGCGTTGAGGACAACACTTTTTTTGAAGGAGAGGGGCATGTTAGGTCCCTATATTAATAGTGTAGCCCCTTATTATGCTAGTGTAGCCCCCCTTATTGTTATTATTGTACCCCTGTAACCCCCATATTGTTATTATTGTGCCCTTACATTATTATTGTTAGGTCGGCTAGGATTACATTGTGGCCCCACTAGGATTATATTGTGGCCCCATGGACTCCTATATGTAGAAGGAGGTTTTGTTCATTTGTATCATCCAAGAATTGTTCATTTATGTAATGTATTGGAGGTTGCCCCCTCGAAGTGGCTTATTTCTAAGGCGTTCATATCTCTTTTCTTCTATTTTTGGAGCTGGTTACACAACAGAAACCAGTATTTGGAGTCCTAGGACCTAGCCTTCCTGGACTCAAAGAGGGCTCTCTCTATTAGATGCAAAGGATGTGTTCTTGTTTTCTTTAGATAGTTGATTTTAGGCTAGTTGTTATGTGTAGGGTTTTTTGATTGTTTTGGTTGGGTAAGATGAACAGGTAGAATAGGTGGAGCTAGAGGTCTTCAAATCATTGGGCTATGGAGTCAATGAAAATCATGGTTATCTCAATAATGAATCAGATTTTATAACATGGCCAATCTAGTGTGGTCAATGGATCCTTAAGGTCATGAGTGAAGTGAAATGAACATTAAGTTTGGGAAAAACAAGGTAGGGCAAAGGGAAGTGAAGTATCCTTTGTCATATACCCATAAACAAGAAGGTCTTAAATATGATAATCAAAATATACTAATCATGAGATAGGGAAAACCATTTACTCAATGACAATACTTAAACAAATAAATATCCAAGATAAACATTTCAATGAAACAAAGAAAGCAAGAAAAGCTTATCTAACTTTAGTAATTTCACTTTCAGAATTAGAAAACATATAATATGACACAATAAATTTAATCAATCAAAGATGGAACTCCTAAACATTGTTCATCAAGCTACAAAGAACTCTGAGACAACCTGATAAGCATGGACAAAGGGAAAGATCAGAACAAGACCTCTTTGACTTAACCTAGCAAGAAATAATTCAAAGGGAGGTTTCGAGACAGAGTTTAGATAGCAGCAAATAAGTAGGGCTTACCATGAAACATATTTGTAAACTATAATATTAATCCATAGATAAAAAAAACAAGCATAAGGAGGCTTAAAGAGCAACTAAGAATTCTTTAAACACACCCAGTAGAGGAAAACATCAAGGCCATAGAAGACAAGAGGACTAAGGTGTTTCAAGGAGCATTTCTCAATCTATACTTTTATGTTCTATAGCAAAAAATAAGGATGAAACATAATGATAACAAGAAAACATAAACAAATTAAGAATACATCACCATTAACCAAGCTTAGGAATCCTGCAAACAAGTTTCTCCATCATCAATCCAAGCAAGTCATTCATAAACTTCACAACACCAATTTCTTCTCCAAGCTCATAAAAACCATATATTTCTCCAAATCTCATCAAATTCCAACATTTACAATGAAGCCCTCATACTCTATTTAACTTAGAAAAGGAGGGAAAAAACCCTAGATAGGGTTGTAAAATGTGTTAATCACTCATAAATGTCATTTATGCCTAAGAGACCATGCAAGGCCCAAGGCACAAAATATCTCATGAAATAAATGCTAAAATAACTTCTTGCACCTAATTCTAGAGTGATTTTCTTCAAAAAATAATAAAAAATGATTTTTCAATAAATGAGTGTGTTTTGTTGGCTTTTGGTCCAAAACACACTAAACAGTCTATTTGCGAGCGCCACTTTTGGCAGAAAATGGGGTCTTTTGCAATCGAGTTTTTGACCTCTTCCCGATGTCGGATTTGGCTCCGTGATGGCTCCTTGGAAAGCCTGATGAGTCTAATATCCAAAAATTCTTATAGCTTCCTGATCCAACTCTTGTAGCCTAGTCAAAAAGTCAAAATCCCAAGACTGTCATTTGCGTAGCGCCAGGCCTAAAACAGTGGTAGAAAGGTGACAAAAAAGGGGGTTTTTGACCTTTTGAGGGGTCAAACCTACTCCAAATCATCTGAAACTTCGTGAGCATAATGTACTAGGTGTTAGAAGCCTAAAAATGTCAATTTTTTCTTCTGAATATGCTCTATGTATTAGCATACTGCCAGTGGTGTTGCGCTAATGAGCCTTAAAAATAAAAAAAACCAAAACTGCTCCAAATTTTATCTAAATTGGTGGAGATATTCCTTAAGGGGTCTTGGAAAATTGTTGAGAAGCCTCAGCCAAAAATCCAAGGCTGTCATGCTCTTTTTCCTCCTTTAGGGTTTGGGCCTCATGGAGGGCTTCCTTCAATTTGGCACAAACAAGCTTGTGTTTCATGGCACAATACTTTGTCATCTTTTTCTGGAGTGCCAGGCCTTTCTTTATATTTTTTAAGAGTTTGTGCTAATTCTTATAATAATTAATGATGTATTGGGCCATACCAAAATCCCTCTCCCACTCCTTGATTTCAGCATCCTTGCTTTGAAGTAGCAGTCTAGTGGCCATATCCTTATCTTCGGTGTCACTATCTAGGTCAATGAATTGAGGCTTTTGAGTAGATAGCTTTCCTTTCTTAACTTTCTTAACTTGGTCCATCTTCTCTTTTCCCTTGTCAATCCTTGGAATGGATGAAAATGGAAAATCCCCTTACCTTTTGGAGGTAGCAAACACTTGCCTTGGCCCTTTACGATATTTTCATGTAAGAGGAGTGATGGTGGTTTTGGATTTGTCCTCATCATGGTTGTGACCATTGGTGTTGTCACCAGCCCCTTCACCTTCACTATGATCCTTATCAGTCATCTCATTCTCTATTTGATCACTGCTTTCTTGACCTTCAACACCATCATCATCATTACCTTCTTTACTGTCTTCTGTGTTGTAACTTTGGTCTTTATTGGGACTATCAGCCCCTGAACTTGCTTCACTTTGGCCTTGTTTATCACTAGGGTCGTTTTCTTCATCATCCCTAGCATTGTTATCACTTTTATTGTCACTAAGAGCCTGATTAGTGTCATGACTATCATGACTTTATCCCTCGTTGTATGTTTCCTAATTGTCTGTCCTATTAGTGTCATTTTCTTTGTCATTGTCCTCTTCATCAAACTCTGTTTCTACCTCATCATCTTCTTCCATATTGTCATTGTCCTCATCATCTGTTTCCATTGACTCTGCCTCATCATAATATTCTTGGTTTCCAACATTTTCATCAAACTCATCTTCACTATGATCTGCTTCCTCTATTATTTCTCCATTTCCTCCAGCATCCTCTTCCATGGTGGCAGAATTTTGTTCACTATATTTTTTGTTGTCGGCCTCTTCATTTTCATCAATATCTTCTTGGTCATCACTTTGTTCACCTGTGTGATCCTTTTCTTCACTTTGGGCTAACTCATTGGTTTCATTTCCATCACTAACTTCCTCCCAATGCTCATTGTTTTTGTCTTCATTACTGCCATGGTCATCTCCCTCCTCTTCAACATCATTTCCCTCTTGCTCTTCTTCATTAATTTCTGTTTATGCCTCACTGATTTCATCACCTTCACCCTGATTTTCTTGTGATTCTTCATTGCCACTTCCTACTTCACCTGATGCACCAAGAGAAGGAGAGGAAGGGACGTTTACTTATGGTGAGGGTACTTGTGCAAATGAGGAAGGCAGATTTGGTTGATGAGGAGGCTGTGGGTTTGTAAAGTCCTCATGGGTTATGAAAACATCCCGAGGTATACCTTGTTGCTCCAACTGATGTAAGACCACCATATTGATCGGGGAATGGTGGAACAAGCTATGAATTTGTTGTGTAGGATTCCTCCTCCAGATAATAGAAGACATTTTCTCAATGCTCCTATAGAGATAGTAGGGTAAGTTTAGCACCTTAGCTCCTGTGAAATGCATGAGGAGTCCGACATGATAGGTATAGAGCCTGGAGTACCTCCCCTCACAGGTGAAGTATTTCATGATAACCAACATCAAGGAGGAAAATCTGTGTTTGAGGTGTGAGAAAGGGAAAATTGTTTTGCTGCCTCCTCTATACCTTGTTTTGATAAAGGACTCTTAAAAGTCTTTGTCCAGTTTTCAATTTTTAAACCACTTTTCACCCACAGCTAGGATACCTGTGGCCTCAGAGATGACATCTGCTGAAATCTAAAAATCCACTCCTGCAAGGCTTGAGTGATTATCGTGTAAATTGAGAATGAGGAGCCTTGTGAACTCAAGGTGGTTCTTCACTTGTTTGACCTTATCACAAAATGGAAAGCACCTTGTATTCTGAAAACATGGCAAGATCGTAGAAGAGGAGGTGATGGCCACTGTGCTTTGAGGTTCCAACCTATTTACCTTCCCTTCCTTATGTTTTGGTCTTAAAGGCCTTTGACCACTTTCACTGCCACTATTGTTTTCATCTCCTGACATGGTGATAGGAGATATTGGTTTACAGATTAGGGCTTTATGAAAAAAGGTGAAGATGATGATGGAGTCAACTTTGGAGAATGAGTGGTGTGGAGGTTAGGGTTCTTAGGGTTTAGTTGGCTTGTAGCTTTTAGGAGGCCTTCTCAAAAGTGTATTGCAGTCACTCTGATTCACTCACCCTCACATGACAATAAACTGATTTCTAAGAGAAAAAACAAAGTCTTGTTTTGCATGAAGGCTTAGGTTTCACCCACTTAGGGTTTGAATTTCAAAGCCACAAAATACTTAAAATTTATTGAAAGTTTCTTTGGGGATCAGGAAAAGAGGAAAATTACCAATTTTTGGTCCTTTTGTAGACTTTGGAGGTGAATGGAGGACAAAAAATTGGACTAGGGCAAGAGATTCTGCATTTTGAATGCTTTTTGCGTTTGCGCAGTGCCCTGCCCGAGCTATCGGGTAGGCCCGTTTGCGCAGTGCCAGCAGGCTTGCACGATAGTAAGCATAGTGACGGGCACTTATAGGGTCTTACGGTCTCCAGGCATGTCGGTCTTGTGTTTTTGTAGTGCCCGGGAAGTCATGCAAAGGTGTTGGGTGGCCCGTTAGCACAGCGCCGGGCGGGAGGCAGTGTCTGCCAGTTTCTAGGTGAGTCGGGCCTGTGTTTGCGTAGCGCCTGATATTTGCGTAGCACTGGGGGGTTATTATCACAACGCAGTGAAATTTTGAATCTGAGGAGGGATGGTTAGCCCAGTGCCGACCTGTATTTGTGTAGCGCCGGTGATTTGCACAATGCCAGAATCACTCTGCCCAGTAACAACCTGAAAACCCTATTTTTTCTCCTTGAAGCTTATTTCTCCTCACCAAGTGCTAAATAAGTTTAAAATGAATTTGAAACACCTTTATACTCTTTTATAAAAATAATTTACACCCATAAACCCACTTTTTCTATGTTTTCAATCTTTTTCTTTGACTGATACCTTTTTATCTTTTGCAGGGTTTTGAAGAATTTCTTCAAGGCATCTTGTCTTCTTTTGTGGTGATGGCTGACTGAAAGGATACATATGTCCTTTTCACTCCCTTTTACCTTTTTAAAGCTTGGGAACTATTCAAACTCTCCTTGGCATGCTTTTGATAAACTGAAAACACTTGTTTTTATCCTTTTGGCGTTCTTGGTTGTAGGTGACCTGAAACATGTCCCTTTACCTCCTTACTGATTTTTTCTAGGAAATAACATATTTTTTTGACAAAGAGTTTTAAGCCACCATACCATGCCATGTGTTTCCTTGGCCACTTCTGATTTTTTGCAGGTGCCACAACATATGGTTTTTTTGGTCTGCTTGTCATTTTTTGGACTTTGACACCTCATTTTCTCAACAGTGAACTTATGCTCAACATGATTTTCTCCCTTAGAATTTTACCTTATGTTTTCTGTGTCTTGATCATTTGGGAGATATTGGACTATATCTTTTGAAAGCTAAGGATTCCTTCATATTGATATACTTTACCATCGCTCGCTTTGGTGCAGTGAAGTAGTGCTGCTTTTGAAAAACTTTTAAAACCACCTTGAAAACCCTTTGAATTCCTTCTGCTATTATGAAGGAGGATTTATCATCTTATTTTGACCTGTTCTGTCCATCTTTCCCAAAATATTAGGTTTTAGGGTTTTTAGAGAAAAATAAACAATGTTATCTTTTAAGTTCTCTATAACCCTTCCAAATTCATTTATTATTTATGAAAATCTTCAATGTGTACTTGGTGGTGTTGAGGTGAATTATGTCCTTGTGTTTCTTGTACTGGCTTCTTGCTTGGCAACACTGTCTTGTTAGTCAATCACAAAAACCCTAATTCTCTTTAAACATAGGCCTGCTACCTTTCTCTTTGATGTGGATGTCTTCTTGTGAGGATTCATCTTATTACCTTACCTCTTCTTATGCTGATGGCAACCTTGATCATTTTTGCAGAAATGTGAACAAAGGTAACTGTCCCTTGTAGAATTTGTGCTTTGGCCAAGGAGGCCTTTCTTGAATGGCTTTTGATCAGTTTTGGACCAAGTTCCTTGACCTCTACTTCTTTGAATGCAACCTCTTTACACAGGGAAAATGGAGACTTAAAATAACAAAACAACCCTATGACTTATGAAACCCTAGGTGACCTAGTGGAAGGTTCCTTGGACTTGGCCTTTTCTTGAAATATTGAATTGGGATCCTTAGGTGTAAAACAAATTTTTTGATAGACTGATGTTATTGAAGATCCAAAATCCAAAGATCTTGATTTATCTAAAGAGCCTACAGAGGTAGTTTTGAGACCATCAATGCTTGAGGCATTTCTGGAGATATAAGAGAGATGGTTTGATTAGTGTCCCTAGCTAGTAGTGAAGGGGTTAGGAAAAACAAAATAGAGGATTTAGGCCAAAGGTGACAAAAAATAGACAGAAATGAGTGACATGAGACCCTAATGGGTCTTTTGGGATGGGTGAGCTGAGCTTGACATGATGAAATGGTGAAATAATTATCCTAAGGATGATGAAGGCAGTGAAATTTCTAGAACTCAAAATGTTCTTGAACTTTGTTTCTAAAAATCTAGGATAAGTCTTTAGTCATCTACAAAGGAAAAAATTACTGATGACCAACACGTTCCTTAATGGGATCATTGAGGAAGAGATGTACATTGATCATTATTATTTATGTCGATGACTTAATACTAACGGATGATGAGCATCTGATACACTCACGCAAGGTAGATCTTGCAAAGGTGTTTGAGATGAAGGATTTGGGCCTCCTTCATTATTTCCTTGGATGGGAAATATGGCAACGAGAAGGTGAATTGTTTGTGTCTCAAGGCAAGTATGCTCGGGAGATACTTGGTAAGTTTCACATGGAGGACTGCAATCCCATGGATACTCCTCTTCCAGGAAATTGGAGGAAAGAGGATGCTACATCGATAGAGGTAGTGGATGCCATTGTTTATTGACAATTAGTGGGTTCGCTCATGTATTTAGCTAATACAAGACCGGACATATGCTATGCGGTGAACCAACTTATTCAAGTGATGGTTAAGCCTACCAAGCTCTTTTGGAAGTCAAGCAATCATGTCCTGAGGTATCTCATGGGCACATTTGAGTAGGGCTTATGGTACATATAGATGAATGAGGTGAAGTTGCATGGTTTCACGGATGCAGATTGGGTAGGCAACCCAACAGAAAGAAAGAGAACATCAGGAGGGGTTTTTAGTATTAGATCTACAACAGTTTCTTGGTACAGCAGGAAAAAAATATCCGCGGCACTCGGTTCAGTGGAAGAAGAATACATGGCAGCAAGTTGAGCTACATGTGAGGCTATTTGAATGAGGAAGATCCTGGTCGGTTTGTCAGTTCTCATTTAGATCCTACAGTGATACATTGTGATAATCAGAGTTACATTAAACTCTTGATTAATCCTGTTTTTCATAATAGATCTAAACATATTGATATCTGGTATCATCATATCAGAAATTATGTGTAGCAGAAGATCATGTTGCTTCAGTACATTCCTATGGAAGATCAAGATGCAGATATTCTAACGAAGGCACTCAGGAAGAGAAAATTCGAATACCATAGAGGCAGGATCGGGGTGAAGTATAATCCCTATCTTTTTTAGAGGGAGTGTTGAGATTCAACAAGATGATTAGCTTAGTGAAAAGTAAGCACCTTCACTCAGTAGGGCCCACAGGCTATTTTTAGGTGTATGTCTATTTTTAGACATGGTGAGCATATTCTATAAGTTGCAAGATGCTATTTATATATAGTTGATCAAATGTGAAAAATAGATTAAATTATCTTTTTAGAATATTGGGCGAAGTCTATTTATAGATCGTCAATCTAAATATAGATGCATGTCGATTATTATTAGTCGTTAATAATAATCCGAAAATAAATATAAACTTATTCTATTGGAGCACTTTATTTCAGTAAATATATTTGGAAAATCAGTGGGCTAACGGAATTACACAATTCCTATGGTTATTGGTGGCTCGTGCATGGAGGACTTAGTTAGAACTGAAGTGGAAAAGTTATGATAGAGTTGGAAAAGTAGTTACAGGAGTTGTTATTTAGTTTAACTCAATTAAGTGAGTTAAACTCAGTTGAGATAGTTGTATATAGTCTAACTGAAAGATGCAATAGTGAGAGTTTAGTGAATTAAGTATTTAATTAATTCATAACTAGAGACTCACTTGAAACTGAACAAATATAGCAGTTAACTGCTTGCATGTCAGTTCCAGTGGAGACCTAGTGGAGAGAATGGTGAAAGGGTGAGATGGACTATCTATTGTGACTATAGTGATGCATTCAATGCATTTGACACACATTGGAGATGCCAATGAGGATTGTGCAATCAAGTCAAGGCCAATTCGAATTCATTCAAGGGTCTTCTTCAGCAGGGATTGCGCAGTGGAGGTAGGCTGTCAAGAGGCAAGAAATCGGTGCATAGATTTGCAAATTTCTGCATGACAATGTGTAATGATTGTTGATTGTACTGAGAGATTGATGTACTAAGATTTGTATGATATTATTACATGATCCATTGATATACATAATATATGATAGTTGGGGTTTTTAGCTTTAAGCTTTCCCATTAAACAACTATGTTTATGTGCGATTGATTTTCTTCACATGTGTTTGCAATTGGCGATTTAATTTCTGCAAAGAATTAAGTGGAAGGATTCTGTATTTAACATAAGATTAATTTTTTTAGATCAGGAGAATCTGGTAATACATCAGTATTAATAAATTTCTACAAAGAGAAATGAAGAATTCTTCAAGGCCTAGCAGAGGAAAAAATTTAAGTAATAGAAGCAGACAGACCTAAGGTGCCTCTAACAACATATCTTAGCCTAAAATTTCTGTTCTAATGCAAGAGAAAATATGGAAAAATATGAGAACATAAGGAAACAATAACTATATTAGAGCAACATCACCATTAAACAGGTTCATGAATCATGTGAAGGTGCTTGCTCCATTGATGCTTAGTCCAAAAACAATCACACAACTCCAAGTCTATGTATTCATCTCAATAAACAACCAACAATAAACATGAAGCCTCCATGCAATATTTAACTTCCAAAGGAGGAGAAAAACCCTAGCTACAGTTTTGGAAGTCACTAATTATACATTTAAGTCATTTTGTCCTATGAGACCATGCAAGGCCCAAGGCACAAATATCCCAAATTCATAAATGCAACAATAAATTCTAACATAACTATCTGAGCTATTTTGGCAAAAAATTGACTTTAAGGTCTCTCAATAACTTTCAAAATATTTCCAAGTGTCTTTTATTGACTTTATAGCAAGGGCAAAGTGCCAAGGTTCAAGGGTGTAGCGCCAGGCCAAGGGCGCAGTGCTAGAACTGGAAAAATGGCTTGAGTTGTAGCTGAGATTTGGAGGCCTTACCCATATCCAAATGAGCTGCATGATAGCTCTTTGGAAAGCCTATAATGTCTAGTTTCCAAATATTCCTTTGGTTTCTAGAATGGTTTCCACTTTCCTACTCAAAAATGCATTCTCCCACGACTACTCAAGGCGCAGTGCCAGTGCTGAAAAGAGGGCATAAATGTGATGTTTTGCTTGTTTTTGGCCCTTTTGAGGGACCAGTTCTGCTCCAAATGACTTTAAAATTTCTGAGGGTGATTTAATTTTCCTAAGGATCATGAAAATGTAAATTTTTATGATATTTAGTGCCTAAAAAAAAATCACAGTGCTAGTGGCGCTGCATGCTTAGCCCTTTTTCTGCTAGCCAACTGTCAAAAATTTAAAATTTACAAAAATGTGCCAAAATTGGGATTTATCTTGCTTATAATGTTTGGGAAGCTTGAATGGATACATCAGCAAGGATATCTAGATTTTATTTCCCCTTTGCCTCTTTTAGGACTTGAATCTTTGCAATGTATCTTTTGAGCTTGGCCCTTGCAATCTTGTTTCTTAAGGCATAATGCCTTTCCAGTTCTTCTGAAGGTCAATGTTTCTTTTTGCCTTCTCAAGCTGATCCTCTAAGTGAAAATTTTCTCTCTTTATCCAATATTCCCTATCATAGCTGATCTCCATGCCAATAATCTCACTTGGAGTGAGCTGCTATGCCAATGCTGTGTCTTGCTCTCTATCTTTGGCTAAGGCCTTCTTCAAACCAATTGTCCTTTCCCTCCTCCTATGAAGTTGTTCTTCCTCATCCTCAATGTCATCTAGAGTGCCCAAGGTTTCATCTAGCTTTTCCTTGGATTTTCTAACCTCTTTTCGAGCTCTAATAGATCTGACCTCACAGATGGATTTCTCTATTTCTAATGTTGGTTTTCTACCTCAAGGAAGTTTATTACATTCTTAGCCCTACCAAGATTGGCTTGTAGATCTATAATATGGGCATCCTTGCTCTTGAGAAGCATGTTCGTGATCCTATCCTCATTCTCATCACCACTATCAAGGTGAATCAGTTGAAACTCTTACTCAATTTCATGTTGATCTTCTTTTTCATCAATGTCTTGCTCTACAACCTTTTCCTTACCTTTTTCAAGTTGTTTTGTTGATGATGAAGGAAGGTCCCCTTCCAAAATCTGTGGATAAAACACCTGCCTATGAACTCTTTTATAGGTCAAAGGAAAAGGTTCTATGTCAACCAACTTAGTGTCATCTATCTCACTACCCTCATTACTGCCATCTACCTCACTGCCTTCTGCCTCATTACTCTATTCATTGTTTGATGTTGTGGTGTCATGAGATGAGGGTGAAGGGCTGTGGGAAGGTGATGAAGGAGGATCATCATGAGGTGAGGGAATGTGAGTGTATGATGATGTGGGAGGGTCATCAAGGGGTGAAGGAATGTGAGTGAGTGGGAATGTGGGAATAGTAGGAAGTGATGGAGAAGTAGGAATGGGAGGATGAGATGAGGAAGGTATATCTTGCTGATGATGGCCTTGTGGGGTAGTAAAAAACTCATTGGAAATGAAGTTCTCCCATGGAATTCCTTTCTGCTGTAGTTGGTGCGTAAACACCATTTTGATAAGTGAGTGATGGAAAAGGCTTTGCATCTGCTAAGGGTAGTTTCTCTTCTACACTATGTATGCCATTTTATCAATGATTTGGTAAAGGTAGTATGGTATGTGCAACATCCTCACTCTAGTAAAGTTCTTAAGAAGCCTGATGTGGTATGAGTAAAGATGGGAGAACCTTCCCTCACATGTAAAATACTTCATTATAATCTTCATCATGGGTGCATACCTTTCAATCGGGTGAGAGAAAGGAAAGATGGATTTGTTGTGGTCTTTATAACTAGGCTTAAGATATGCCTCAAAGTAACTCATTTCAAGGTTATCTTGCTTGAACCATTTCTCCCCTACACTAGGTATGCATGTGGCATTGGAAATAAAATCTATAGACAACTCAAAGGTGACCCCTACAAGGTTAACCTGTTTTTCATGCAAGTTAATGGTAAAGAGTCTAGTTAGCTTAGGGTAGTTTTTCACCTGCTGCACCTTTTCACAAAATTCATAGCAACCTACATGCTTGAAACAAGAAATGGTAAGGGGAGATGCCATGAGCTCTCTTGTACTGAGGGGTTCAAATCTATTTATCTTGCCTCCTTTATGATCATGCCTCCTTGGCATTTGGGCCTCCACATCATTGCCACTGTCCTCTGACATTGTAAACTCTACCTTTATAAAACCCTGTAGTGTAAATGGAAAGGAGATGAAAGGATGGTAAAAAATGCCAGTTTGGCAAGTGAATAGAATGAGTGAGTGAGGGTCTAGGTGTATGAGAATGAGTGAGAGGCTAAAAAAGTCAATGAAAACCTTCCATCTGTGTAAATACCCTATCTATCACTGACACTCTATCTAGGAAGATGAGACGAGGTTTAAACAGTGAATTCAAGCTTTGAAATTTAGGGTTTCTCTTAGGGTTTGATTTCATTCATTAAGAAAACACCAAATTTGCTTGAGGATAGGTGTATGGCATGTACTTACCTCTTCCCAGTACTTTATATGACTTTTGAGGAAACTTGAAAGATTTTTGAAGTGGTTTGAGTGGTTGAATTGCTTAGAAAGCCCTCCTGGCCAAGGGCGCAGCGCCAATGCTGAGGGCGCAGTGCCAGTCCTAGGTGCACAACGCCAAACCTGAGCTCGTCGCACCTTAAGAAATTTTTTGTGGGTTTTTCGGGCAAGAGTACAATGCTCTGCCAGGTGTGCAGTGCCTTCAGAATTTGTATGGGGAAAATTCCCAAGCATGCAGCGCTAACCTCCAAGGGCGCAACAACAGTCTAAGTGCTCAACACCAAGGCAACTTAACCAAATTTTTACTGAAAACTCGAAACTTCCTCTCCTCTGAATGCTATTGATATTTTTCAAGATAAAAATGATTCATTTAAGTGTAAAATGAGCTTTTATAGGCTTGTGATTTGAATTTAATCTTGACAAACCCACTTTCTAATGTTTTAAAGCCATTTTGCCTTTCTCATTGATATTCTTTACACTTTTGCTTGCAAGCTTTCTTAAGTCATAAAGTTGACTCTTCTTGGCTCCTTTTGACTTGATATGTTCATTTTGACACCTTTGGGATTCAAACACAAGGCAGCATCTTCAAAATCTTCTCTTGTTTCCACCATGGAGCTCAACTTATCTTTTGCTCATTTAGGCATGACAAGCTCATTTTTGACAAGTTTGGGATCTGATCACATAGTGGTATATTCAAAATCCTCTTTTGCTTCCACTATGGAGTTCAACTCATATTTCATCTTCTTTGGCTACTTTCCCAAAACCCTAGGTGTCTGGGGTGCTTTACATCAATCATCAGTGTTGTCTTCTAAGTTCTCTATAGCCCTTTCAAGTTCATTCATTTATGTCCAGTTCACCTCACCTTTTTCCCTAACTCATCAATCCTTTCTGCTAGAATTTCTTCATGTTTGGCTTTGTGTGTCCCCTCCAGGTCATTTCTGCAAGTGGTCACTATTTTGACACTCAACTGGACCATCAAGTATATAAACCCTAATCATCTACAAGAAAAAGTGTTTCCTCTTCTCCTTGGCACAATTTGTCTTCATTCGGGAGTAGATAGTGTACCTCATCAGTACCTTCTGCTGACACAACCTTCAACACTCCTGCAGAAGTGCCAAAGTTTGTTCGTTTTCCTCAAGTGCAGACTCTGAACTGAAAGGATAGTCTTCTTCAGAAATCTTTTAGGTCCTTCTTGAATAACCATGTCTTGACATTCTATTACATCTGAGCCAAATTCTAGCAAAGGAAAAGTAGTGCCTGAAACATCCAATGATGACCTTACAACATGTGAAACCCTAATGACCTAGTGGGAGGGTCCTTTGACCTAATTTTGACTGGGATTTGACTTGGAGGTTTTCAAGTTGACAAAACAGAGTATTTTCAAAAGTGTTGTATTGAAGATCTAGAATCCAATGTACTTGATTTATCTAAAGAGCCTATAGAGATAGTTTTGAGACCATCAATGCTTGAGGAACCTGGGGAACATGGAAATGAGTAGGCTATAGGAAACCCTAGAGGGAAGTGGAGTTTATGGACAAGGGGAAAATAGGCCAATGAAGTTATAGGCAGGGAATGAGGGTAAAAATGAGAGGTATAGGCTTATGAGGAGTTTGTACGAGCAATAGGGAGACCATGAAATGGGAAACTGATAGAACAGTGAAAAATTTTCTATAAGGATAATGAAGGCAGTGAGATTTCTGAAACTCGCAATATTCAAGGAAGGTTTTTTTCAAAAATCTAAAACCAATCTATAGTCATCTAAAGATAGTGAAAAATATTGATGACTAACAGTGGCTCCACTTAGGGAGGGCAGCTCCTTTCAAGAGGTGTCAAGAACCTCAAAGTTAAAATCTCCGGTTTTGCAGATAGAAAGCCTCATCCATGCTTGCTGATTTATTCCATCAAGGCTAATATTTGTTGTTGTTCTTGGAAGCCATGATATTACAATCTGAAAAAAAAAAAAAAAAAAAAAAAAAAAACATGATTGCTTCAATATCAACCCTACCTACCCATCATACTTTGCCTAACATTTTTTTCTTCTTCTGGGTGCACTTGGATTGGAAAAACCTTGACATCATTTTCTTTTGAAAGCATAAAAACTATCTATGTCTACCCTTATAACTTCCAAGAGCTTATATTGGGATGATGAAATCTTTATTCTCTACCGACTCTAATTATCTGTCAAGGTTAAGAAGTTTGATAGATCTTCATTCTCTAATCTACTAACATGAAATTCAAAACATGACCAAATCAATGTTAATAAATTTGATTGGCCAAGAGTTGTAGCATTTTGGACAAGATGCACACAGGTTTATTTTGCAAAAAAGTAAAACTGAAAAAATGAGGGTTGTGATTTGGAATTTGTTATGCATCCCTCTCTTTCTCTTCTGGTTCAGATTTGAGCTTTGGGAACCAAACATCTTTTCCTAATCTAATCTACTTGATAAGCCAAGTTTAGACAGTTTGGAAAATCTTGCTTCTCTAACTTATCAACAGAAATTTAAAACATGTTCAATCAGGGTTAGGTTGTATAACAAAACAAAACTTTCTTTTCCTCAAAGGTAGTGGCATTTAGACTTTCACACTTTTAGACATATTCTTTTTTGGTATGGGGTTGTACCTTTTCTTTAAACCTTCCCTCTTTTTCTTCTTTTCCTTTTTTTTGTGCTTCATTTTTCTGGCCTTTCATCCAACAATGTTATGTACAATGAATAAAACTTCAAACTAGCAACTTTTAACAAAAATAGTGCTTGAGCATCCTACCATTGACAGGACCTCCAAATTAGCTCTGTTCCATCCAGTTCTTGTAGGAAGAATGCATTGTTACCTCTAACTAATTGGATGATGTATGGAACCTTCCATAGATTTTCAAATTTTCCATGCTTGCCTTTGTCCTCTCTTCCTGAATCCCACTTCAGCACCTTGTCTCCAATCTGTAAATCATTTTCCTTAGTCATCTTGTCAAAAATCTTCTTGATGCTTTCTTCCACTACTTGTGTTCTGTTGTAAACTTCTTCCCTTGATTTCTGCAAATGAATGGTTTGGTTCAGCCTCCTTTGTATATCATTCTCCTCTGATTATACCTCTTGGAGGAGCTTCATCACCATGACTCCCAAGGATGTTGGGAAAACTGCATCCATGCCATACACTAGTTGATAGGGAGATGTGTTAATTGATTTTTTTCTTGTTAATCTGCCTGCCCATAGTGCATGCACCAATTTTCTTTTCCATGACTTTTTGTTCTCCTCCAACAACTTCTTGATGATGTTTACCAAAATTTTGTTAGAGGACTCAACCAGCCCATTACCTTGAGGGTAATAAGCTGTAGAATTCCCTATTGTGATGTGATACTTGTAGCAAAATTCCACCATTCTCTTGGACTTGAATGCAGCAGCATTATCAGTGATGATCTTTCTTGGACAACCAAATCTGGATAGAATATTGTTTTCAAGGAATTTGATGATTACCAAGTCAGTGGCATTCCTTGAAGGGATGGCTTCTATCCATTTGGTGAAATAGTCAGTTTCAGTGAGGATCTATTTGTGTTGGGTAGAGGAGGCAGGGTGGATTTCTCCAATGAAATCTAAACCCCACTATTGAAAATGAGTTTCAACACTAACAGGATGCAAAGGCAAAGTAGTAGTTTTCTCTTCCCTCAAATATTTGGCATTTATGGCAAGTCACTACTAGCTTATGGATATTAGGGAAAAGGGTGGGCCAATAGAAACTAGCTCTAAGGATTTTGTTGGCAATGGTTTTCCAATATAGATGACCTCCACATTCTCCTTCATGAAACTCATGCATGATTCTATTTGCATCATCTTTAAGTAAACATGTAAGTAGGATACCAACAGAATTTTTCCAATATAAAGCTTTATCTAGGATGAAAAAATTTATAGCCTTTTGTTTCAATAATCTAGCCTTGGTTTTGGACAAATTAGGAGGAGCATTTAGATTAAAAATCACATGTAATATTTCAGCATACCATAGTGGGTTCAGAAATTATTCTTCAATAGGTGGAGTCGCCAACTCCTCTTGTTCATCCAAGGAATGTATCATGTTTATGTCCATTGCTTGAAATTTTTCTTTAGCCATCAATTTGGCCAGTCCTTGCCCTTTGATTAGCTTGGTGGGCTTGATTTCCAAATCATACTCTAAGATGACAGCAATCCACTTACCTCTTTTACCATCAGGATCCTGAGTTAGTATGTCCTTAACAACTGCAAGAAGAACAAAAGTAATGACATGTGAATGCAAGATGTTAACTCTGAAATATTTTAAGGCTTTGATTAAGGAAAAAGATATTTTTTCCATGATGTTATATTTCAAAGGTGCATCTCTTAGTGCCTTGATGAAGAAAGCTATGGGTTGTTCTTGTCCCATTATGTTCTTTTGTAGCAATACTATAGCAACGGTGTGTTCTGATGAAAATGAGAAGATAAAGAAATCCTTCGCAAAGTCAGGTCTAATTAGAATTGGTGTTTGCGTAAGTGCTTGTTTTACCAATTCAAAGGATTTCTTTGCTTCTATGGTCCATTTTGTTCACGATCCTCTCCTTATGGAAATCTCCATGAGCCAGCTGATTTAAATCATCATATTCCCTCGCCCTGTCTTGCAAAATCCATTAGCTGTCTATCGTTGCCCTCCCACTGCTTTAAAATTGTATTTTTAATTGCCAGAATCCATATTTGAAATTATATTGGGCCCAGCCCCTTCTCCGCTAGCCCCGTGCCTTTTTCTCTCCATGTGACCCGACGCCGTGACTGAAGCGTTTCCCCTGCAGGGGCTTTACTCTATCCGTAGGGTCAAACCTTGGTGCCCCCGTAGTTGACTCCTCGGGATGGGTCAAGACTTAATGTAACGGCTGCCATTCACTACGGGGGGTTGCTCCAAAAGTCTCATGTTCGTACACCTTGGCCCCCCGCAGTTCATCTCCACCGTCCGATAAAAAACCAATCGACGGAGCGGAACTGTTTCCCATGGTGGTCCCCGCGCCCGTGTTCATTGTGTGAAAATCGGTGGTTTCATTCCGCACCACCCATCCATAGCCGGCGGTATATCCCGCGGACCCAGTGATTCCATACGCTGGGTGACGCATGTCCGAGTGTACTATTTCGAAAACCGCCCATTTCGTGCATTATTGTTCAGTCAAAGGTCGGGCAACGGAATCATCGTCAACCATCAGATCTCAAGTCCTCCATCTAACAGTGGCTATCCTCCGGAGCTGCACATGTTTTAACCCACGTCTATTGCATCCCTGGCCCACCATTTCATTGTCCTCCGATGCGTTAAAACCGTCGATCTCATCCAATGATCGTGTGGCCCATATCATCCGCTTGACCACCTGCTGACCGAGCCTCCCACCACGACAGCGTTAGACGTGTTCACCGTCTCATCCTCTTCCATGCATATATATGTTTCATTCATATATAAATTCCATTGTCTTTCCCTGGTCAACCCGTCCACCTCCATCATCGTCCCCCTGTGTTTTTCGCCACCCTGCACTGTTTTACCTCTTTGTAAACCTGCTCCACCATCTCCATTAACCCCACCATGTCTGCCATCCCTGTGATTGGTTTTATTTAACGGGTTTTTGTTTTTGCAGGATCACCATGGCTAAAATTATCATGATTCACCATTTCCATTACAGAGGCCGAGAATGCACGACAGGACCATGTTTCAGGAGTAGAATTGGTGGGAAAAGATCCGGGAGCTGCTATGATGTGACCACCATTAAAGAAAGCAAGGATTTGAATCTATAGAACCCTCCAGAGAAAATCAAGAGACAGATTTGGGTACGCGAGAACATTAATGGGGCAGCATGAAATATCAACGAAAGATCAAGAGACACAGCGCCTTGCATTAAAGATCTGGGATTTTAATTCAAAGTTAGAGGGCCGAGAGTACCATGCACAAATACAAGCAACCTCAAGGTTTTATTGTAGCAAATTTTTCTCTTTCAGTCAAGTACAGAACATTTGTATATTTTATTCTTTATGTCCTGTTTATGAGGAGATTTTCATCCTCAACATTTATTTCATAAAACAACAGCAGAGTACTTGCACCAGTTCATCACCGTCAAACAACATAGGCGGGTTTTTCTTTCAAGTTTGTTTTAAATTAGATCATTAAATGTATATCACCTACCTCATTCTCTAGAGCTTTATGTTTCTCTTATAAAAATAAGGAAGAAAGACATTGTAAGGGTTCCAGATTTCTATCAGCAAAATGTGCAGTGAAAGGCTTTTGTATACATCTTGTAAAGTTTCTGTATGAAGGCTCAGAGCCCGTAGGGTTTCAGTGAGGAGGAGTTATAACTGTAATGAGGATTCTGGTCTTTGGTATCCCACAGTATGTAATCTTTTCTTATGTGTTAATATAATATCTCATTTCATGCTATTTGTCTTCTTGTATCATGTTCTAGAATGCGAGTGGCTCACTGGTCTTAAGTAAGGATTCATCCTAGTTGGTGCCCATACTTGGATTAGTCAAGCGCTTTAAATAGGCCTAGTCATGATATATTGTTCCATGTTCATTTCATCCATATTTTCTACTATATTAGTTACTTGAGGAGGGTGCTTTTAAAACGCCATTGTCATGTATGGATTCTTAGTTGGATAAGCCCATATGTGGTTTTGTTGTGTATCTGGGTATCAGCCTCATGCTAGCTAGTATCTTCTTCATGTTTCTTCACTGCATCCACCTTCTGATATTTGTTAAATGCTTTATTATTTTGGTAGCCCTCTTTTGCGGTGGTGTCTCCCAAGCGTACGATGCTTTTGTGAAATTTAGTTTTTGTCTTGTTCTACATTATTCTTATCTTTGTATAAGATTCTGAGAGAGTCCGGTCCCATTTCAATTAATTTCCTTGTTTTACAAGAGATAGCAGGAGAGCTTTTGGATTGACAACCCAAGCTACATTATGAGCTCCTTGCTATGATAAGATGTCCTAGGAACTGGTCTATGGCAACTCTAGGCTGTCTCTAGGGGGACAGAATTGTCTACAACATCTTTCTGGTGCCGTTTCCGGGGAACGAATTTAAGAATATCAATTTCCCTGGGCCTCGACAAATCATATTCACTCTCTAATCTGGTGAGCACAGAGAGTTGAAGAGTTGCATATCTCTCACCTTGGCGACTCCACTGTTATTTATTTGATAAATCTATTGGTAGTCCTGGCTTCTCGTAAGCCACATTTGAGATCGGACACATCACAGTCAAAGACACCTTACGTGTCTAACCCAGAGAAGATCATTCATAGAAGAAGTTAGAGAGAAAGAAAATCAGCCCGTGTTGAAATCCCTGAGTTTTCTCAAGAAGATTATCCATCCTCTTCTTCTCAATAAATTCCAGAAGAAAATCCTGAATATTAATCAGATAGCCCACCCAGGGGAAGTGCTAGAACCAAAGAAAACCTTCATCTCACCCCTGAGGCCGAAGAAGTTAAAGAAATCACAGAAGTAGCTGCTGTTAACCGTGAATTGTTTCCATTTACACCTCAGGCAGTTGTACAATATATTCCTATTATTATTCATACCCCACTTCCACCTCCTCCTCTTCCTTCATTTGTACATCAAATTGTTGCACAACCCCCACCTCCTCCAATGGCTAATGTACCAGCTTTTCTATTGAACAAATATGCTCCACTGGCCTTACCCCAAGTGCTAAATGATATGCCACAGGATTATTTGAAGATTTTTCCTAGGTTTAATGGAGAAAATGAAATTGATGCTCAGAAACATCTTGAGACTTTCTGCTCCTTTGCAGTGAACTTTAATGTTGAACATTTAGATGTGGTCTTAAGATTATTTGTGAAATCTTTGGATGGTGAAGCCAGAAAATGGTTCAAAACCTTGGGAAATCGTTCAGTGACCACCTGGGATGACATGGAGAATACTTTTCTCAGGAAATGGGGAGAAAAGAAAGATCATGGATAGTGTCTTACTGAATTCAATACTCTTAAGAAGAAACACAATGAAGGAGTGTCAGAGTTTATTAAAAGATTTAACAAGTTATATTTGAGCCTGCCTCCTGAGATGAAGCCTCACCAGCCTGCTGCTAAAGTGGTTTTCATAGCAGCCTTTGACTCAGACTTTGGCTTCTCCTTGAGGGAAAGAAAACCTGCCACTTTAGATGATGCTCAATCAAATGCTCTCGAGCTAGAAGAAAACTTTGCCTCCACTAGGAAATCAAAGGGGAAAGTTGAACAAGATACTAGGAGGAGAGGAAAAGAAGAGGTTTCCTCCTCTAACCAGGATAAGGATTCAGATAAAATGGAGGAAATAAGAAAAATGATAAAGAAGATGGTCAAGCTTGAACTGGAGGCCAAGAACCCAGCTCCCAAGAATTTTTATAATGCTCCAAACAGAGGGTACAATCCTCAAAATAGAAAGCCACCTCTGCAGATATTGCCAAGAGAAGCAAAAGAGCAACCAGATCAGGTACCACACCCATTATACCTGGAAGGTCCAGTAGATGACTCCAATGAAGATGCTGATGAAAGAAATTTGACACCATTTGATAGTCAAAGAAAGTAGGAAGGAAATTTGGTGGAAGATTTTAACCCATGGAATGAAGAAATCAGGTTGCTGGAGATTATGTTGAATAAATATGATTCAATACAGGAAGAAGAGGAGGAGAGCAAAGAAGAGATTCTTGAGCAAGATGAAAACAACGAGATTTCTCTTGAAAAAGAGGAAATAATGGAGCAAGCCCCTGCTCAAGAATTCATGGATCTTTTCACAGAGCTCAGCACAGCAGAGCAGAATATACCAGAGCTCCAAAAGGACTCAGCTCCAATATACGATGAGTCCTCCAGTTTAGAGAATGAATGAGATTCTCTCTCTCAAGAGAGTATTCTTCTCGAACCAGTGAAAGGAGATAAAATCTTGGTTGAAGCCTGCCTGCCAGATACTCTTAACCAGGTATCATTTCATGATCCTTATGTGCATTTCCTGCAAACATTTGAAGAAGGATCAAGGGTCCTTTCTAGCAGCATGTTGCCAGCAGAGAGAAAATTTTTCAAAGCTGCTATTGTGGAACAAAAAGAAGAGATCCCACTGCCTTTCAAGATACAAGAAGAAGGCGATCAGGCTTTCAAGAGCCATATTGAAGACAACAATGGGCAAAGTAAGTTCCAGACAAAAGAAAAGCTGGACATGGAAATTGACAGCATCAGAAGACTGATGATGAAGGTGTCTCAGAAACAGCAGATAGCAGCAAGAAAGCAGAGAAATTTGGGCAATGGAAGAACAAGAACTGAAAGTGAAAGCATAGTTGGAGGCAAGTTGCAGAACAAAATATGGAAACATAGAAGGGTACAGTTGAAGAATAATGCAACTAATGGATACCAGCAGAGCAAATTATGGGACCCAAGAGGCAAAGACAACCTGGTGTATTATATTGTACATTATTTTTCTTTTTTGTTTCATCATTCTTTTAATAATGTGTGTGTGCTGATGAATTATAAAATGAAAACTGGAGGTGTCGAAGAGCAGGATTCGCCCAAAATGATCAGATGGTCTGTAGGTTCTCGACATGTCCAAGGATGAACATGTTGTCCCCAGATGGAGCCAATGTTGTTCACGATCCTCTCCTTATTGAAATCTCCATGAGCCAGCTGATTTAAATCATCATATTCCCTCGCCCTGTCTTGCAAAATCCATTAGCTGTCTATCGTTGCCCTCCCGCTTTTTTAAAATTATATTTTTAATTGCCAGAATCCATATTTTAAATTATATTGGGCCCAGCCCCTTCTCCGCTAGCCTCGCACCTTTTTCTCTCCATGTGACCCGACGCCGTGACTGAAGAGTTTCCCCTGCGGGGGCTTTACTCTATCCGTAGGGTCAAACCTTGGTGCCCCCGTAGTTGACTCCTCGGGATGGGTGAAGACTTAATCTAACGGCTGCCATTCACTATGGGGAGTTGCTCCAAAAGTCTTGTGTCCGTACACCTTGGCCCCCCGCAGTTCATCTCCGCTGTCCAATCAAAAACCAATCGACGGAGCGGAACTGTTTCCCGTGGTGGTCCCCGTGCCCACGTTCATTGTGTGAAAACCGATGGTTTCATTCTGTACCACCCATCCATAGCGATTCCATACGCTGGGTGACACGTGTCCGAGTGTACTATTTCAAAAACCGCCCATTTCACGCATTATTGTTCAGTCAAAGGTTGGGTAGCGGAATCATCGTCAGCCATCAGATCTCAAGTCCTCCTTCCAACGGTGGCTATCCTCCGGAGCTGCACATGTTTTAACCCACGTCTATTGCATCCCTGGCCCACCATTTCATTGCCCTCTGATGCGTTAAAACCGTCGATCTCATCCAATGATCGTGTGGCCCATATCATCCGCTTGACCACCTGCTGACCGAGCCTCCCACCACGACAGCGTTACACGTGTTCACTGTCTCATCCTCCGCCATGCATATATGTGATTCATTCATATATACATTCCATTGTCTTTCCTTGGTCAACCCGTCCACCTCCATCATCGTCCCCCTGTGTTTTTTGCCACCCTGCATCGTTTCATCATCCTCTCAGACCTATAACACCATCTCCATTAACCCCACCATGTCCGCCATCCTTGTGATTGGTTTTATTTAACGAGTTTTTGTTTTTGCAGGTTTATCATGGCTAAGAATTATCATGATTCGTCACTCCCATTACAGAGGCCAAGAATGCACAGCAGGACCATGTTTCAGGAGCAGAATTGGTGGGAAAAGATCTGGGAGTTGCTATGATGTGACCACCATTAAAGAAAGCAAGGATTTGAATCTATAGAACCCTCCAGAGAAAATCAAGAGACAGATTTGGGTAGGCAAGAACATTAATGGGGCAGCATGAAATATCAGTGAAAGATCAAGAGACACAGCGCCCTGCATTAAAGATCTGGGATTTTAATTCAAAGCTAGAGGGCCGAGAGTACCATGCACAAATACAAGAAACCTCAAGGTTTTATTGCAGCAAATTTTTCTCTTTCAGTCAAGTACATAACATTTGTATATTTTATTCTTTATGTCTTGTTTATGAGGAGATTTTCATCCTCAACATTTATTTCATAAAACAGCAGCAGAGTACTTGCACCAGTTCAGCACCGTCAAACAGCATAGGCGGGTTTTTCTTTCAAGTTTGTTTTAAATTAGATCATTAAATGTATATCACCTACCTCATTCTCGAGAGCTTTCTATTTCCTCTATAAAAACTAGAAAGAAAGACATTGTAAGGGTTCCAGATTTCTATCAGCAAACTGTGTAGTGAAAGGCTTTTGTATACATCTTGTAAAGTTTATGTATGAAGGCTTAGAGCCCGTAGGGTTTTAGTGAGGAGGAGTTATAACTGTAATGAGGATTCTGGTCTTTGGTATCCCACAGTATGTAATCTTTAATGGGTGTGTTAATGTAACATCTCATTTCATGCCATTTATCTTCTTGTATCATGTTCTAGAATGCGAGTGGCTCACTGATCTTAAGTAAGGATTCATCCTAGTTGGTGCCCATACTTGGATTAGTCAAGCGCTTTAAATAGGCCTAGTCATGATATACTCTTCCATGTTCATGTCATTCATATTTTCTGCTATATTAGTTACTTGAGGAGGGTGCTTTAAAACGCCATTGTCATGTATGGATTCTTAGTCAGATAAGCCCATAGGTGGTTTTGTTGTGTATTCGGTACGCTCATGCTAACTAGTATCTTCTTCATGTTTCTCACCGCATCCATTTCTCGATATTTGATTTGTGGCATATTATTTGAACTGCCCTCTTTGCGTAGTCATTTCCTTAACCGTATGATACTTTAACAGTTTTGCATGTCGTTTCTACATTATTCTTATCTTTATCACTTTCCAGAGAGTCCTGTCCCATTTCAATTAATTTCCTTGTTTTACAAGAGATAGCGGGAGAGCTTTTGGATTGACAACCCAAGCTATATTATGAGCTCCTTGCTATGATAAGATGTCTTAGGCACTGGTCTATGGCAACTCTAAATGTTTCCTAGGGGGCATAATTGTCTATGATAGTCCATTTCAATTTCTATTTTCTTTTTCAAGATGTTTGCAAATGCTTCTTAGAGTTCGCATGCCTGGTATGAACTTTCTTAGGAAGTTGATCTTTCCAATGAAATATTGTAGCTCTTTGATGTTCCTAGTACTGACCGCAAAACCTCAATCCTTTTTGGGTCTATATTGATCCCCTTCTTCGTATGAGGCAGGGTCAGAATTTTTTCTTCTCAAGAGGCCAAACAGAGTTTTCTTAGGGTTCAAAGATGAACCATACTTTCTACACTTCTCAAAGACTTTTCTTAAGTGACATAGGTGTTCTTCATCGGCTTTTGAATAAATAGTGATGTCATCAAGTTATATCACAATGAAGTAGCCTATTTCTTTGGAAAAAGAAATGTCCATTTCTCTTTCAAAAGTGGCCCTGACATTCATTAACCGAAAAGGCATTTTGACATACATGAAGGTTCCCCAGGGTGTTGTGAAGGTTATTTTGTGCTGATCACTAGGACATACTAGCACCTAATTATAACTGGAAAAACCATCAAGCAATAATCTTATTTTGGAACCCAATACCCTTTGCAGTATATGATCTATATTAGGTAAAGGGTAGTTATCTTTTAGGGAGGCTTTGTTCAAATTTCTAAAGTCTATGCACAACCCAATTTCTCCTATCTTCTTCCTCACTGACACAAGGTTTGAGACCCATTCTAAGTACATGAGTGGGAATATTATTCCAACATCATACATATTTTTAATTTATTTCTCAACTAGAGGCATTAGGACAAGGTTTATCCTACACAGTTTTTGCTTGAATGGTTTCTGGTTTTCCTTGAGAGGAATCTTGTGTTGAATGATGTTTGTGTCATAGGACTTCAAGTCCTCATAACCCCATGCAAACACATCCTTAAACTCTTTGAATAGATCAATGTATTTATGTTTTATAAGGGGTGGCAATGTTTTGGACAGCTTGATCATTTTAGGTTCCTCTTCACTGCCTATGTTGCATTCTTCTACATCTGTTTCGGTGGATTCCATCTTAGGCTTCCTAGAAACATCATTGAAATCAAACAACTTTGGGGAAAGACCTCTTAGAAATAAGTTATCTTTGCAGTGCAATACCTCAAGGTATTTTTGATCTAAATATTCAAACAAATTTTCCTTAAGATGGTGTTCTAGCAGATTTATATCAGCAGTACCAGGAAACTTTGTTTTGTGTGTTTTTCCTTCAAAAAAACAACCCTCTTGATGGTTTAAGTCTAGTTTTGGCATCTCAAATTCATTTTTGGATTGTAGGAAGTCTTCAATCTGTTTTTCACCTTCAAGCAATTTCCAATAATCTATGTTATCTGGGACTGTAGGTCAGTTTTTGACCTTTATCACATATTTTTCATTGGCATGAGGTAGTTGTCAAGTGTTGGTAGCAAAGGCTAGTTCATTTGCAAGGTTGTTTTGAGTTCTTAGAACAGAGGTAAGTTCATATTTTTCAAATTTTTTTAGGAAGTCTAAGGAAAAATTCTTGTATTCTCTTAGCCTAGGATTTTTGGCTGAATATTCCTCTTTGATTTTCCTAATGATTAGCTTGGAATCTCCTTGAATATAAATCCTCTTGGCTCCTATGTTTTTCAACCATTGTAACCCTAAGAGAAGGGCTTAATACTCTGCAATATTGTTTGTACATGGAAAATCTAGCTTGTAACAATGACCTTCATTGGTGTTGTGTATCCAAATACCTGCTCCTGAACCAGCTTTGCCACAAGAGCCATCAAAGCTCCTGTTTCCTGTTTCAAAGTGTTTCAAGTTCAGATTTTCCATTATGATGTTGTTCATGGCTCCTAGGGTTTTGGTTGTCATGTTCTTCACTTTGTGTTTGATTTGACTGTTCTGATAGGTCTTTCTCTTCCACTTTTTCATTCGCCTATTCATTAATGTCATCTTCATTGTACAAGATAAATGAGTCAAGGTATGAATGGATAGAATATAGAAGGGTGTTGTTTGGCCTATCTTGGTTGCTTAACATGTATTTCATGTGAGATTATCTATATAGTCATCTTGTTTGGGTAGAGACTAGAACGATATCATATGTCATGTCCATTTGGAGGTTTCCTTGGAGTTTGGCTCCCCATGATCTAGATAAAAGCATGCCATACTTTAGGGGAATGTCAGCCACTACAATATCCATGACTAGGCTCTTAGCTAGTATTTGTGCTAGATTGACACACAGATATTTGATCAAGCCCAAACATTTAACTCTACTCGAATCAAAAGAGTACAAGTCTTTGTATGGTTTGGTTATTTCGAGGCCTAATATCTCCATCATATTTTTTGGAATGAGGTTGTGTAAAGCACCAGAGCCTAGCATAGCATTGTATAAGATTTTGTCATGAATGTTCAAACTGACATAGAATGGAGGGACAACTCCCTCTTGGAATTTTCCCTCTACTTCTAGTCCAAACAACAACTCTGGCTTGTCATCAATTAGATTTAGAGTATTAGTGTTATTTCCTATGTTTAAAGCTTTTGAAATTTGAGATCTATATACATCTCGAGTCACCAGTTCAGTAAGGGGTATGGGTATTTTGATCTTGGAAATTTCACCCTCAATGCTAAATGGTGTTTGTGTTCTTGGCATATTTACATCATTTTTATCATACATGGTCTTTTCAACAACCTTATATTTATGAGTTTTATTTGGAATGTTAGTTAAAGAAGTTTTTTCAAGGCCACTAGTTGATGTACTAGGGCAGCTTTGGTCACCATTATGTTGGTTGATTTTATTTTTCTTTGATTAGCATTCTTAGCCGTGGTGTTTGTATTTTCTGCTGTCTTTTTAGGATTGTTTCCAAGGGTCTTCCTAGTAGAAATTTCTAATTTTTTCCTCTTGGGGATGTCTTGTGTTTTCCCACTTCTGAGGTCATACTGCCTATGCCCCTCCAT